>OY755239.1:3266767-3691146 GCA_963576725.1 Azorinus chamasolen | reverse complement strand
AAACCCTATGTTGTCACCACTCTTTAGTCTACCCTCTCTTTGAGACGATTCTAAAGAGTCACCAGGTCACAACATAGGGTTTAATGGAGAAATAAAGATGTTCTTGGAAATGTTTTAATTTACACAGTCAGCTTATCTGGATCTCTGGTATAAGGGTAGAATGGGTTAAAGATTTACAAGGAATGTTAGCTCCTTTCCACTGTAGAGGTGAATTTATGACAAGGTATATACAAACAGATTGGAATCAGATGAGACAGTGGTGTAACTTTTCTTCTTATAAGAATCCAATCAGTTTGACACTCTGACAATGTTACAGGAGAATTGGTAAAAATAACTGAGAGATTGTAAAAGATGACAGTTTGTGCAGGCAGTTAAATTACTTTAAACATGCAAAGAGCTAAGAATTTAAACAGGGGCATTATGGTTTATTAGTTATTCCAAATGAACAACAGTTGGCGCTGGGATTTTTAGAACTGTAACTCAGATTGGAACATGGGTGGTTGGAATGCTGAAAAATTTGGAAAACATACGGTATCTCAAAATGAATCTTCTAATTAATCATACACCATATTTAGTGATCCTAGCTGATTCGGTGTAGGGATGACAAGCTTTTTTGTAAATGAAGTCAAAGGTCAAGGTCATGGTCACACTGATCTTTAAATAGTATGCGACACTGCTATCCCAGGATCTACTCACAAACCATATTTGGTGATCCTAGCTGAAGTAGTGTAGAAGATAATTATGCTCCGGACAAGCCATTTTTTAAAATGAGGTCAAAGGTCAAGGTCATGGTCACATTAACCTATAACTAGTATGTGATCCCAAGACAAACTCACACACCACATTTGATGAACCTAGCTGATTCAGTGTAGGAGGTAACCTCAAGACAATTTTTTTTTGTAAATGAAGCCCAAGGTCAAGGTCACATTGACCTATAAATAGTATGCGACACTCTGCCATCCTAAGATGTACTCACACACACCATATTTGGTGATCTTAGCTGAAGTAGTGTAGAAGATATGCTCAGGACAGGCTTTTATTTGTAAATGAGGTCAAGGTCACATTAACCTAAAATTAGTATGCAACACTCCGCCATCCCAAGACAAACTCACATGCTGTATTTGGCGATCCTAGCTAATACGGTAAAGGAGGTACATGCTTCGGACAAAATTTCTTTTGTAAATAAAGCCCAAGGTCAAGGTCACATTGACCTATAAATAGTATGCGACACTCTGCCATCCCAAGATGTACTCACACACAATATTTGGTGATCATAGTTGAAATGATGTAGGAGACATTTTCCAGACAAGCTTTTTTTGTAACTGAGGTCAAAGGTCAAGGTCACCTTGACCTATAAATAGTATGTAACACTCTGCCATCCCAAGATGTACTCACACACCATATTTGGTGATCTTAGCTGAAGTAGTGTAAGAGGTATTCTCCGGACAAGTGTTTTTGTAAATAAAGCCCAAGGTCAAGGTCACATTGACCTATAAAAAGTATACGACACTCGGCTATCCCAAAATGTACTCATACACCACATTTGGTGATCCTAGCTGAAATAGTGTAGGAGATATGCTTCGGACAAGCTTTTTTTGCAAATGAGGTCAAAGTTCAATGTCAAGGTCATATTGACTTAAAAATAGTATGTGACACTCCGCCAACCCAAGATATAACTCACACACCATATTTGGTGATCCTAGCTGATTCCGTATAGGAGGTATGCTCCAGACAAGTGTTTTTGTAAATAAAGTCCAAGGTCAAGGTCACATTGACCTATGAATAGTATGCAACACTCCGCCCACCCAAGATGAACTCACACACCATATTTGGTGATCCTAGCTGATTCTGTATAGGAGGTATGCTCCGGACAAGTTTTTCTTGTAAATGAAGCCCAAGGTCAAGGTCAAGGTCACATTGACCTATAAATAGTATGCGACACTCCGCCATCCCAAGATGTACTAACACACCATATTTGGTGATCCTAGCTGAAGTAGTGTAGGAGATATGCTTCGGACAAGGTTTTTTGCAAATGAGGTCAAAGGTCAAGGTCACATTGACCTAAAAAAAAGTATGTGATACTCTGCCAACCCAAGATGAACTCACACACCATATTTGGTGATCCTAGCTGATTCTGTATAGGAGGTATGCTCCGGACAAGATTTTCTTGTAAATGAAGCCCAAGGTCAAGGTCAAGGTCACATTGACCTATAAATAGTATGCGACACTCCGCCATCCCAAGATGTACTAACACACCATATTTGGTGATCCTAGCTGAAGTAGTGTAGGAGATATGCTCCGGACAAGCTTTTCTTGTAAATGAGGTCAAAGTTCAAGGTCAAGGTCACATTGACCTAAAAATAGTATGTGACACTCCGCCATCCCAAGATGAACTCACACACCATATTTGGTGATCCTAGCTGATTCCGTATAGGAGTTATGCTCCGGACAAGTTTTTCTTGTAAATGAAGCCCAAGGTCAAGGTCAAGGTCACATAAACCTATAAATAGTATGCAACACTCCGCCATCCCAAGATGTACTCACACACCATATTTGGTGATCCTAGCCAAAGTAGTGTAGGAGATATGCTTCGGACAAGCAAAATCTGTTAATCCAGTTAAAAATATACATGATTTTGACCTTTGACCTCTAAGTATGACCTTGACCTTTCAGCTATTGACATGGTTTTTTCATGCGACACGCCGTACCGTCTAGAGGAACATTTATGCCAAGTGATTTCACAATCCATCCATGGAGTTCTAAGTTACAGCCCGGACAAGACCGGACGGACGTGCATATGGGTTCAAAGGGGCATAATTCCAATATTAGTGAAACCAGAGTTATGGACCTTGTGCATGACACTTCCTCTTATCATGATCTTTCTATGTATGAAGTTTCAATCCAATGGCATGAGCCATTTAGGAGTTATCGTCAGGACAAAACTGGCAGCCGCCCGCCCGCCCGCCCGCCGTACATCAGCATTTCAATAACCGGAGTTTTCCGTGGAAAACCCGGTAAAAACCTATCGTTTACCTCTCAAACTATCTGCAGACACTGATGCAGATCCGAAATGCAGGCGAATTTTCATGCAATTAGCATATTTAAATCTCTGTCAGGCTACTACGAGTCACGTGACCCGCTTCCTTTACAATAACAACATCCGCGTGTCTGTTACCTTGCTTACCCAATAAGCGTTAGTGAGAACGCAGGGCACCATCCCTAGGTCAATCAAGTGCATTGTTACTGGCCAAGTAGAAACTAGTTCAAGTTGTTGCGAGTTCTCGTCCGAGTAAGAAAAATCAGCGTATTTTGTTGGAATTTCACGTCGGCACTGGCTACGGCTTAGTCGGAATGTATCAAAAGTTATATTATTTGAAAAGTACAAGGTCCCAGCTTCACGTTCGTACCAAACATTAGTGGGTCTTTTATCTTGATAGCCCAAAACCGGGCGTTATTTCGAATAGGTCGTGAAATCTGCGAATGGGTAGTTAGACCCCTTGTATATAATATAATACTAAATCGACCCAATCAATTTTTTTTGACCTTTTAGACCATGTAGACCCACGAAATGGCCCCCTGTGATTTCATGTATAATGCGCAATAAAATTTCCTCTCTTTTTATATTTTTCCCCATTTTATAGTCCATCAAAAACTATGTTACTGTCACCTAAAATTTTGAATTCTTAAAAAGTGCAACTGTTATATTAATTAGCTTAACCCATTCCCGCATATACATTATTTTTAAATGAATCGTGCATTTGCAAACAGAGTAGACCCACATCAGATGGCTTCTGTAGGAGCTGTCGATCAGGGTCTGCTCTGTTTGTGTCTGAAATTATACAGCTCTGGTCCTACAAAGTAAATTTATCTCAAAAAGCCAAAACTTTCCTTGAAAATTTATGAATTTCATAAAGTGATCAATTTATGCATAAAATTTCATTTGGGAAAGGGTTAAATATTTTGAATTAGCTGAGGACAATGTGATTTGCCCCTCTAAAGTGCATTTTGTAATGTTTCCATGGTTTCCTTTTTCTCAAAAAAGATCAAAGAGACTACAGCTTATTGCTACTATTATTTCATCATAAACTCTGATATGAGAAGTCTTATCTAATTCACACAATTATTACAATGTAACACATTATGTACTAGATATTGGCAATAAAACAATAGCAGTAAAACTTCTCTAAACTGATATTCAAATCTAAGGATCAGTGCCATCATTAAGACAGGGTGGCAGCTTAATGCAGGGTGAAAGTCATGCAGAAATTAATTCCCAAAGCAGCTTCCTACAAGACTTTCACCATGTATTAATTTAAGGCAGCCACCTGCTTAAAAATATCTAAATGTTTCTTTACTAAAATGCTGGTATAGAAGGGCTTTAGTGTATTATCAATCTTTGCAGACTGCTAATGGAAGCTCTGAGCCTCTGGTAATATTTACTGCTTGTTTCCCTTTCACTCTACAGGTGATAGGTGATAGTCTTGCACAACAAGTTTCATCCAGATGAAATGCTGAGTTCATCTAATCAGTCTAAGTCAAACTGTAGACTGACTATTATTTCCAATCATCATAAATTCTGGGAATGTGATTGGCTTAGACCGCCCACGTGAACAGGGTTTAAGAAACCGTACACCCCGTTTGATCTGAGGTGTACGGGAATCAAATTTGTCACGTGACTGATCGGTTTTGTTTCATCATCGATTCGCGTAAACAAACTCAATTTCTGTGTTTATAAGGTCCTATGAAATAAACGGAATTAATTCATAAAAACTGTCTGGCATCTACACACATGGATGAAAACAACTTATGTATCAATTACATGTTTGTATCTTACTTCTTTTGTTTTCCCCAAATACCCCAGAACTTGTTTACTTACAACGCATGCAAATCAGCGCGTTAGTTTCAGTGACGTCAGACGTCATTTTTGAGTCAGGGCTTTATTTTACAGCTGTGTCAAATCGCTCGTGCTGGAACTAAACATTTTTTTTAGGATTAAATCTACAGAATTTCGTTAGGTTATGCATGTATTCTTTCTTGTAATGGACTCAGACTGGAAATAAATTTGTTACACGGCATTTCGGCAGGTTCGCGCTCAGGAAATACGGAATCCAAAACCATCATACAAACCCTACACCCTGCCGAAACACCGTGTAACTAATATTATCCCTTTCCCTGTTCTATGTTTATTTGAAATTTCAATACCTACAGAACATTCATGGACAAAATTGAGTTATAATGAAATATTGAAAGTGAGACATATAATGTAGCCATGTTAGAAAGTAAAGAAACAGATCTTTCAAAATCCATTAGCAAACAGAGTAGACCCTGATCAGACGGCTCCTATAGGAGCTGTCTGATCTGGGTCTACTGTTTGCAAATGTGTGAAAACATGTTTATATGAAGGAAAGGCTTATTAGTATATAGGTATATATGTAAAAGGTATGGGTCACAAATGTTACAGCTGGCAGTTAACCTTTTCAAATTATGCTACAATTCCAAAATTTAAACAGGTTAAGCTTATACTATGAATATTCAGAGATACATTTGATTTAACCCTTTCCCTCATACAAATGTGTTTTCACGCATTTGCAAACAGACTAGACTCCTCTAGGAGCTGTCTGATCAGGGTCTGCTCTGTATGCTAATAGAATTTGATAGATCTGCTTCTCTGCTTTCTAAAATGTCTACAATGTTCCACTTTCTATATTTTCATTACAACTATTTTGTCCGTGAATATTCAGTAGGTACTGAAATTTGGAGTAAATGTAGAACAGGGAAAGGATTAAAGAAGAATTTACATGACAAACATTGCAAACCCTGATAACGGAGGGCTCCCTCAGGAGCCCTCTCATTTGGGTCTACACTGTTTGAAAAGGATATTAGTGATTCGTTTCCCATTGTTTTGCTGAAAGGGTTAAAGATTCCAGTGAAGGCAATTATACACTCTCCTTAAAAATAATAGAATGTTTTATGACTATTTAACTTACATTTTCCTCTTTACATCTCATCTAAATGATTTAACCATTTATCTGATGAATATTCATATAAGAAATAATGACATCATGAATTTTTATAATGGTAAAACACATTTTACTCAGCTTTTCTATAACTCTTTGCACACCAAGTTAAATTTTCCATCTGCAACAATTGTCGTCTGCTAAATAAATTCTTACAATGAAATTTCTCTCATTTCTTTGTCAAACTATGGTCAAAGTGTCAAACAGCATGATGCAGCATCTCACCTGGATCCAAATTGTTTGTATAGGTAATGACAGTTATACTGTTAGTGCGCAAAGAGTACACATATTGTATACAGCTTGTGAATGATTCCTAAAATCTAAATCTTAACATTTCAAGTGTGATTGTGCTGTTTTTCTATAAATTATTCTATCTTAAGGGGCAATATTTTCAATGCAGAATCATGCATTTAATCCATTCCCATTTGACTCCTCTCTAAGAATCACTTTTTGAACTCCTTGGGAAGAAAATTAATGCTCTATTTTATCACAATGGTTTTAGAACTACACAATTCTAAAAACAAATCTCAGTAGATTTTTTCAAAGAGGTAAGGTCTAAAGAATCCTATGAGGGAATGAGTTAACTTACACCATAGTAAATCCAATCAGTATGAAATAAAGATTCTGATCACTTGTGCCCCTCCTGGACCCAGCTAGCTAGGGTTTACACTGTTTGCAAATGCCAGTTTAACCCTTTGCCTGTTCTGTGTTTATTCAAAATTTCAATACCTACTGAATATTCATGGACAAAATAGTAATAACGAAATATGGAAGATCGATGGAACATTGTAGCCATATAATTTCAGAAACTAAAGAAACAGATCTATTAAATTCCATTAGCAAACAGAGCAGACCCTATTTTTATCAGAGCCGTCTGATCTGGGTCTACTCTGTTTGCAAAGGGGTATTTATGGAGTAAACGGTTAAAACAATGTGTTAAACTTGCTTTGAAGTTGATTTCTTTATAGGCCTATAAAGGCTATGTTTGTGATAGTAAATTGTCTTAATCTGGTTATCTTAAATGTGCCATTAACATAATCTAAGCTAGAAACAATAACACTGATAAATCTATCAGATATGCACTGGAAAATGGTGCAGAAAAGATATAAATGTCTGTTTAAATGATTCGGCCAACAGCATTGTAGTTTCTTTCCTCCAATTGTGCGGTCTTATTTCTTGAGAGAAAAAAAATATTCACAAGAGAAAATAATATAGTTCAATGCATTGGATAGAACAATTATTGTGAATTTCTTTCTATGCCTGCCTGTGCCAGGAACAAAATCAAATGGCATTTCAAAATTAGTTGACCAAGAAATTTGGAATGTTACAGAAATTACCTCTAATCAGGGTTTTCACTATTTGCCATTAATGTTTGTTTCAGTAAAGGTTACTGTTGTTTGATAATACTACATATTAATGACCTGAAGCCATCAAGATTAGCAGATATGATATCACATGCAATTATTTAACCATTTCCCTGTTTAATATTTTTTCTCCTCTGGGATATTTTTAACGACAGAATCAATAAATTGGAACATGAAAAAGGGACTAATTGCAGAAACTACATAATCAAATAGCTGGCTGTTTCAATTTCTATTAGCAAATAGAGCAGGACCAGATCAGACGGCTGACCTACAAGAACTGTCTGCTGTGGGTCATACTCTGTTTGCAAATGTGTGAAAAGGCGCATACGTGAAAGAAAGGGTTAAGTCTTTTCCTGATGAATATATTAGTCAGAAATTGATGACATCACAAAGATTAATTTACTGAGAGCTGATTTTTTTTATAAGGGCATTAAGTATGAAAACCAGGATGATAGTGTTGCTTATATAATGGTAAAAACTGTAGAATCAGTTCTGTATTATTACATATAGGCAAAATGAGCAGAGCCATAGCAGATGGCTCCCACAGGAGCCATCTGATCTGGATCTACTCTGGTCGGAGAGGTGTGAAAAGGCGTATTTAATCAGGTAAAGGGTTAATCTGAACCCCCTTTATATACCCTAAATATTCGGACCTAAATCTTAACTTTCCACCAGTGTATAAAGCTGATTAAGCCAATAAAGTGGCATAATTCAAAATTATGCTGACAGGTGCAGTTTTATCTGGATCTGCATTATGTGCCAAAGTTTGTCTGTCTTATTAACCCTTTCCCTTATATAAACGTGTTTCACGCATTTGCAAACAGAGTAGACCCAGATCAGACGGCTCCTAGAGGAGCCGTCTTCTAGGAGCCGTCTGATCAGGGTCTGCTCTGTTTGCTAATGGAATTGAATAGATATGTTTCTATACTTTCTAAAATAGCTACAATATTGCATCTTCCATATTTCTTTATAACTATTCTGTCCATGAATATTAAGTAGGTATTGAAATTTTGAATAAACATAGAACAGGGAAAGGGTTAATTAGGGCTACATCATGCCAATGCAAACACTGTTGAATTTTCTAAGTGGAATAGATAGATAGATAGATTTATTTGTGTATATATATATATGTCATCAATACAATTACAGTTATACAATTTGACGTAACAGTTATCGACTTCTTGTTATTTATATAAACAAGAGGGCCAGAATGGCCCTGAAGCGCTCACCAGACAATCAGAGGAGAAGATTTTCAAAGTTTTCACTTTATGTTTCTATTGAAAGCTGGCTACTCCTGGGGCAGGGCCAATTTTGACCACAGGGGTATAATTTATATAACATTTGTAGAGGACCTGAACATGAAGCTATGTGCCAAATATGAAAGTTATGAACCTTCCAGTTTCAAAGAAGATTTTCAATGTTTTTACTATATATTTTTATTGAAAACTGACCACCCCTCGGGTGGGGCCAATTTTAATCCCAGGGGCATAATTTAAACAAGGCCATACAAAGTTCTGACTAAAGGCGATCAACTGTTCTTCTGAACGGGTATGTGTACCCTTGCATTCCAAACTGATTTTTTGCATTTGAATATTATTATAAATTATTACATAATAATTGCATAATCATAAGTATAAATTAATAGTTTAAAGTAATACAATTTCATGTTAAAAAATATTTCATAATTTATTTGAAATCTTTAATTTGGCATTCTGGAGTCTTTACATGATTTACCCTTCTTCTGAACTGCAGGGCAGGTTATAATAATATCATAATGCCAATCACTATTATTAATTAACCCTTCCCTCATACAAACGTGTTTTCACATTTTTGAAAACAGTAGACCCAGATTGGATGCCTCCTATAGGAGCACATCTGTTCCTTAAGTTTCTAAAATGGCTACAATATGTTCCACCTACTATATTTCATTATAACTATTTTGTAGATGAATATTCAGTAGGTTGTGAAATTTGGGAAAAAATGACTACAATGTTCCACCTTCCATACTTCATTTTAACTATTTTGTTCATGAATATGCAGTAGGCATTCAAATTAATAATAAACATAGAACAGGCAAAGGGTTAAGGCACAGAGCTCCAGCACCAGATACAGGTGACCTAAAAATAGCCACTGGTCATCTATCCCACTGCTTGACTGGATGACCTATTTATGAGCAAAGAGAAGATGCTTAAAATGGCAGTCAGCTATAAGTTTGCTAGAAAACTGTCCACCTTGTTGTGTAGCCAATTTTGACCACAGGAGCATAATTTATATAACTATTGTAGAGAACCTGAACATGATGCTATGTGCCAAATATGAAGGCTGAGAACCTTCCAGTTACAGAGGAGATGATATTCAAAGTTTTCACTATATGTTTCTATAGAAAACAATGCACCCCTGGGGTGGGGCCAATTTTGACCCTAGGGACATAATTTATATAACTTTTGTAGAGGACCTACAGATGATGCTATGTGCCAAAGATGAAAGCTGAGACCCCTGTAGATTCAGAGGAGAAGAATTTTAAAGGTTCAAATTGTTGACGACCGACGACGCACGACGCACGCCAACGGACGACAGACATCAGGCTATCACAAAAGCTCACCCTGAGCACTTTGTGCTCTGGTGAGCTAAAAAGACATGTTATACATACACAGGATAACCCGTAAAGTTTTTCAACTTATTTCCAACGGGGTCCTATATAGATTTAGCGAAAAGGTTACAAGAATTTGAAAATGTATAGACAGAGCAGGCTCAAAACCGTAAATTGAAATTAAAATTTACTGATCAGGGTCTGCTGAGTCTGTCTAAGTTATGCAAAAACGGGAATAAATCTAAAATGAGAGTTTTCCACATACATATGGAGAACTCTATTTTAGGCCTATTATTCACGGTAATACAAATGTTTAGATAGATTATATTACTTTGAATGGGAATTAGACATACATTTATCACAATTGCCAATCTATCACAGATTAAAAACTTATTTGATTATTAAAACATACATTATATTAATTAAAAGTATACATAATCACTGTTTTCCTCATCCTTCATTTCTTCCATAAGGACTTTCTTGACCATCTTCTTGAAAGCAAATTTTGCCTTCATTACAGTAAAACTCGGTTATAACGAATTCCAAGGGACTGAAGGATTTACTTCGCTATAAACATTATTCGCTATATTGATAGTACGAAGTTCGCTATAAATTATGACTTTGACACACGACTGTTCAATATTTATTAAACCGTTATCAAACTCTCAAAATGCACATCATTCATCGTACAGCTTACCGTTTGTGGAAGAAATCGGTCATTTGCTTTTGAACACACGTTGATGCTTGAAACTTGCCAAATAACTGTTTCATAAATGTCAGTGTTTAAAAAAATCAGGAGCATTTGGTCGTTGCTCCAATGTCCGATGCAAATTGGGTATAGCGGACAAAGACTCCGCGTATGTGGGCAGGGGCAAATATTCCTTATAGATCTGTGTCGTTATCGGAGTCAGCGATAGATTCTATTTTTAGCGGAAAATGCTGAAATAATATGCGAACGGGGAGGGAATAACAAAACCAAAAGACTTCAAGTATTTATTTTGAAAATAAAAAACGAACATCATATCTTAACAATGTTTAGCTATAACCCGTACTTTAAGTGCATATATATATATATGCCCCGCGGCTAGCGGTGTTTAATTATACCTTACCACCGTGAAGAATACATGCTTTACGGATCGCTTCACAGTTCGCCCCAACACAAGTGTGTGTTTTAACACCTATGCGACATGGTGTTAATCGTGCGAAATACACAGGTGCTTGAAGATAGTAGCAAGGTGATATTTCGCTTTAATGAAGGAATTTTAAAGTGTTTTGTGAATAATGGTACTGGAAAACCAGTTCGCCATAAGCGAAAATTCGCTCTAACCAACTTCGCACTAAACATTATAGTATGTATAGAATTAATGAAGATATCGACCGGGGAACGAAATTTAGTTCGCTATAAGCGGGAATTCGCTGTATCAGAGTTCGTTATAAATAAGTTTTACTGTAGTTTTATATTCTCTGGCAAAGAATTCCAGTCCAAAATGCCACTGTAATAAAAAGTTTGAGAAGTAAACCCGTTAACACGTGGGACATAAAAATTAGGTTTGTTTCCATAAGAATGAACGTCGCTTAGTTTCCGAAAGTCATCATGAAGATATGAAGGACACTTATTGTTAAAGATTTTGTGAACGTGGTTCAGTTTCAATTGTTTACATCTCTTTTCAATGTTTAAAAAGCCTAATTCTATAAAGTGACTGTGATCAGATTTCAAAGAAGCTCTGGGACTAAAGTTGTTGATGAATCTAACAACTTTATTTTGAGCTACCTGAAGTCTGTTCTTTAATTGTTTTGTAAGCCCAGAGTACCATGATGCAATTGAGTAATCGAAATGGCACTGAATTAGAGAGTGAATGAATCCCTCTCTGTTTGACAGTAAAGATCAAAAGTTCATTCAGTTTTTTTAAAAAGGATAAAAGTTTGCTTAAAAGAATTCAGAATATGCCAGACCCTGATCATTGAACTGATCATGGGCAAGAACTATAATCCTGGATAAATCTTGGTCTACTTTGTTTTCAAATAACAATCATAACAAACAGCAGTCTACACCCTCTGATAATGTCTGCATGGTAACTGTTTGTCATTCAAATTCCTTATCAAATGTAAGCCTTTTATACTGAACAGAGTCTATAGATAATTAAAGGGATAATTACGGTAAATCCCTTTTAACCCTTTCCCTGTTCTATATTTATCACAAATTTCAATACCTACTGAATATTCATGAACAAAACAATTATAATGAAATATGGAAGGTGGAACATTATAGCCAATTTAGAAAGTAAAGAGACAGATCTATCAAATTCTATTCACAAACAGAGCAGACCCTGATCAGATGGCTCCTATAGGAGCCGTCTGATCTGGGTCTACTCTGTTTGCAGATGCATGAAAACACGTTTATATGAGGGAAAGGGTTAAAGCAACTACTTTATGAACAAGCATAGCTGTCTTTTAAAACAAGTGGTTGCTGAACTGTCATCTGGCATTAACACTACCCCTCATTATACACTTTTTCATACCTTTGCAAACAGAGTAGGCCCTGATCATTGAACTGATCATGGGCAAGAACTATAATCCTGGATAAATCTTGGTCTACTTTGTTTTCAAATAACAATCATAACAAACAGCAGTCTACACCCTCTGATAATGTCTGCATGGTAACTGTTTGTCATTCAAATTCCCTATCAAATGAAAGCCTTTTATATACTGAACAGAGTCTATAGATAATTAACCCTTTCCCTCATATAAACGCATTTCACGCATTTGCAAACAGGAGCCGTCTGATCAGGATCTACTCTGTTTGCTAATGGAATATGATATGTTTCTTTCTTTAGTTTCCTAAATTACGGATACCCTGTTCCACTATTCGTATTTCATTATATCTATTTTATCCATGAATATTCAGTAGGTATTGAAATTTGTAATAATATAGAACAGGGAAAGGGTTAAAGGGATAATTACAGTAAATCCCCTTTAAAGCAACCACTTTATGAACAAGCATAGGTGTCTTTAAAAGCAGGTGGTTGCTGAACTGTCATCTGACATTAATACTACTCCTCATTATACACTTTTTCATACCTTTGCAAACAGAGTAGACCCAGATCAAACGGCTCCTGTACCGAGCCGTCTGATCAGGGTCTGCTCTGTTTGCTTATAATATTATTATAATAGACCTGATTTTACCGTTTCCACCAATATCAAAATGTCACATGTTACTAAATGTTCAGGGAAAAGTTTAATTTACTATCTGTCTACAAGACCCAGAATTAAACCATTACCTCAAAGGCTATTTTTAGATACAACCTCTTTCAATAAATCTACGGAAAAGGAGCATTAACTAGAGAAAAGGAATATTTTAGAATTTTGTAGTTTGAAACAGTTGTGATAAATAGAGCATTTGCTCCTATAGGAGCAAATGCTCTATTTATCAGAATGGTATCATAAAGTGACTAGCTTTTACAGAGGCGTAGAAAGGCATATTTATGGAGGAAAGGGTTTAACCCTCTTTTGCTTTTGGTCATCACTTTAGAACGGTTTTACTGTATTTTCTAATAGTCTTCACATACAGCAATTAATAATCGGAGTGTTGGACAGCCATCTGATCTTGGTCTGTTCTGTTTGTAAATGCGTGAAAAGGCGTTTGGGTTAAGTAGAACATCAACAAACCCAAACTTCCCACGACTGATAAGCCTTAAAGAATTGTACCATTCACAAGCTTGAGCTAATTTTCTCCACATTCTCTGTAATCTTAAATTACAACCACATGTGTTTCAGGATTTTTTTTCTAATATAGATATTTCCGTTTGATAGTTTTTAATGTGCCGTGAACATGGAAGAAGCATGCCTTGTGTTAACATTGTGTATGGTGGTTGGCTTTAAATGCCTTTTCACGCATTTGCAAAAAGAGGAGACCAGACTTTGATCAGACAGTTCCTATAGCTAGGAGCTGTCTGATCAAGGTCTACTTTTTCGCAAAGGCATTTAACCCTTCGCTTGCTGTATTTTAAAATACACTTCTCCTTCTTTACCCATGCCCTGTTGTATAATTACATATATCTTCACTGTGTACAAGTATTTCACTGTGAAATCACTGCTGTGGAGTGCACTGGTTGCACAATCAACTTTTAAATAGTGCAGACCCTGATGAGACAGCTCCTGCAGGAGCTGTCTCATTTGGGTCTTCACTATTTACAGGTAGGTATATTGACGCGAATAGCAAGCAAAGGGTTAAGGGCATTACTATGAGCGGAAGGGTTAATTCTCATCAAATATACTGTTAATTTAGCATCAAACAGTTTGGATCTTGATGAGAGGCTTAGAAATACAAAAGAAGTTACAATATAGTTTTATGCTATCAGCCCTTAGTATAATAAGTATTAGACATTATGCTTTTCTACAATCTGGCAATTAAACTTTAACCCATAACCTCATTGGCATGCTATTTTTAGACAAAACCTCTTAGAATAAATATACCGAAAAGGACCATGAACTAGAAACAAGAGTGTTCGGAGGAACACATGTGTCACCTGCTCGCAGCTCACACAAAAACTGTTAATATGCTGGATTGCGAGAATCAGAACAAAGGGGAATAACTCAAAAAGTATTGCATGCAGAGTGATGAACCTTAGTTACATCAATGGTCCTCAATATTAATGAGAGGAAGACACATTTGAAATTTCTTTAATGATTAGTTTAAAAATGACAGCCAAAAAAAGAAAGTGTGATGGACAGACCGACAGACAAACAGACAGACAGACTGACGGACAGACGGAGGGACAGAAAGACAGACAGACGATGGAAAAGTGATCCCTAAGTGACACACTGCCTCTTGGCAGGTGACACAAAAAGGAAAATTTTTGAATTGTGTGACAGTTTTGAAACCATTGTGATAATAGAGCATTTTGCTCCTATTGGAGCAAATGCTCTATTTATCACAATGGTTTCATGATGTGACTTTAATCCTTTCCTCCATGAATATTCATGAAAAAATATTAAAAAAAATTACAATGGTATATTAACACAGGAACGTTTTACTACGACAGAAATTGTAGAATTAGATGTATATTATTCAATGAGCAAACAGAGCAGACCCTGACCAGATGGCTCCTATAGGAGCTGTCTAATGTGGGTCTACTCTGTTTGCAAAGGCGTAGAAAGGCATGTTTATGGAGGAAAGGGTTAACAGAGGCGTCAATATGATGGAAAGGGTTAATTAATGCTGCACACCAATACTCTAGACATATAGTTTTGATGCAAATAAGCTGACTACAAATTGTTTAAATTGTTTCTATAGATTTGTAACAATAAGTCTGGAATTTTAGATTTTATCATTTGCTTTTGTTCTCTCAATGTCTTGAGGCAAATTTGAAGTAATTAACTGTTTCTCACTCTTTAAGTAACAATGTACATTCACTTCTTCATAAAAGTACTTGTCTTATTATTATCGTAAAAATGAAAAAGCTACTTCAGAATTAAAATACATTAGTATCAAATCTGATAACAACAAGTTAAATGTTATCACAGTGCTCAGCTGCTGTATATTTTGATTGACTGTTGATCAGTTAGATGATTTTATTAAACCCTTTCCCTGTTGAATATTTATATAAGAAATAAACACATCATGAATATTCATTAGCTGAATTTTTTTTATAATGGCACAAATTATGTACACAGGGTGTAAATGGTATGGGTAGAACCTGCAGAGCTAGATCTATTACAATTCCTGATAAGCAAACAGAGCAGACCTTGATATAGTCATGTGGTCATAAATTATTACAAGAATATTCATAAAGTAATGGAAGAGACTGTATAATCAGATCTGTATTATTACAGGGGTCGTCTGATCTGGCACTGCTCTGTTTGCAAAAGGCATAAAAAGGTGATTATGAATGAGGTACTTGGTTTACCTTTTACTCCATAATTACACCATTATACCCCTTTGTAAACACAGTTGACCCAGATCAGACAGCTCCTATAAGACCCGTCTGATCAGGGTCTACATGCGTATGATGTAATATTATAAGCCATTATAATGCTGCAGTTTCTGTCATGACCAAAATATCCTGTGTCCATATGCTATTACAATTAACAATTAATCTAATTAATATTCATCAATTAAGTCATTATTACTTACATGAATAGTCATGTTGTAAAGGGTTATTGATAAAGAACATTCTAAACTGCAAAAGAGGCTTTCAGATCTGTTTCCCATTCCCTCATATAAACGTGTTTTCACGCATTTGCAAACAGAGTAGACCCAGATCAGACGGCTCCTAGAGGAGCCGTCTGATCAGGGTCTGCTCTGTTTGCCAATGGAATTTGAAAGATCTGTTTCTTTATCTAAAATGGCTACAATATGTTACACCTTTCATATTTCATTAAAACTTTTTTTTCTCCATGAATATTCAGTAGGTATTGAAATTTGGAATAAACACAGAACAGGTAAATGGATAAGAAATATACATGGGTACTTGGTCAAGCCCTGATTAACACCACCACCTGTTTTATCTATTACCAGACTGTAACATCAGCCTCCAATATCTAAATTACATTGTTTATATATCAACAAGACAATACAGACTGATATAGGTGATACCTAAGGCTTATCTGATTACATCTTCAACCTCTAACTCCAGGCCTGTATTAATGAACCAGATAGGGTGGAGGAGGTGTTGATTACTAGTCTGCATACTAAACACTCCAAATAAAGAAACCCACACAGAGTTATATTCATCAAAGTATGCTAGACAGTATGCTAGACAGACATTGTGGATTCAGAAGAATCCCTCATATAAATGTGTTTTCACTCATTTGCAAACAGAGTAGACCCAGATCAGATGGCTCCTAGAGGAGCCATCTGATCAGGGTCTGCTCTGTTTGCTAATGGAATTTTGATAGATCTGTCCCTTTACTTTCTAAAATGGCTACAATGTTCCATCTTCCATATTTCATTGTAACTATTTTGTAGGAATGTAAGTATTGAAATTGGAAATAAACATAGAACTGTTCTATGTTTATTTCAAATTTTAATACCTACTAAATATTCATGGCAAAATAGTTATAATGAAATTTGGAAGGTAGAACATTGGAGCCATTTTAGAAAGTAAAGAAACAGATCTATCAAAGTCTGTAAGCAAACAGAGCAGACCCTGATCAGAAGGCTCCTCTAGGAGCCATCTGATCTGGGTCTGCTCTGTTTGCAAATGCGTGAAAACACGTTTCTATGAGGGAAAGGGTTAAAGGAGAAATCCCCTAACCATTTCCCTCATACAGATGACTTCTGGCACCTTTGCAAACAGAGTAGACCCAGATCAGACAGCTCCTGTAGGAGCTGTCTGATCTGAGTCTGTTCTGTTTGTTTATGGAAAAATATAGATCCGATTCAGAAGTTGATCACAACCAAAACTATCCTGGTTAATGTGTAATTATAGAAAATATTCATGCAGTAATAAATTCTTAAATTGACAGTCATGGCAGAAAGGGTTAAATCTACACTGTATGTTTAATCATTTGGTCTCAAAGCTAACTTTGTAACACCAGACACCATGAATATTAAATGAAATTTTTATAATGACCTAGAAACTTTTATGATGAACACAAGAAACTTTGGTCATGTATGAAAGCCGTAGAATCAGATCTTCATATTTCATAAGCAATTAGCTATAGCAGGCCCTGATCAGACAAGTCCTGCTGAAGCCATCGGATCTGGTCTACTCTTGTTTGCAAAGGTGTTATAAGGTACACTATTTATGGAGACAAAATGTTACTGGGTTGTATTTTATCCTCCAACAGTCATAAAATGCACTGAATATTGTTCAGATATCAATCAAAGGGCTTTCTGGTACAAGAATCATGCCCTGGATTCCCTAATTGGTCAATTTACCAGCAAATTGTTACTGGTATGACTATACTAGAAGTGCTATTAACACAATGATTGTAGATGTATATGACTGTCAACATCCAACAGACATACATCATTATCAGGCTCGGATTTAGAGGGGGCGGAGCCGGCGTATGTCCCCCCCCCCCTAAAATTGCCAAAACAAATTTTTTAGTAATATTTTATATCTATACCTCTCTATAACGACCACTAAATTGTGTTAATTAGTTGGTATTTTGAGCAGGTGGCTGCTTAAAGCAAGGTGAAAGTAAAACAGAACGCTCCCATAGGAGCGTTCAATTTTACTTTCACCTTGCTTTAAGCAGCCACCTGCCTTTAACACAAATTACTTGATGTAATTTAGTGGTCGTTATAGAGAGGTTTTACTGTATCTACTAAAAATCATGTAATCAAACATAAAAATCTATGCCCCCCACCCTTCCAAAAATGTCTCTCCCCCCCCCCCCCCCTCAATCTGAAATCCTGGATCAGCAACTGATTATTAAGTCTATACATATTATTAGCATGCTATATTTCTTCCATTTCACTTTCCAATTGCAACCATTAATCCTTTACTCCATGAATATTCATGGCAGACTCCAGCTATTATGAATATTAAATAGCTCATTACCTCAGAGGCTATTTTTAGATCCAACTACTTTGAATAAATCTACCGAAAAGGAGCATTAACTAGAGAAAAGGAAAATTTTAGAATTTTGTAGTTTGGAACCATTGTGATAAAGAGAGCATTTGCTCCTATTGGAGCAAATGCTCTATTTATCACAAGGTTTCAAAAAGTGACTTTTACAGAGGCGTAGAAAGGTGTATATATGGAGGAAAGGATTAACTATTTTATACTGTTATATGAAAACAAGTGAATACATAGCTAGGCTAGATAGTATAGCATTAGATCTATGATATTCTATAAGCAATCAGAGCAGACTCTGATCAGAAGGTTCATAACCCTTTACTCCATGAATATTCTTCTTCTTCAATTATGGCTATCCGTCAATTACCGAACGATTGCAATTCATGTATGAAATAATGACATCATTATAAAATATTGATTAGATTATGTTTTTAATGACACATGAACCTAGGATTTTTTGGACATGGTAGAAACTGAAGAATTATATCTATATTATTTCATAAGCAAACAGAGCAGCTAGCTAGACCTTTATCAAATAGCTCCTACTGGAGCCTTCTGATCTGGGTCAACTCTGTTTGCGAGGGTATCGGGTATATTTATGGAGTAAAGGGATACAGACTTTTGCAACTGAAGGTCTCCTCTTATCTAGAGCTCTGACTGACTAGAAGTTTTACAGAATACAATATAACACATCAGGAGAAGGGTTAAAAATCAAATTAACTTTGTGCTTCTGTCCTTATTTGCTTCCATGCCGTCCCAATTTGCACTGGTAGCAGTGCCTCAAGGGGACCTAAGGAATTTAACACCATTGTCTATTGTGCAATATTAGTTCATTCATATTTTAGTAAGGACTGGCAATTAAAGAAATCCCACAAAACTATTGACCCAAGGTATCAATCCCCATGGGAATATAGTAAGAAAGGTTACATAGGATAATCCTAGAATGTTTATCTTCAACTGCCAAAACTTTGTAAGAACTCCTCATTTGTGATATAGATCAGACTGATGTAGGATCATCTATATAATTCCATAAGCACATGGCAGACCCTGATCAAACAGCTCCTGTCTGATCTTGGTCTACTCTGTTTGCAAACGTGATAAAAGGTGATTATATGAGGGAAAGGGTTACACACTATCTGGTTTGAATAGATGGTTTTGATCATTTTTTTTGTATTATTTTTTTTACATTGCTTTAACCTAATAGTATATTGTGTTTCAGTCATATCACGATGTCCAGGTGGAGTAAGACCCCAGAAGTTCTGAACTGTGCATGGGAAAAATGCACAGAAGAACACCCAGGTAGAACCACTTCCTTATATGAAAAATCAAAATGCCAAGACCTAGTTTCGAACCACAGCAGTGAGGGGCTAAGTGATTGTTGATCAAAGACCGTAACCACTCAGCCACGGAGGTGCCTAGATGATTGCAACTATAACTGGCCTCAAATGACAAACAACTTGAACCAAGAAGAGATGCCAAAGGTACAACAGAACCAGTCTTAAGCAGCCATCAAAAACAGCTCTAATTATGGGTCTGTAAGGCAGGTGGTAGCTTAATGCAGGTTAAAATGATGCAGAAAGCTCCAATAGGAGCTTTCTGCATTACGTTTGCCCTTGATTAAGCATGCAACCACCTGCTTTTTAAGACTCCTATATGCAATAAATGAATGAATACTGAATGTTCTACAATATTTCAGCTATTTCCAGTTTGATGGTTTTACTGATCTTGCAGTGAAGGGTCAATGTTTTAGAATACAGTAAAACCCCTCTAAACCGGACTTCTAGTAGAGAAGCATTTAGACACTTTCAGGCTCCTAGATGAGCTTTCTGCATGACTTTCACCCTGCCTTAAGCTGCCACCTGTCTCCAAGAGTGATATTTATACTAAATTTATTGTCCAGTTTAGAGAGGTTTTACTGTATAGTGACTATACTGATGTTGTAGTGAAGGGTCTAGGCTTTACTATACATGAAACTCAACAGTGTAACAAATTCGGGAAACTTACCTAGCATCAGAAATAGAGACGCCCTGCAGAGAGTGACCATTGATGTCCATCACTTCATCCAAAACCTGTATCTGACCATCTCCCTCCACCTTACTACCTTTTTCAATGTCAACTACTTTTATTGGACATATAGTTCTATATGACAATTCTTCCATTGAAGTATCATGGCTTATAGGTGACCCCACCACAGAGAGGTCATTGAAACAGGTGTTGCTAACAGTATCTAACATGATACCCAATTTATTGTCTTCCCCAAGGCTGAACTCTACCATAAAAATATGATCCCTTCGTGGTGGCTTGGCAGGTGCTTGTCGCGCTGAATCTCTCGAAGAGTTGCTAGTAAGTGTTCCATTCTTATCAACATGGTTTTCCTTGCAATTCAATGCCTCAATGGCCATGTTTGTTTCGAAAGCAGCATCGTTCTGAGACTTGCTCCTACTGTATTTTGCCTTGGGGCCTGATTTGTCCTCACTTCCTTTTCGACTTAGTCTCCAGCCCCTATGGCCATGCCCTGGGAGGAGTTTCATCTTTGTAAAATAAGATTTAAGTGTATCCATCCTCAGATATATAAGCTAAGCAAAATCCCTTATCTGTAATATAATAAAAATAAAACCTACATTTAATCCAGATCCTTAAAACCACAGAATCCACAAAACAGTTAACCTATAAATCCTCTGGTGTTGTTACACATAAAAAAAAATCACATTCAAGTATGTTAAACCTCCAGTTGTCCAGTTTAAATAATCCCGCTATTTTCTGCTCCAAGTTCGATAAAATGCCTTTTGTACAGCATGACAGCTGTTGTGTTATTACTATGACTCAGCTTGAAATGTTTGTCAATAATAACAATACCTACAGCATTATCTGTATCCCTCTATACTAATATGTTCAAACTAGACCGTCTAAGCTGGCCTTTGAATGTATAGATATCTTCATAGCATGCAGATGTGACACATTTCTTCAACAATGAATTTACACCGAGATCAATAAACTGGCCTTTCGGTTCATTTTAGCTTGTAATCCAACATGAGATATCTAACGCCAGTTTCAAAATAAACATTACATTCAAAGTCAGCAAATTATTCCATTTCAATGACTACTGCCACTTCTTTGTTTATCTTGGTATCCAAAAGTTTCAAATAAAATAATTGTAGCAACTCTCGTACGTTTGTTGCTGTAACATAGACACGATTATTTCAAGTGTTATATTATTTTACACAAATCTCCGAAATTATTGTGAAGATACATTATACCGACACGTAACACACATGCATTTTATGCGCGAGCACGAGGGTTGATAACCAAAATTAACACCCCTGTCAAATTTCACAACGCCCCGTGGCAAAATGTCGGCTGTTGACGACGATTTTCATAAACACTTCCCGAAACACAAGCCATTCACTAGTCGCGACCCACATATTTCACAACTTGTCCTATCATTACTTAGCAACATTTCTAAATCACACTTTTTCTCACGGTCCTACCCTGTGCAACATGTGTTTTCGTCTCCAAAACATTTCATTTGTCAATCAGCTTCCCATGTACATTTCAGCATCCGATAGATATCACGTGACCAAATGTGACAGGCGCGCGGGAAAATTGTACATGTTAAACTCCTCGTCACACATGTGTTAAAGCCTCACAACCGTTACACATTGAATTATGAAGTTTATAACAATTGTTGTAATGCGCAAGGTGGCAGATTATTTTTCGGGAAAAAAGGCTACTACATACAGTTTCTATCTGAATAGCTAATCTCAGAGTTATAAAGATAAAGCGGGATGAAGCTCGTGCCGTGCTCTGAAGAACCGCACGCTGGTAGAGGTAATTTCTTATCTGATTGGCTAAAAGCAGCAAGATTCAGCATCTAAGCTCGGCCACTTGGTTTTAGTTCAGTTTCAACCTCATAAAGAACAGAGCTAGATGCTCATAACCCAATATAGTTAGTAACTGAGACATATACGCTAACATCTAAATCAAAATGTTTCTAAGAAGAAATCTGGACAGGATCTACACTTTTTGTATTTCAAATAAGTATGCCACATAGGTGAAGCCTATATCCTGGCACAATACAGTCTCGCTAATGTGACCACATGATTTATTAACCCTTTCGCTGCCAATGCCGGATCTGTGATTACCTATGCAAACAGTTTGGATCCAGATGAGACGCCGAGTAACTCGGCGTCTCATCAGGATCCAAACTGTTTGTTACTGTTACTATGTTTTTGAAACAAAAATGAAGAAAATAAAAAGAGTGAAAATGTGTAGCAGTCGACAAAGTTAGCAGACGACAGAGTTTGGCAGCGAAATGGTTAACCATAGAAGTCTGTAATTGCAGAAATCTCATACGGGAGCTTTCTGCATAACGCTTGTCGAGCATTAAGCTACCACCAGTTTTAAAATCCAGAATTTGACTTCTTTCGAGTGGTCGTATTAGCGAGACTTTACTGTATATTTATATATACAGTTGAACTTCGATATCTCGAACTTCAAGGGACTATATAAATTAGTTCGAGATAACAGAAGTTCGAGTTATCCGATTTGTAATCTGGACATTTTCTCAAGTTTATAGCTTAATGCATGTCTACAGTAATGCTGAAAGCTCCTGCAGGAGCTTTCAGCATTACTGTAGAACTGCATTAAGCTGTGAAATGTAGATATGCGTAGTGATACATTTTAGAGGAATAATATTCTGTATTGTAAGATTTTGGAAGGCCCGAACTTTAAGTTAGAGTTATCCCGAAGTTCGAGTTATCCGAGTTCGAGATATCGAAGTTCAACTGTATGTGAAATCAGCGTGAATATATAGGTAGCTGTGTACTGTAACTGATTTTGAGATGTTTGTAAATCGAACAGATCAAGGAAAATGTCCGTGCAGAATCTAGTACGTTAGTAAACAAAATCGGCCCGACTTTCTATATGAAAACAAATAGATGAAGTGGTAAATATATGTGTTTTTCGGGGTCAGCATTTCCAAAAAATCAATGTTGATACAACTGTGTTATAATTTGATATAAAAATATACATGTATAATTCTTACTGCGAAAGGTAAAACATGCCTTGTAGATAGAAAGTTGTAACAGTTACATGTATATACGGATGCTAAACCGAATCCGGCTGTCGAATTTAAGTCAATTAGACATATTGTCTAAACTTTTGCAAACTTATATCCATGTGGAATATGCATAACAGTGTTAAGGAAAAACATGTAGGCCTGCGTATACACATTGATCTTGTTCAGATACATTATCATGTACAATAACGCGTATAGTATCATCTTTTAAAATCCGTTAGTGAATCTCTCTCTCTCTCTCTCTCTCTCTCTCTCTCTATCTATCTCTCTCTCTCTCTCTCCTTTTGTGCTAATCTATTCCTATTCTTTTCGTACACTAATACATGTAGTTGTCAACACTGTTTCGGCCATTTACCAGCTGAAAATTCATGTAAAAACTAATTAGGCTAATAGTGTCTGATATGAGTCTACTCTGATCGATTGCAACGAAAGGTGTATAAATGAAGGCTTATGAAGTAAATTATTAAAATAAGTTCACATATAAACCCTTTACTTCATGAGTATTAATGGCAGACTGCACCCATTATAAACATTTATTAGCTGTTAATAAGTGTTTTATTTTGTTATGTAGAACAAGTGAATAACCAACTAGATATGCCAAATAGTAAGTCGTCAGATGTAAGGTAGTCTATAAGCAAACAGAACACACAGATCTGCCTGACCAAAGGCGTCTAAAGGCGTATTCAAGGAACCGAGGGTTAAGACTCATTTTCAACTGTACTTCTCTAGACATGAATTATATAATTATTATTCTGGGGGGGGGGATACCTCTTGCATCGATATGGCTTTCGGAAAATTAAATGTGAAGCAAATAGTGCAGACCATGGCCAGTGGCTGCTACAAAATCCTTCTGGTCTGGGCTTACATTGTTTCCATGTACCCCTTTCATGGTTACATGCATAATTGGCTCACAAGCACGGTGACGAACAGATGAAAACGAAAAACGGCCAAGGGAGAGTACCAAAAGTACAAATGTTGAAATGTTTAATCTCTAGTTGTTTCCCTTTAAATGCATTATATAAATATCAGCTGAATCGTAGCATAGCTTTTATGTAAAACAAAAATAAACAGTGAATATTTATAATACATTTGTATGTTTCTTTTTTTTTAAAAGAATAAAAAACATTGCTAATCTATAAAATATAAGCGGTTACTTAAAAATGTTTTTTATAAAGACGGCGATGATATATTATTATGACTTTATTCGTCGATGGTTTAGACTTTCTAAACCCGGGAAATTCAAGAAAATGGCCGACAACAACCAGGAAATGTCTTCATGTTCTACTGAAACTGTCCAAAATGAGTCGACAGAGGCCAGTCCTAAAGCTTGCAGGATGACGTTGCTACGCGATGTTATGGATAAAACAGTCAAGTCCATTATACGAAAGCTTAGGTTACATTGAAATGTTTTTGTATCGATTTTTCGAAATTTACATAAAATTTCATCTATTGGCTTTCTTTCTTGTTAAAATGCCAGTGTCAAGAAATAATTGCACTTGAACGTTAATCAAATTTTGTAATCACATGTCATGCATTGCATTGAAAAGGGGCGTTTTTGTAAGCATTGTTCGCATAGCAGTGGTTGCCAGGTGATGGGTGAACAAAAAGTGATGAGAATAAGATTACGAAAGTTTCGTATCATGTATGTCCCGTACTCGTGTATGTACTAGTAGTGCCGTACCCTTTTCCTTTCAGTTATCATATGGTGTGGCTCATATAAGAAACATATATCAGTTCAAATTTTGATCAGGCTTTAAAGTACTCATACGGAAGAAGTAACTGGGTATCGTATCTTGATACAGGCAGATTGCAAATTATTATTATTACAAAATTAATGTGCTTGTAGAAACTGTCTGACCAGGGTCTACTCTATTTGGTTAATATATTTCTATGCATCTTTACATACTATTGTTCATTATTATTTATTTGAACACAGATTGATAAAGCCACTTACTGATATCCGTTGGTCAGTGCTGCAGCAACTACAGAGCCAAGTGATAGACCAGCTGGAATGTAATGTTAAAGTTAGTATACGCAATACACAGATTAACCCTTTACTCCATAAATACTCCTTTCTAAGTCTTTGCAAACAGAGTAGACCCAGATCAGACAGCTCCTATAGGAGACATGATCAGAATCTGTTCTATTTGCTTGTGAAAATATAATATAGATCTGATTTGAATGGTATACAGACATCCCCCGGACATTTGCCCCCTGACCGTTCCCCCCTATTTGGGCTTAGGCGTATGTTTACATGAGCGCCGCTTTATCTTGTACGCCCTGGTGTCAAACCGAAATGGCAAATCAGTGACAGATCACAACATTCTTTGGTGACTGGAGAGATGATGAGAGAAGAGATTAAAATGAAAACCATGAACAGAAAAGAGTAGCAAACATGGTATAAAGCCCCATCTATGCAAGTACACATATGTGTATCCACAATTTGTGATACCGTTCAACTTTCGATTTAACGACTCAATCAGATGAAAATTATTTTCAAGTAATTTGACAGTATAACAGTGTTTGCCTAAAAATATAGGACAAGTAACTTTTCAGGGGGATGAGTAAGAATTCCTAGTCACTCGTCCTACAGGACAAGTGACTGATAGAGAAAATTTCGAGGCCTGGTGTCACCCAGATTTGGCTCAACAGCACATAAGCAGCTAAAATGTCATGGTGTCTATAATATTTGTAATGTGTAAGGGGGCTATAGTCCACTCCTTCAAAAAGACCAGGGCGGGGGACAAATGTCTGCCAAAGCTAAAACAGTAGGGGGGAAATGTCCGCCCAAGCTAAAATAGGGGGGCAAAGGTCAGGGGGGCAAATGTTCTAGAATCAATTCTAATTTCTGCACTTTCGACTATGACCAACAAATCCTGCATCCATGTGCTATCATAAAAATTAATCTACTTAATATTCATGTCATTATTTCTTACTTCAATATTCATGGAGTAGAGGGTTAATAGTTTCAGCATTGTACAACATAAACCACTGAACCTACAATTGAAAATAAGAGAACTTTTACCATTCCTAAATTTCAAATAAGAAAAGTTTTTTAATCCTATAATCTGTACAAATACATCTTTTTAACCCTTTCCTTCATATTATAAACATAAACACCTTTTCATGCGTTTGTATACAGAGTAGACTCAGATCAGATGGCTCCAATGGGAATTGTCTAATCAGGGTCTTGATCTGTTTGTTTATGATATCATAATAAGAAAACATGATAGATCTATCAGATTCTACGAATTATCAACACACTCGCCTAGGCCTTATATGTTTGCAATAATGAATAAGCGTCTACTGACCGGGAACAGATTTTAAAAAAAAGGAGATGAGCAGTCAGAGCTAAAGCCAGGGCCTCCCCATACTTTTTTTTTTTTTATGCGCCATCGGCATACTCAATATTCAATATAACTGATTAAAAATTGCTTCTATGTAATGTTTAAATATTTATATGGAAATCATTGCAATTTTTGATTGTACCATATTTTTTAAATATGTCATTTTTATGTATTAATATCTTGTAAACTGTATGCAAATTTAGATGCTAAATAAATCTATCTATCTATCTAATGTATCTATCACTTTCGCCAAATGAGAAAAACTTGTGCCAAATAAGTATTTTGTTGCGCCAATTTGGATCTGTTGGAGCCAAAGTTAGAGCCAAAGTTTTCCTTCAGATTCTACGTCATGAAACCTTTGTTATTCCCTGCCAAAGGCAGAGGGATATTGTTTTGGGTTTGTCCGGTTTCCGTGTGGTGCCATATCTCTGTAACTGATTGACAGAATTCAATGAAACTAGACATGAATATTTGTTATCACTGGGACATTGTTCCCATGTATTACATTTCCAGATCGCTTGTGGCATTTAGGAGTTGTTCCCCATTTATACGCTAAAATGACTTTTTTCCCCGTCTGATGCCATATCTGTGTAACGGATTAATAGAATTCAATGAAACTCGACATGAATATAACTGGGGCATTATTCCCATGTATTACTTTTCCAAATCGCTTGCAGCATTTAGGAGTTATTGCCCGTTTATACACAAAAATTACATATTTTTTCCAACCGATGCCATATCAATGTTATAGATAATGGAGTGGTGGCCTCTGATTGGTCAAAATTTAGACGCTATTAGATTTGACTGAAAATTGGTAGGTAGGGGTATATGGGTACTACAAAGTTGATAGCAGGTGTTTTAAAAGTGTTGGTTGCCATGGTAACTCTGTAAACTCAGTGATGGCCTGTGATTGGTGAATATTTAGATATTTTGCTCATCAATATCATTGATACCGTTTCATTTGGGGGAAATTCTGTAACAGATTCCATTACAATTGCATCAAAAGTTTGAAATTATTAATTTATAAAATGTAACCATTTGTTTTCAGAGTGAGTTTGAACAAATGTGTTCAGAAGAGAATATAGAATGTCTTCTCAATGGGTTAGACAAGTTGGTAGAGCAGAATCCACCCACAGAAAACACTACTGCCTGGTTTGTTTTTCACTGTGTTTCATTTTGCTTTTTTAAGTCTTTAAGTTAACTGTTTACCTGATGCATATTTATGTAAGAAATGATTACCTTATAACCCTTTCCTTCATATAAACACGTTTTCACACATCTGCAAACAGAGTAGACCCAGATCAGGCGGCTCCTATAGGAGCCATCTGATCAGGGTCTGCTCTGTTTGCTTATGGAATTTGGTAGATCTGTTTCTTTTGTTTCTAAAATGGCTACAAAATAACACCATTTGCTGCTCATTTGGAAAAAAACGCCGCTTTGAGGGAGGGGCAACCCCACCCGCACCCACCCCCTTGGTCCCAACATGCCTTCTCAGTATATGAAGGCCCTGCAGTATATGATATTTTTTATTTCTTGTTGAACAATCAATTGTCTTTAACTCGTTACCTCATGCAGGCATAAACATTTAACCCTTTCCCTCATACAAACACTTTTGTATGCATGTCATGAATATTTATACCCCCACAAACGAAGTTTTGGGGAGGTATTCTGGAGTCACCATGTCCGGTTGTCTGTCCGTCATTCTTGTCCAGATCATAACTTCCAAAGTATAAAAGCTATTGACTTCAAACTTCATATATAGATAGATCACATTGACCGCAAGTGCAGTGCACAAGGTTTGTAACTCTGTCTTCAGTATTTTTGGAGTTATTGCCCTTTGTTATTTTTCAGTTTTCCGGAGTTTTTTCTAAACCTTTACAGATATTGAAATGATATGTGGTATGTGGCTTTATTATAATGAGTTACAGATCATGTTTGAATTTTGTTACACTTCATTGATTTTTCACGGAAATACAGTGATTTTAGTTAGAAATTTTCCGGAAATTCAGATTTTCCGGATTTTTTTTCTACACCTTTACTTATATTGAAGTGATATTTGGTATGTGGCTTTATTATAATGAGTTACAGATCAAATTTGAATTTCGTTACGCTTTATTGATTTTTCATGGAAATACAGTGATTTTACTTAGAAACAGGGGTGTGATTTTTCCGCGGATCCGCGGATTTCCGCGGATCTAATGTTCCAAAGGACCATTTTTCCAAAACGTCTAAATCCGTTGCGAAAATCCGAGGGGGGGGGGGGTGTCCGCGTCCGGTCTGGTCCGGGAATTAGTCTCGCCGAACTCGCCGCGGATTTACTCTGTGCCATTTCAGCTTCATCTTACCTATACTACGCGGAATCCGATTGGCCAAATCTTCGTGCTTACACCAATCAAATCGCTGTTATCGTTGCATGAGTTACAAATCCGTTTCCTCCCAAATTGTTAGCGAACTTTCACAACAAACGTAAAAAAATGTGGCAACATCTCAAACTATTGCTGTATTTGAATCAAATGGACTTAAAATGACAATAATATTTTATCGGACTGCTGATTCAGCGGAAATTCTGCGTATTGACACTAGCAGTAGGAATAAGTTCAAGCGGGACTGGCTAGAAACTGAAAAATGACAGCGTGTCCTCGTGCATCACTGAAGTTGTCATTGACAGAAAACAGCGAAGTGTTGTGTGTGCGACAAATTGATTACATACTGCAAAGAGGGAAGCTTGCTATTGTAGAACATATTTCTTCATCTGACACACACAGAAGGAAAATGTGATTAAAACCAACAGAAAGTAAGTTACCGCCCTACGTAACCGGTGGACAATCTGAAGATTACAGAAACTATGGTATTCACCCAATTTTCAAAAACGTATCACAGCCAAAAGAATGTGAAACACCTGTTCCTGTAGTATTACTTGAAGACAGAACAGCAAATGCACAGGTAGGAGCAAAAAAGTGTTTAAAATATGTGATTGATTTTCAATGAATAACTAACCTGCGGCTGGTTCCTGAATTTTATGAGAAGGTGCATGTCAACTATTAGTAAAATATTTCAATGACAGTGATGACAAGAAATAAATTACAATAAGAAAAAAAAAAGCAATAACAGTAGAGGATTCATGTTGGCACTTTTTCCAGACTTTAAATCATACTGAGCCATAGTATTCCATCCATGAACCCGAGGGCCATATTTTTTCTATTTTTCTCTACATTTATGCAACATTTTGCCATACTTAAGATCAATCTATTTATAATTGCATCATCATGTGCACGGAAATTTGTTATTTTATGCTGGAATTTCTGGTTACTTCAAAAAGACTGGAGAATATTGCAAGAGCATTCTTTTGTACTTCACTATTTTTTTATGAATATTCATATCAGAAATAAAGACATCATGAAGTATAATGAGATTAATTTATATTATGCCACATGAATACAATAATTTTTGGCAATGGCAGAGACTTAAGAATTATTATTTTTTGTATATGATTTTATTTATAAGCAAATTGAGCAGATCCAAATCAGACTGCTCCTACAGGCCTTCTCAATTTGCAAAGGAGTATTTATAGAGTGAAGGGTTAAAAACTAGTTCATGAGCAAAAGTTGAAACATCAAACTGAGGTTTGTCTTGTACAAACAGTTGCATATTAGTAATTCCTTTCACTCTTTTTTCAGGCAATAGTTCTTGGTGTCATTGCTGAGAGGAATCTACCTCTGTCCATGGTACAGGTCTTGATTGACTTAGCCAAAGAACTTGCGAAGGACATCAAAGCTTTACAGAACCCGAGTATGATTTGCACTTCAGCCTCATAGACTTGGTGAAACTATGACTAGGAAAACAGTAGAGAAGCTGAAGAAAACACCAGTATTGCTAAACCTTGATCAAGCAACAATAACAAACACATACATTTTGTACCAACAGTTATTTGTATTTACTTTGATGAGAAAGAAGGAAAAGTTGTGCTAGACCAGTTGGCCTCAATAGAAGTTTTGAAAGTGGATTAACATTACGAAGTTATGTTTTTGTCTTCACTACCAGCTCTAGTAATAAAATGGTATTTAGTACAGTGCAGTTGTTTTTTTGGTGTGTTTTTAAGTTTTAAATTTTGAACCAGGAGAGCTCAGGGAGAGCTTTCCAATTGACCTTTAAAGCCCTATTTTTCATTTTCGGCAGGGGGCTTCGCCCCCTGTGACCCCCACCAGGGCTTTGCCCCTGGAACCCATTGGGGGCCTAAAGCGGCCCCCAAACCCCGCGCCGAAATATTTCCTCCCCTCAGCTCTTGGGTCAATCACACCCCTGTTAGAAAGTTTTAGGAAATTCAGGTTTTCCGGAGTTTTTTTCTAAACCTTTACAGATATTGAAGTGATATTTGGTATGTGGCTTTATTATAATAAGTTACAGATCATGTTTGAATTTTGTTACGCTTCATTGATTTTTCACGGAAATACAGTGATTTTAGTTAGAAATTTTCCTGAAATTCAGGTTTTCCGGATTTTTTTCTACACCTTTACTTATATTGAAGTGATATTTGGTATGTGGCTTTATTATAATGAGTTACAGATCAAATTTGAATTTCGTTACGCTTTATTGACTTAGAATTTAGGAAATTTCAGGTTTTCCGGAGTTTTTTTCTAAACTGTAGCAGATATTGTAGTGATTTATTTCTATAACCCCCATCTCTTTGTCAAATGTGCTAGTGGGGGTATTCATCACCTTTACATAAATCATATGCAAATGTGTGAAAACTCGTTTATATGAGGGAAAGTGTTAAAGCAAGATGAAATTAAAACAGAATGCTCCTATAGGAGCGTACTGCTTTACGTTCACCTTGCTTTAAGCAGCCACCTGCCTTTAACACATAATACTTGATATAATCAGTGACCATTATAGAGAAGTTTTACTGTACAAAATGTTTTTGTTTTTTAAAAAAAGAGAGAAAAAAATGATTTTTGTGAGATTTGAAGCAGACACTTTATGAGAAATTAACCCTTTGCTCCATAGGTATGCCTTTGCAAACAGAGTAGACCCAGATCAGACAGATTCTAATGGAACCGTATGCTCATTATTTGCTCTGTTTGCTTATCAAATAATATAGATTAGATTCTACAGTGTTCATAATGTGAAACGGATTAATATTCATTATTTCTTTGCAAACAGAGTATACCCATATCAGACAGCTCCAGTCTGATCAGGGTCTGCTCTCTTATGCAATAATAAAATACTATATTTCTTCCATGACCCAAAAATTCTGTGTCATATGCACTTATAAAAAGTAATCTAATCAATATTGATGATGTCATTATTTCTTACATGCATATTCATGAGGTAAAGCATTAAAATGTTTACAACTTGATATTCAGGAGACCATCTGGATCTGTTAGTAAAGATGTATGTCCAACAGTGACAAACCTGAAACAGGAGAAATTGAAGGCCCTGCAGAATACGCTGAGTGATCTAGAGGCCCAGAACAAACTACTTAGAGATCGATTAGAAAAAAAGGAAAAGAGATTGATACAGACAAAAGACAAGATTGTGGGAACAGTGCAAGATTTAGAACAGGTTGGTATTGGTGTTTAGCAGGTATATGTCTTGTATTATCTTAAAAGCAATATTCTAATGGAACTTGTTCAGGGATTTCCTGGACGCAACTTTTCTTTGTGAGGGATACACTTATTTTCCATGTAACTCTGCATCCTCGGGACTCTCAAAAAGCTAAATTCACCCTAAAGTTAAACTCTTTTTTTTCTGCCGTGTTTGGCAGTATGAGGTAATTGGTTAAAGGATAAAACCAGTAAAATTTGCTGTTTATCCCTATTTTCTACAATAGCATAATCAGTTTTAAAGGTCTCAAATACTTGCAAGTTTGGGACTCTCATAAACCCCAAGGGACTCTCAGATTGAAAAAGCAGGGGGTCCTGGGACCCTCAATTCCAAATTCAGAGTGAAATCCCTGGTTGTTATATAATTAGTGCCTACAAAGTCACTAGCCATAGTCAGGCTGCAATGTTAGAATCCTGCAAATATTTTGACCAGAATTTATAAATTAACCCTTTCCCTGTTTTATATTTAATCCAAATTTCAATACTTACTGAATATTCATGGATAAAATAGTTATATTGAAATTTGGAAGGGGGAACGTTGTAGCCATTTAGATATTAAAGGATTAGTCTATCCAGCTAATTCCATTAGCAAACAGAGCAGACCCTGATCTTGTTTACTTAGTCGCTTTGAATAGGTTCTGCTGTATATGCCAGACAATAACCACGTCCTTGATGGAGACGGAACTAAATGCTAAGGTTACACTTTTTGGATGAGAATTTATAAAAATCCAAGTCCAATGTAACGACTTTACTCTGGGCATCTAAAAGAACCAGAGAAACAGAAAAAACGAAATTAAGAGTATGGCATAGCGCATGGGTTTCTCTGTAACCCCCCCCCCCCCTAACACCCCCCCCCCCCCCCCCCTATCTGGGGCGTCTAATTAGCCCATAGTTGGCAGAAACAGACTTAACTTATCAACTTAAATTAAACCAAAACACTTTTCTGAAGTTCAGTAGCAATAATCAGTGGCCACTTGACATTCTGTTTCATTTGTTTGAAACAAATGTCAACAAATCTCTATGTCAAGAGTGTTTGGTTTAAATTCCAGTATTTAAAGCCAATATTTTAAGAAAACAATTAAAAAGAAGTGTAGTTCTCTGTCGTCAGACAGGTGGTAGCTTTATATAGGACAACAATGATTTAGAAAGATACCTTAGGAGAATTCTGCATTACTTTTGGCTTGCATTAAGCAACAACCTTTGTTAAGATTCCAAACATTGGCCTTATCCTTTTCCTCCCTGAATATTTATGTAAGAAAATCATAGTATCATGAATATTAATTAGCTTAATTATTATATTAGCACAGGGACACAGGAAATTTTGGCCATGGCAGAAACTATAGAATTACAGACCTACAGACAAATGTATATACTCAAATACTAAAATCGTCATTTCTACACCAAACCCTATGTTGTGATCACTCTTTAGAATCGTCTGTAGACGATCAATATAAGGTTTGATGGAGAAATAAAGCGTCTTATCTGGACCTGGAATTATATCTTTAGTATATCATATTAACCCATTCCCTCATATTGACGACTCTGTGAATGTTACTTTGGTTTCAAACTACAAACTTCTAAAAACATTTCCCTTTCTCTAGTTAATGCTCCTTTTCAATAGATTTATACAAAGAGGTTGTATCTAAAAATAATCTATGAGGTAATGGGTTAAAGGAAACAGAGCAGATCCTGATCAGATAGCTCCTATCAAGCTGGCTGATCTGGGTCTATTCTGTTCTCAATGGCATAGAAAGGCATAGTCATGCATTAAAGGGTTTAAACAGATTTTTCTGTAACATTTCAGACTGGATTTCATTGTGAATTGTAAAGGTGAGAATGTTTTTGCGATGTTGTTAAAATTCCAGAGTTGTGGAATTTTCTTGTTTCAATTATTTTGCCATTTTCGTTCATTTCTGTAATTAGTTGTCATTTGGGTAGTCTATGAGTTAACCCTTTCCCTGTTCTGTATTTAGGCCAAATTTCAATATTCATTAACAAAATAGTTATAAAGAAATATGGAAGGTAGAACATTGTAGACATTTTAGAAAGCAAATAAACAGATCTATCAAATTCTATTAGCAAACAGAGTAGACCCTGATCAGACGGTTCCTCTAGGAGCCGTCTGATCTGGGTCTACTCTGTTTGCAAATGCATGAAAACACGTTTATATGAGTGAAAGGGTTAAGTAAAGTCCAAGTATAAGAGGGTGTTGATGGAAATGTAAACAGCCATATTAGGACAGTAGCACATTTTGATAACAGTAAACTCCAAAGTTTGATGAATTGTGTTGCTTTGTTCATTGTTGTTAGTTGTCTGTTGATATACTTGCATAAAATTGGCTGTGAATATGAGCACTCTCTGATGGCTGGAGGTGACGTTAATCTTTACACAGCAATCAAACGTATTTTTAGAAGAAAAACATACAAGCTTTTTTCGTAAATCCGGTGTCCGCCTTGTCATCATCGTTAACTTGAATGTTGGCAGCTACAAACGATTAGATGAGCATTGACATGATGTTGATGAATGACATCCGCATGCGATGCTCTTGTTTTAACCCTTTCCCTCATATAAATGCGTTTTCATGCATTTGCAAACAGAGTAGACCCAGATCAGATGGCTCCTATAGTAGCTGTCTGATCAGGGTCTGCTCTGTTTGCTGATCGAATTTGATATGTCTGTTTCTTAACTTTCTAAAATGGCTACAATGATCCACCTTCCATATTTCATTATAACTATTTTGGCCATGAATATTCAGTAGGTATTGAAATTTGGAATAAATATACAACAGGAAAAGGGTTAAAAATTTAAACTATTAACTTATTCCCTCATATTGACGACTGTTGACGACTCTGTAAAAGTCACTTTGTGAAACCATTGTGACAAATAGAGCATTTGCTCCTATAGGAGCAAATGCTCTATTTATCCCAATGGTTTCAAACTACAAAATTCTAAAAATTTCCTTTTCTCTAGTTAATGCTTCTTTTTGGTAGATTTATTCAAAGAGGTTGTATCTAAAAATAGCCTATGAGGTAATGGGTTAAACTCTGTATGTGTTTCTAGCAATCATATATACTCAGTTCTGGGAGTTCCCACACTTTAACCCTTTACGCCTTTCTTTTTGGAAACAGAGTAAACCCAAATCAGATGGCTCCTGTAGGAGCTGTGTCTAATCAGGGTTTGCTAATGGTATTATACATATCTGAATCTTTAGTTTTAGCAATGACCAAAATATTCTATGTTCATGTGCAATTATGAATAAATTTTTTTTTTTTTTTTTTTTTTTTAGTTCAATATTTTATTTTCCCCGTAATAGGTGGTGGTGGGTCGGAGAATCATCCCACTCAGCACCTTACAATGTTTTCACAACAATATATTATATATACCATATTGAACTATATACCGAATCTAATCAACAAAAAGCGTATCTATAGAAATCAAAAGAAAAGAAAAATAAAGAAAAAATAGAAGACATGCCTCATAGTAACTTGTATTGTGTTATTTAACTGCAATATTTGCTCTCTTTACAAGTACACGGGCGTGGGAGTGCAAGATGTTTTAATGTATTGCCACTTGCTTTCAAATTCACCCAAAGACATCGTACTTTGTAATGTAATTAACTTATTTGATTCTATCATTTGTTCTAAGTATCTTCTAAGACCATTTATGTTCATATCCCGTTTACATTGTTTTGTTGTGTATATATATTGTTTGATGTATAAAATTAACAGATTTGTTTTATTAAAGCTTTCTCCAAATAAAATAGACACTTCGTTAAAGTCAATATTTACTTTTGCGTTATGTAGAACGTCTTTTACTTGCTTTAAAAAATACTGTGTTTTTTCACAGTGGTAAAATAAATGGGGTATCGTTTCTGGTTGTTTGAAACAGAAGGCACATAATTCATTGTCTTGTAATTTTAAAGTCGCTAGGTATTTGTTTAAAGGTAATGATCGATGTAATATTCTAACTTGTAGCCATTGTAAATTACTATCTCTCGTGATCTTAAAGGGTAATTTGTAAATCGAATTCCATTCAAGGAATATGGAATCGAGGTAAGTATTCCATTTATCTTTGCTAGTAGGCTCTGCTGTATTACTGTTTAATATATCATAAAAGATTCTACTGCCCGTCGCAACTGTCAACACTCGTTCAAAGAGGTGTGGTATAAAAGGCAGACAGGTTTTCTTGTTAGAATGATCATTGCAATATGTTTTCAGATAGTTCGATACCACTTTTGCTATGGCGATATAATGTAAGCTGTTAACCTTTATGCCATACAATTTCTGAAATTCCTCGACTGTTAGTATTTTATCTTTTGAGTATAGATCATTGATGTATCTTATTCCGTTTTCATGCCATGATTTACGAAAAATACTTTTGCCACCAATCTGTATGTATGGGTTATAAAACAGTGGACATTTCATAAATTCGTTTATCTCTTTTACTGGCACTGCCATCATGTAAGCCGTATATGCTTTTAGGACATCTTTCCAAAATATATTATTAGTTTTATGTACAGCTATTTCTGGATAATGTTTTCCACAATTAACTATTTTCTCAATATTTAAGAAATGTTTCACCAACGACGTCCACTTTGCTTCAGACTGAATTAGTCTTCTAATCCAAGTACATTTTAAGCCTCTAATAAAGTTTTCTATGTTTATCATTCTTAAGCCGCCCTGGGAATAATCTTTTGTGACAACATTTTTTTTAGCTCACCAGAGCACAAAGTGCTCAGGGTGAGCTTTTGTGATCGCCTGATGTCCGTCATCCGTCGGCGTGCGTCGTGCGTCGTTCGTCGTCAACAATTTGAACATTTAAAAATCTTCTCCTCTGAATCTACAGGGTTCTCAGCTTTCATCTTTGGCAAATAGCATCACCCTTAGGTCCTCTACAAAGTTATATAAATTATGCCCCTGGGGTCAAAATTGGCCCCGCCCCAGGGGTGGGAAGTTTTCAATAGAAACATATAGTAAAACTTTGAAAATCTTCTCCTCTGAAACTGGAAGGCTCTCAGCTTTCATATTTGGCACATAGCATCATATTCAGGTCCTCTACAAAAGTTATATAAATTATAGCCCTGGGGTTAAAATTGGCCCCGCCCCAGGGGTGGGCAGTTTTCAGTAGAAACTAATAGTGAAATCTTTGAAAATCTTCTCCTCTGAAACTGGAAGGCTCTCAGCTTTCATATTTGGCACAGAGCATCATGTTCAGGTCCTCTACAAAAGTTATATATTATGGCCCTGGGGTCAAAATTGGCCCCGCCCCAGGGGTGGGCAGTTTTGAATAGAAACCAATAGTGAAATCTTTGAAAATCTTCTTCTCTGAAACTGGAAGGCTCTCAGCTTTCATCTTTGGCACATAGCATCATATTCAGGTCCTCTACAAAAGTTATATAAATTATGCCCCTGGGGTCAAAATTGGCCCAGCCCCAGGGGTGGGAAGTTTTCAATAGAAACATATAGTAAAACTTTGAAAATCTTCTCCTCTGAAACTGGAAGGCTCTCAGCTTTCATATTTGGCACATAGCATCATGTTCAGGTCCTCTACAAAAGTTATATAAATTATGGCCCTGGGGTCAAAATTGGCCCCGCCCCAGGGGTGGGCAGTTTTCAGTAGAAACAAATAGTGAAAACTTTGAAAATCTTCTTCTCTGAAACTAGAAGGTTCTCAGCTTTCATATTTGGCACAGAGCATCATGTTCAGGTCCTCTACGAAAGTTATATAAATTATGGCCCTGGGGTTAAAATTGGCCCCGCCCCAGGGGTGGGCAGTTTTCAGTAGATACTAATAGAGAAATCTTTGAAAATCTTCTCCTGAAACTGGAAGGCTCTCAGCTTTCATATTTGGCACAGAGCATCATGTTCAGGTCCTCTACAAAAGTTATATAAATTATGGCCCTGGGGTCAAAATTGGTCCGCCCCAGGGGTGGGCAGTTTTCAATAGAAACCAATAGTGAAATCTTTGAAAATCTTCTTCTCTGAAACTGGAAGGCTCTCAGCTTTCATATTTGGCACAGAGCATTTTGTTCAGGTCCTCTACAAAGTTATATAAATAATGGCCCTGGGGTCAAAATTGGCCCCGCCCCAGGGGTGGGCAGTTTTCAATAGAAACAAATAGTGAAAACTTTGAAAATCTTCTTCTCTGAAACTAGAAGGTTCTCAGCTTTCATATTTGGCATATAGCATCATGTTCAGGTCCTCTACAAAAGTTATGTAAATTATGGCCCTGAGGTTAAAATTGGCCCTGCCCCAGGGGTGGGCAGTTTTCAATAGAAACAAATATTGAAATCTTTGAAAATCTTCTCCTCTGAAGCTGGAAGGCTCACAGCTTTCATATTTGGCACAGAGCATCATGTTCAGGTCCTCTACAAAAGTTATATAAATTATGGCCCTGGGGTCAAAATTGGCCCCGCCCCAGGGGTGGGCAGTTTTCAATAGAAACCAATAGTGAAATCTTTGAAAATCTTCTTCTCTGAAACTGGAAGGCTCTCAGCTTTCATATTTGGCACAGAGCATTTTGTTCAGGTCCTCTACAAAGTTATATAAATAATGGCCCTGGGGTCAAAATTGGCCCCGCCCCAGGGGTGGGCAGTTTTCAATAGAAACAAATAGTGAAAACTTTGAAAATCTTCTCTGAAACTGGAAGGTTCTCAGCTTTCATATTTGGCATATAGCATCATGTTCAGGTCCTCTACAAAAGTTATGTAAATTATGGCCCTGAGGTTAAAATTGGCCCTGCCCCAGGGGTGGGCAGTTTTCAATAGAAACAAATATTGAAATCTTTGAAAATCTTCTCCTCTGAAGCTGGAAGGCTCACAGCTTTCATATTTGGCACAGAGCATCATGTTCAGGTCCTCTACAAAAGTTATATAAATTATGGCCCTGGGGTCAAAATTGGCCCCACCCCAGGGGTGGGCAGTTTTGAATAGAAACAAATAGTGAAATCTTTGAAAATCTTCTTCTCTGAAACTGGAAGGTTCACAGCTTTCATAATTGGCACAGAGCATCATGTTCAGGTCCTCTACAATTATTTTTTTTTATAAATTATGGCCCTGGGGTCAAAATTGGCCCGGCCCAGGGGTTGGCAGTTTTGAATAGAAACAAATAGTGAAATCTTTGAAAATCTTCTTCTCTGAAACTGGAAGGTTCTCAGCTTTCATATTTGGCACATAGCATCATGTTCAGGTCCTCTACAATTATTTTTTTTTTATAAATTATGGCCCTGGGGTCAAAATTGGCCCTACCCCAGGGGTGGGTAGTTTTTAATAGAAACATAGAGAAAACTTTGAAAATCTTCTCCTGAAACTGGGAGGTTCTTAACTTTCATATTTGGCTCATAGCGTCATGTTCAGGTCCTCTACAAAAGTTTTCTAAATTATGCCACTGGGGTCAAAACTGTCCTGCCCCAGGACCGGCTAGTTTTCTTTAGAAACATATAGTGAAAACTTTGAAAATCTTCTACTCTGATTGTCTGGTGAGCGCTTCAGGGCCATTCTGGCCCTCTTGTTTATTTTTGCTGGACCCTGCCAGAGGTATTTATATAGCATGTCATTCAATGTTTTTAAGATATTGTAACTCGGATCTGGCAAAGCGATAAACAGATGATTAAACAATGGTAAAAACAGCGTTTTAATCACTGTTATTTTTCCTATTGGGCTTATATACCTTCTGTTCCAAAAGTGTATCATGCTTTTTAAGGATTGCAATTTATCTTCGTAATTTAGTTGAATCATTTTATCTAAATCCACATGAAAATTCACGCCTAGCATTCTGAATTCAGATTTACCCCAAGCTAATTATGTCTCCCCCCATATTTATATGGGGGAGACATATTGTTTTCGTGAGAGTTGTCTGTCTGTCTGTCCGTCCGTCCGCCTGTCCGTCACACTTTTTGTCCGGACGATAACTTCAATATGCCTGATGCCAGTTGATTGAAACTTCATATATGGAAAGAGCATAATGAGAGGAAGTGTCATGCACAAGGTCCATAACTCTGGCTTCACTAATATTGGAGTTATTGCCCTTTGTAAAAAAAATTCACATTTTTTTGTCCGGACGATAACTCCTATATGGCTCATGCCATTGGATTGAAACTTCATATATGGAAAGATCATGACGAGAGGAAGTGTCATGCACAAGGTCCATAACTCTGGCTTCACTAATATTGGAGTTATTGCCCTTTGTAAAAAATATCATAATTTTTTGTCCAGACAATAACTTCAATATGCCTGATGCCAGTTGATTGAAACTTCATATATGGAAAGAGCATAATGAGAGGAAGTGTCATGCACAAGGTCCATAACTCTGGCTTCACTAATATTGGAGTTATTGCCGTTTGTAAAAAAAATCACACTTTTTTGTCCGGACGATAACTCCTATATGGCTCATGCCATTGGATTGAAACTTCATATATGGAAAGATCATGACGAGAGGAAGTGTCATGCACAAGGTCCATAACTCTGGCTTCACTAATATTGGAGTTATTGCCCTTTGTAAAAAATATAATTTTTTGTCCGGACAATAACTTCAATACGCCTGATGCCAGTTGATTGAAACTTCATATATGGAAAGAGCATAATGAGAGGAAGTGTCATGCACAAGGTCCATAACTCTGGCTTCACTAATATTGGAGTTATTGCCCTTTGTAAAAAAAATCACACTTTTTTGTCCGGACGATAACTCCTATATGGCTCATGCCATTGGATTGAAACTTCATATATGGAAAGATCATGACGAGAGGAAGTGTCATGCACATGGTCCATAACTCTGGCTTCACTAATATTGGAGTTATTGCCCTTTGTAAAAAATATCATAATTTTTTGTCCGGACAATAACTTCAATATGCCTGATGCCAGTTGATTGAAACTTCATATATGGAAAGAGCATAATGAGAGGAAGTGTCATGCACAAGGTCCATAACTCTGGCTTCACTAATATTGGAGTTATTGCCCTTTGTAAAAAAAATCACACTTTTTTGTCCGGACGATAACTCCTATATGGCTCATGCCATTGGATTGAAACTTCATATATGGAAAGATCATGACGAGAGGAAGTGTCATGCACAAGGTCCATAACTCTGGCTTCACTAATATTGGAGTTATTGCCCTTTGTAAAAAATATAATTTTTTGTCCGGACAATAACTTCAATATGCCTGATGCCAGTTGATTGAAACTTCATATATGGAAAGAGCATAATGAGAGGAAGTGTCATGCACAAGGTCCATAACTCTGGCTTCACTAATATTGGAGTTATTGCCCTTTGTAAAAAAAAATCACACTTTTTTGTCCGGACGATAACTCCTATATGGCTCATGCCATTGGATTGAAACTTCATATATGGAAAGATCATGACGAGAGGAAGTGTCATGCACAAGGTCCATAACTCTGGCTTCACTAATATTGGAGTTATTGCCCTTTGTAAAAAATATCATAATTTTTTGTCCGGACAATAACTTCAATATGCCTGATGCCAGTTGATTGAAACTTCATATATGGAAAGAGCATAATGAGAGGAAGTGTCATGCACAAGGTCCATAACTCTGGCTTCACTAATATAGGAGTTATTGCCCTTTGTAAAAAAATTCACACTTTTTTGTCCGGACGATAACTTCTATATGGCTCATGCCATTGGATTGAAACTTCATATATGGAAAGATCATAACGAGAGGAAGTGTCATGCACAAGGTCCATAACTCTAGCTTCACTAATATTGGAGTTATTGCCCTTTGTAAAAAAAATCACAATTTTTTGTCCGGAAGATTACTCCTATGTGACACATGACATTGGAGTGAAACTTCATACATGGAACGATCATGATAAGAGAAAGTGTCATGCATAAGATCCTTAACTCGAGCTTCAATAAATTTAGAGTTATTGCCCCTTGTACATTTGTTTAATTCTTTCTTGTCCGGACGATAACTCCTACATGGCTCTTGCCATCGTATTGAAACTTCATACATGGAAAGAGCATGATGAGAGAAAGTATCATGAACAAGGGCCATAATTCTGGTCTCAATACTTTTGGAGTTATTGCCCTTTGTTACATTTTTTGGCCGATCAATAACTCCTGTTCGACTGATGTTATTGGAATGACATTTTATTTTTGGAAAGAGCATGATGAAAGTAAGTGTCATGCACAAGGGCCATAAATCAGTATTTTTGGAGTTATTAGCTGTTATCATTTTCTTCTTGAAAAATGTGGTGTGGAAAACGCATAATGAGGGGAAGTATCATTCATCAAGACCATAACATTTTTAGTGATTTCCCTTTACATATTGTTTTTATTAGAGGGGAGACATCCGTTTTTGTGACAAAAACCTCTAGTTTGAATTTGGTTTTTATTGATTCTGAACTATATTTCTTTGAACCAAACCAAACAACATGTGTTTTATCAAAGTTTATATTTAATCCTGACAAAATAGCGAATGCCTTGAGCTCTTGTAAAGTTTCATTTAGAGATATTTCTGAGCCATCAAGTATAATTGAGGTGTCATCTGCAAATTGCGATAGTACATGGTTTGTTCCATTTATGGATAGACCTTTTATGTTTTTATTTGATTTGATCTTCTGTGTTAAGATTTCTGCACAGAGGATGAAAATATACGGCGAGAGTGGGTCCCCCTGTCTGCAGCCTCTTTCGATATTGAAAAATGCTGACAGGAATCCATTTTGGATTACACTAGACTGTATATCTTTATAAAACACCGATATCCATCTTTTAAAAGAATTTCCAAAGTTAAAAAGATCTAATACTTTATGAATATATTTCCATGATACGGAATCAAAAGCCTTTTCAAAGTCAATGAGCAGTAACAAACCCGGGATGTCATTTTCTTCCGCATATTGCATTACGTCATATATGAGTCTCACATTTTCACCGATATATCTATTTTTTAAAAAACCAGTCTGCTCGTCGCTAATGAGATTAGGTAATATTTTTTTAAACCTATTTGCTATGGCTCCGGATGCAATTTTATATATTGTATTTAAAAGTGTAATTGGCCTCCAATTTTTTAGAAATTGGCGGGGTTTGTTTATGAATAATAATCTAATTGATATTCATGACATTATTATTTCTTACATAAATATTCATGGAGTAAAGGGTTATGGGTTAATGCCTATCACTTGCCAACAGGTTGGACCCAGGTGTGATTTCATGCCTTACCTGAGTCAATATGCTTTTCAACTGGTCATGCACTCTACTGGAGTAGCTAATACAGTAGGCTCTGGTCAACTTGCTCCTTCCTGCAAGAGTGTTTGGTCCGAGTCTAAACTATTTTCCCCAGCTTGCTGTTTGTATATGTCAGATAAGTTGTGTATTTCATTGTTCTTTCAGATGACTGATGATAACAAAACAGTGAGCTTATCTCAGTTACAGAGACAGGCTGTTAATTGATTACTGGTGTATCACAACCAAACCACAACAAACACCTGAACAGTTTGATATAACAATGGATGGTCAACGTGTAGTGCTACATGGAGATATTCAGCTATAAGGATTACATCCTATTCATCCCTGTACAGGAAGAATGGTTATGACTTGAGAAGTTGAAGCAGTTGTTTGTATATTAACTACAAGCTTGTGATATATACATTTTGAATCCAGATGGAAGGCTGTGTAACTTTTCAGAACCGAACTTATTGATCCTCTGATCATGGTTTTCAAAAACAGTTTGGGGAAATCCACTTTAACCCTTTACTCTATGAATATTCATGAAGAAGGAATGACACCATGAATGTTAATTACCATTCAACATACATTCTTCAAATTTGGTATGCATGTGCAACTTGTGGAGGTGAACATTTTTAATTATTAAGGTCAAGGTCATACATCAAGGTCAAAGGTCATATTTGGGGCATAGTGTTTCACAAACACATCTTGTTTATAATGGCAAATGTACACAAGACATTTTGGCCATGACTGAAACTGTAAAGTATTCATAAGCAAACAGAGCAGACCCTGATCAGAAGGCTTTTACAGGATCCATCTGATCTGAGTCTACTCTGTTTGCAAAGTCGTAGAAAGGCGTATATATAGAGAATGGGTAAAATAATAAGTAACAGATTTTGCAGACAATGCTAAGAGTCAAATGTCTCTTAACCAATTACCTGATAGAGATCTTTTAACCCTTTCCCTCATGTAAGCGCATTTTCATGCATCTGCAAACAGAGTAGACCCAGATCAGACGGCTCCTATAGAAGCTGATCAGGGTCGGCTCTGTTTGCTTACAGTGTAATATAGATCTGATTCTACAGCTTCTGCCTGAGGCAAATTGTCCTGTGTTTATGTGCCATTATAAAAAATAATCTTATTAATATTCATGACATCATTATTTCTCACATGAATATACATGAAAGGGTTAATGTCATTTGTTGAGTGGTTGAGGTCTTCGACTGACAATCGCTTAGCCCCTTACTGCTGTGGGTTTGAATCCCGGTCTGGGCATTTGGACTTTTCATGTGAGTAAGCCTTCCAGCTGGCTTGCTGTAGGTCGGTGGTTCTACTTTGAAACAATGCAATTTTTTTCGTGCACATAAGGACCTCTGGGGTCTTCCTTCTCCTGTACTTTGCTGGAAGTCATGATATGACTGAAATACTGTAAAACGACAAAAAACAAGATAAAAACCAAACCCAAACGTAACTCCATTAATATTCATGTAAGAAATACTGATATCATCAATATTAATTAGAGCTGTCTGGTCTGGGTCTGCTGTTTGCAAAGGGGTAGAAAGGTGTATTTATGTAGTAAAGGGCTTAACCAGATTTTAGTACTTTCAAGTCCCACAAGCAAAGATAACTGTTATAAGGTGTCTTTCATGGATTTTTCGTTTCTTTTGTTTCCTTGTTATATGCCCGAAGGTAACTTCGGTCGTATTATGGTATGGCGCTTGTCTGTCTGTCCGTCCGTTAGCCACATCTTTGTCCGCTCAATAACTTGATAACTATTGGTTGTGCTGTCTTCATACTTAGTAGGAAGGTTGGTCATGGCTAGTAGATGACACCTATTGATTTTAAGGTCAGTCGGTCAAAGGTCAAAGTCACAGTGACCTTCAACTAAAAAATGTTGTCCACTCAATAACTTGACAAGTATTAGGTGTGCTGTCTTCATACTTAGTAGGCAGTTTGGTCATGGCTAGAAGATGACCCCTATTGATTTTGAGGTTAAAGGTCAAGGTCATTGGGACCTTCAACTCAAAAATCTTGTCCGCTCAATAACTTTATAACTATTAGGTGTGCTGTCTTCATACTTGGTAGGTAGGTTGGTCATGGCCAGTACATGACCCTATTGATTTTGAGGTCAGTCGGTCAAGGTCACAGTGACCTTCAACTCAAAAATCTTGTTCGCTCAATTAATTTATAAGTGTTAGGTGTGCTGTCTACTTAGTAGGAAGGTTGGTCATGGCTAGTACATGACCTCAATTGATTTTAAGGTCAATGGGGTCAAAGGTCAAGGTCACAGTGACTTTCAATATATGGGATTTTTAGGTATTGACAGAAACATAGATTTCATAAGCAACCTGAGCAGACTGTGAGAACCCGTATTGATTTTAAGGTCATTGGGGTCAAAGTTCAAGGTCACAGTGACTTTCAATATATGGGATTTTTAAGTATTGGCAGACACATAGATATCATAAGCAACCTGAGCAGACCGTGAAAAGATGCTCCTATAGGAGCCATCTGATCTGGGTCTACTCTGTTTGAAAGGTCTTGAAAAGGCATTTATGTGAGGGAATGGGTTAACAGTATGTTATGACTCTACTCATTATGAATATTAATTAACCCTTTACTTCATAAATATTCATGTTGGAAATATTGACATGAATATCAACTACATGATGTTTTATATTAGCACATGACCACATGAATTTTTGGCCATTGCAGAAACTAGTCATATCTATTTTATTGTGTCACCAGCTGAGATGCAGTGTGTCACATTGGGATCACTTTTCCATTGTCTGTCTGTCTGTCTGTCCATCACACTTTTTTTTTATTCTAACACTTCTCCCAGCAGTTGACACATGTGTTCCTTTTTACATGCACGAATTAATGTTTAGTAAAAAGGGACTCAAACTGATCACCGAGTATGCTTGTAAACATGTATAGTTGATAATTGAAAAACAAATCATATACAATGTATATTTGATGCAAATTTTAATTTTTTTATTTCACATTTTTTTTGCATTTTAATACATGAGTAACAAACGATAGTAAAATATGAAAGCCTTTGTATATCAAAGGTAAAGATAACTGCTAGAAGTCATAAGCAAGAAAATTAACTCTTTGCACGCTAGACGTAAAATGATGATTACCTATACAAACAGTTTGGATCCAAATGAGGTGCCACAAAATGCAGGATCCAAACTGTTAGATACATTGACTATATTTTTGCAAAGAAATGAGAGATATGTTTTTTAAATAATTGAAGCAGATGACAAATTACTTAGTGAGCAAAGAGTTAATGTTGTATACAAACAGCTAGTAATAGATTAGTATACACACAAATATATTTCAAAACACTTTTAATTGTCTATTCCCTCTACTCCATGAATATATTCATGTCAGCCTGCTCGTTTTGAATTCTAATTTAATTCTGCTTTTGAAAATATACAATATGGAAAGTTACTGCCATTACAAATAGAAGAGAATCTTTTACATGCAAGTAAACTGATCAGACAGTTTTCAGAGGAGATATCTAAACTAGGTCAGCTCTGTTTGTTAACCCATTTCCTCATATTGAAGTCTCAGTAAAAGTCGCTTTTTGAAACCATTGTGATAAATAGAGCATTTGCTCCATAGGAGCAAATGCTCTATTTATCACAATGGTTTCAAAACTACACAATTCTAAAAAATTCATTTTCTCTAGTAAATGCTCCTTATTGGTAGATTTATTCAAAGATAATGAATCTGATAATAGCCTATGAGGGAATGGGTTATGGTGTTAAAAGGGTGAGTATGGAGTAACGGGTTAACCCTTTCCTCCATGAATATCTATGTCAGAAATAATGACGTCATGAATATTAATTAGATAAATTTGTTAAAATAGCACATGGACACAGGGAGTTTTGGCCTTGACAGAAACTGTATAATCAGATCTATATTATATCATAAGCAAACAGAGGAGACCCTGATAAGAAGGCTCCTGTAGGAGATGTCTGATCTGGGTCTACTCTTGTTTGCGTAGAAAGGCGTATTTATGGAGTAAAGGGTTAAAACAGTAATGGACTATAAAGTTTGTAAAAGTGTTATATTTCAAAATCATAATTAACAATATATTTTAACTTTGTCTGTGTTTGGATACACATGGATCTACAGTACAGACCATGATACACCACTGTATCTAAGACATAGCATCTGGTCAGGGACTACACTGTTTGACATTCATAAACATTTGCATGATTTTATTTATTTGACAAACAGTGTAGACCCTTATCAGATGCAACTTCTTTGACATGCATATTGGCTGGTGTCTTTGCTGTTTGCAAAAGCTCACTTTTTCTCCTTGAGCTTCTCATAGCTTGACCCTCTTAGAGGCTCTACCTGATATTAGAAATACCTTTCTGTGCATTTGGAAACAGTATAGAGCCAGTCTAGGGTCTGCGCTGTTTGCTTATGATTTACATATGTAATTTTACATTTTCTGCCATTTTAGAAAAAATCCTATGTTCATATACTATTATAAACATTCAGGTAATAAATATTCATGATTGCATCATTTCTTACATGAATATTCATGACGTGAAGGGTTATAGTGATGGTTAGATCTTCTTAATCTTAACACATTCCCGCAGATTGATGCCTTTTGACGCTTCTGTAAAAGTGACTTCGTGAAACCATTGTAATAAATAGAGCAATTTGCTCCACAGGAGCAAATGCTCTATTTATCACAATGGTTTCAAAACTACACAATTCTGAAAATTTCCTTTTCTCTAGTTAATACTCCTTTTTGATAGATTTAATCAAAGAGGTTAGGTCTAAAAATAGCCTTAGGTCTAAAAATAGCCTAAGTGGGAATGGGTTAAATATGATATGGATCTGATCACATTTATCATATAATTGCATGCACTTAGTTGATTATGTGATGCACACAGTATATTATGAAAAATATATATTGATTGCTTATTGCAAAATGATCATGCTACCTTTATCAAAACTTAATTGATTGTCAACTAACCCTTCACTTGCTGAATTTTAAAATACATTTCTCCTTCTTTACCCATGCCCTGTTGTATAATTACATATATCTTCACTGTGTACAAGTTGTTGCACAATCAACTTGTAAATAGTGCAGACCCTGATGAGACAGCTCCTGCAGGAGCTGTCTCATTTGGGTCTTCACTATTTACAGAAAGGTATATTGACGTGAATAGCAAGCGAAGGGTTAACCCTTTACTCTATAAATACACCTTTCTATGCCTTTGCAAACAGAGTAGACTAGGATCAGATGGCTCCTGTAGGAGCAGCCGGATGAGGGTCTGCTCTGTTTGCTTATGGAATAATATAGATATGATTCTAGTTTCTGCCGTTGCCAAATATTCCTGTGTTCATATGCCATTATAAAAATTTCTTAATATTCATAATGTTTTTCTTACATGAATATTCATTCAGTAAAGGGTTAAAATTGCTTTTCGTTTTGACAATAACTTGTATCGTAGTACTTTTCCTAGCATGATGGAGTTCTTGAAAACCCAGGGATAAGGGTTTTTGGCCTCGAGACTTATAAAACATAGAAAACTTTTTATAATCTATACCCACAGAAAAAAGGTTACATTTATTCAACACTGATATGCTTCGCTTCCCGCCCACTGACTATCAAAGTGGAAAGAAATCAAAATTGATACTTTTTAACCCTTTATCTCATTAACCTTCATATAAACATGTTTTCACACATTTGCAAACAGTGTATACCCAGATCAAATGGCTCCTATAGGCACATTCTGTACAGGGTCTTCTCTGTTTGCTATAAATGTAATTTGATAGACGTGTATCTTACTTTCTAAAATGTGTACAATGTTCCACCTTCAATATTTCATTATGACTATTTTGTCCATGAATATTCAGTAGTTATTGAAATAAACATAGAGCAGGGAAAGGGTTGAATATTATACTAGAAATCATCCCTTCTTGAAATTCCATTGACTGCATTTTTATAATTGTACATAAACAAGGGAACATTGCCTGTACTCGAAACTTTGGAATTAGTTCTGTATAGTTAACAGAGCAGACCCAGATTAGGGGGCTCTTACAGGAGCTGTCTAATCTTGGTCTACTCTATTTGCAAAACACGTCTACGAGGTAAAAGCTGAAGGGACACAATCGATCAAGGGAAACCACTCAACCCCCCTAACCCTTTATCTGTTGAATATTCACGTAAGAAAAAATGATGCCATGATTATTCATTTGCTTAATTTTTATAATGGGAGATGAACGTAGGATGTTTTGATTAGGAGAGGCTCAACAGCTATATAATGTCATAAGCAAACAGATCAGACCCTGATCAGTAGCCTACCAGAGTCATGTAATCTAGGTTTACTCTTCAAAGGCTTCAAACTGCATATCTGTCAGGTGAAAGGTTACAGAAGTGTACAGTTTATCATACTTATATTAATTTGGAGTATTATTACAGAAATGTCTAAATATTACTGAAAGTGTACCAAATATTTAAATTGCTCTCTTTAGTGGCTTCAACTTATTCCCTCCTAGATTATTTTTAGACCAAACCTCTTTGAATAAATCTACCTAAAAGGAGTATTTTCTAGAGAAAAGGAAAAGTTTAAAATTGTGTAGTTTTGAAAACATTGTGATAAATAGAGCATTTGCTCAAATGCTCTATTTATCAATGGTTTCAAAAATGACTTTACAGAGGCATCAAAATGTGTCAGTAGGAGGGAATGGGTTAAATGATGTCCTTATCTAGAATTAATAGTTCAGTACATGAATCTGGAAATTCTTATTTTCCTTTGATTTTTATATGCCCAAAGGTAACTTCGGTCGTATTACGGTATGGCGTTCGTCTGTCAAGCTGTCCGCCCATCCGTTAGCCACTTCTTTGTCTGCTCAATAACTAGGACAACTATTGGCTGTGCTGTCTTCATATTTAGTAGGAAGGTTAGTTATGGCTAGTAGATAACTCCTATTGATGTTGTGGTCAGTCAGTCAAAGGTCAAGGTCACAGTGACCTTCAACTCAAAAATCTTGTCAGCTCAATAACTTGATATGTATTAGGTGTGCTGTCTTCATACTTAGCAGGAAGATTGGTCATGGCCAGTACATGATCCCTATTGATTTTGAGGTCAAAGGTCAAGGTCACAATGACCTTCAAATAAAAAATCTTGTCCGCTCACTAGCTTGATAAGTATAAGGTGTGATGTCATAATACTTAGTAGGAAGATAGGTCATGGCCAGTACATGTCAGTCAGTCAAAGGTCAAGGTCACAGTGACCTTCAACTAAAAAATATCGTCCACTCACTAGCTTGATAAGTATAAGGTGCCGTCTTCATACTTAGTATGAAGGTTGGTCATGGCTAGTAGATGACCTCTATTGATTTTGAGGTCAGTCTGTCAAAGGTCAAGGTCACAGTGAACTTCAACTCAAAAATCTTGTCCGCTCAATAACTTCATACTTTTTAGGTGTGCTGTCTTCATACTTAGTAGAAAGGTCAAGGTCATGGTGACCTTCAACTCAAATTAATATTTTGCATGTTACAACGGCACATACTTTGGGCGTATAATGCTCCGACACTCGGGGCTCTTGTTATAAATATATATATTATTTTCAAACTTGGATAACTTCTAGGTTTGCATTTGAAAAACATATGAGATTTTATCCGGTCTAAGGGTGTTGAGCATATACAGTAAATGTTATTAAAATGTACAAACATTAATACTACAGGCTAAGTCCTCGATAGTAATTAATTCCAAAGCAATTCAGTAAATCTGCTCCACAACCATTCAACAACCACTCAAAGATAGTTCAATATTGGGCATTAAAGGTATAGTAGTTCAAACCCTTTTCGCCTTTTGATGCCATTGCAAACAAAGTAGACCCAGATTAGATGGCTTCCCGTAGGGACCATCTTTTCAGGTTATGCTCCATTTGCTTATAGAATGATACGGATCTGATGCTACATTTTCCACATTTGCTCAAACTTCCTGTGTTCATAAGCCATTATCTAATTAACTCTTTACTCCATGAATATTCATGCATTAAAGAAATCTTGAATACATGTATTATTAATTAGATTGTTATAACAGCACATGGACATGAATCATATCTACATGTATATATATTATATCATATCGAGGGCTTGGTGCAAAACTATTCTAACTCCTTCACTAAAGTGAAGGAGTTAGAATAGTTTTCCACCAAGCCCTCGATATGCAAACAGAGCAGACCCTGATCAGATGGCTTCTACTGGAGCTATGATCTGGGTCTAGTCTATTTGAAAAGGGGTAGAAAAGCATATTTATGGAGTAAAGTAAAGAGATAACCCTTCTCTTGCTATTCGCGTCAATATACCTACCTGTAAATAGTGAAGACCCAGATGAGACAGCTCCAGCAGGAGCTGTCTCATCAGGGTCTGCACTATTTACAAGTTGATTGTGCAACCAGTGCACTCCACAGCAGTTATTGCACAGCGAAATATTTGTACACAGTGAAGATATGTGTAATTATTCAACAGGGCATGCGTAAAGAAGGAGAAATGTATTTTAAAATTCAGCAAGCGAAGGGTTAATATTCATGATGTCATTAAGTGGTCGCATAGAAAGGTTATATTGCACATATATGACTCGACAAGGAATGTAAGATTTCTACTTGTTAAACTACAAAATGAAGCTATAACTACTAGTCATTTTTATGCAAGCTATAGATGATCTAATTAGCTCCCTTTGATAGTACAAATTTCAGGCATTTGTTGAGTTGCATGATTACCATATGATGTCTATTGAAAGTCTGAAAACCCAAAAACGTTGCACACACAAACATGTTTTTAACCCTATCCCTCATATAAACGTGTTTTCAAGCATTTGCAAACAGAGTAGACCCAGATCAGACAGCTCCTAGAGGAGCCGTCTGATCAGGGTCTACTCTGTTTGCTAATAGAATTCGATAGATCTGTTTCTGTACTTTCTAAACTGTAAACAATGTTCCATCTTCAATGATCCGCCTGATCAGGGCCTGCTCTGTTTGCTTATGATATAATACAGATATGATTCTACAGTTTCTGCCATGGCCAAATATTAATATGTTCATGTACCATTGATGTTATTTTTTCTTACATGAATATTCATGGAGGAAAGGGTTAAATGTTATCACATTCCCCCCTAGTGACGCATTTTAGTGTCTCTGTAAAAGTCACATTTTGAAACCATTGTGATAAATAGAGCATTTGCTTACAATGGTTTCAAAACTACACAATTCTAAAATTCTCCTTTTTAGCTCACCTGAGCCAAAGGCTCAGGATGAGCTATTGTGACCGCTATTTGTCCGTCGTCCGGCGTCCGGCGTCCGGTGTCCGGCGTCCGGCGTCCGTCCACATTTTCAAACGACATCTCCTCTGAAACTGCTGACCCGATTTTAACCAAATTTTGTCAGAAGCATCAGTGGCTAGGGGGAACGAAACGTTGTTCACATTATGACCCCCGGGCCAAAAATGGCCACGCCCAAGGGCTTATCAGTTTTTCATAGGAAAATCTTTAAAAATCTTCTTCTCTGAAACTATAAGGCCTAGACCTTTGATATTTGGCATGTAGCATGATGTAATGGTCCTCTACAAAAATTGTTCAAATTATGACCCCCGGGCCAAAAATGGCCCCGCCCAAGGGCTTATCAGTTTTTCATAGGAAAATCTTTAAAGAATCTTCTTCTCTGAAACTGTAAGGCCTAGACCTTTGATATTTGGTATGTTGCATGATCTATTGGTCCTCTACAAAAATTGTTCAAATTATAACCCCTGGGCCAAAAATGGCCCCGCCCAAGGGCTTATCAGTTTTTCATAGGAAAATCTTTAAAAATCTTCTTCTCTGAAACCGTAAGGCCTAGACCTTTGATATTTAGTATGTAGCATGACTTTATGGTCCTCTACTACGATTGTTCAAATTATGACTCCCGGACCAAAAATGGCCCCGCCCCGGGGCTTATCAGTTTTTCATAGGATTTTTTTTTAAAAAAAATTTCTTCTCTGAAACTGTAAGGCCTAGACCTTTGATATTTGGTATGTTGCATGATCTAATGGTCCTCTACAAAAATTGTTCAAATTATGACCCCTGGGCCAAAAATGGTCCCGCCCAAAGGCTTATCAGTTTTTCATAGGAAAATCTTTAAAAATCTTCTTCTCTGAAACTGTAAGGCCTAGACCTTTGATATTTGGCATGTAGCATGATCTTATGGTCCTCTACAAAAATTGTTCAAATTGTGACCCCTGGGCCAAAAATGGCCCCGCCCAAGGGCTTATCAGTTTATCATAGGAAAATTTTAAAGAATCTTCTTCTCCGAAACTGTAAGGCCTAAACCTTTTATATTTGGTATGTAGCATGATCTAATGGATCTTACAAAGATTGTTCAAATTATGAACCGGGCCAAAAATGGCCCCGCCTAAGGGCTTATCATTACTTAACAGTCCTCTATCAATATTGTTCAAATTATGACCCCAGGCCAAAATGGCCCCACTCCAGAGGTTATCTCAGGTGAGCGCTTCAGGGCCTCATGGCCCTCTTGTTTATAGTTAATGCTCCTTTTCGGTAGATTTATTCAAAGAGGTTGGGTCTAAAAATAGTCTAGGAGGGAATGGGTTAACTATCATTAAAATGTAGCTTTGCAGTCACCTTCATGCCAAACCTCATTCTTTCACCACTTCCATTTACAATCAAACTGTCATCATTGGAAAGTTTTATAATATTCTTTTACATTGAAGTTCTTTTTATAGTGAAGATGTGAAACACAGATGATATATAAGTATATTTCTTATTCTCATGTTAAACAGATCGAAGAAAATACATAGCATATAATTATAAGAAGCAAAAATTATAAGGACCCAGCTAAAATCTTTTTCACCATATACTATCAGTAGTAAAGAAAATAACTTCTCTTTGTTATAATTTAATATTGTTTGTTTTCATTACTTTCGGTGAGCTATGAATGGCTGTTTTTTTTTCATACTGCCATGAAATGAAAATTAGGTCATGCCTTTCCAGGATTACTTTGTTTTCGTCCGCAGTTACATGAATCGGCATGAAATGTTGAAAATGATTTGCGAATATTGTTATAATTTCTTTCTTACATTTCAGAATTTATATTAAGATTTTTTTTGTTTTCCTGGTTGTATGAAGAAAAAAAATTGGTCACACTTTAGTATGAAACGGCTTTGCGGTTTCATACAGTGTTACCCATTTTTTTGTTCATGCCTCCATGAAAAAAAAAAATCTAAATATTCCTTAAATGTTTACTCTTTAATTATTACTAATGAACCATTTACTCCATGACATCATGAATATTTAATTAACAGTAGAACCTGTCCTAAGTGGCCATTCATCTATTAAACATAGGAGTGGCTGCTTAACATTTTCATGCAGTTGAAAACAGAGTAGACCCATATCAGACGATTGCTATAGGAGTCATTTGATCAGGGGTTTGCTTATGACATGATATAGATCTGATTCTACAATTTTTTTCAAAGCATAAAGTTCCCTTGAAAAGTTGAGCTAATACATATTCATGTTGTCATTATTTCTTACATGAATCCTAAACAGGGAAAGGATTAATGCAGGACAAATGTAATGTATATAGGAGCCATCTGATCAGGGTCTGCTCTGTTTGCTTATGATATTATATAGCTATGATTCTACAGTTTCTGCCATGGCCAAAAAATGCTATATCCATGTCCTAATTAAAGGTCAGGATGTCATTATTTCTTACATGAATATTCATAGAGTAGAGGGTTAAGGTTTGAAGCATTTACAATACTGAATAGTTCAACTTGACAAACCTTGCAGACCCTGATCAAAACTGTCATAGTCTACACCATTTGCAAAACCCATCAGACTCCTGTTTCTCAAAGCACATTGTTTCACAGAAAATAAGGCACAAATGTTGTGAAAACAAAACGGTATGAAATAACCCAAAATAATTTATAGTTTGTTCAAATTAACCCGTTACTTGATGAATATTCATGCAGGACTCTGTCTTTTGTGAATGATAGTACATGTAATAATTTAGTGTATAGGAGCGTTCTGTTTTACTATATCACCCTGCTTTAAGCAGCCACCTGACTTTGACACAAAACACTTGATGAACTTTAGTGGCCATTATAGAGAGGTTTTACTGTACATTTTTCTTTCGTTGTTTTACACAAATGGTGTCAAGGTGTCGCATAGTGTGGATCCTGATGACATGCATTTCATCTGGATCCACACTGTACAAATGTTTTCAAATATTTGCCGGTAGGCTGACAAAGGTTAACATATTCCCTCCTAGACTATTTTTTAAACCCAACCTCTTTGAAGAAATATACTGAAAAGTAGAATTTACGAGAAAAAAGTTTGAATTGGGTAGTTTTTAAACCATTGTGATAAATTATAAAATAGAGTATTTGCTCCGTAGTTTATCACAATGGTTTCAAAAAATGACTTTTACAGTGGCGTCAAAAGGCATCAATAAGAGACTTAAAGAAGAAATGGGTTTACATATAGGTTCTTTTTTTTTCGCTAATGTCTCAATTTTTCTCTCTCTTCCATGTGGGTCTGACCCTAGTAGAAAATTAGTGTTCCATGATTACAACTTAGAAAGAGTTCCTGTTTCCAAGCCAATGTTTGTGCATGCATTGATGCACTTACTCGTGTATTGTAACAATCAATTGCTTCCTACTAATGTGTGCAATTCTGGACCAGAGCGTAGAAATATCCATTGCCTTTATTTAGATTCTTTTTAGATCCAACCTTTTTGAATTAATCTACCAGAAAGGAGCATTAACTAGAGACAATGATTTTTTTTATAGAATTTTGTAATTTGAAACCATTGTGATAAATAGAGCCTATAGGAGCAAATGTTCTATTTATCACAATGGTTTCATAGTGTGAATTTTATAGACGCGCAAAAATGCGTCAGTAGGGTGTACTTCATTAAGTGAACTTTCCAAACTAATTATCTTGGCTTGCAAAAGGTACGTTTGATTTGAGACTGTATTTTAACCATTCACCTGATGAACATTTATTCATGAATTGATCACTTCATGAATTTTATATTTTTGATTTTAAAATGGAATTGTTTGCTTAGTCTAACAGACAAAAATTATAAGATCAGACCTATATAATTTCATTTGAAAAGAGCAGACCCTGATCAGACAGCTCCTACAAGAACTGTCTGACTTTGGTCTCTTCTGTTTGCAAACATGCTTATTATATGAAGGAATTGGTTAAGACGCCTTACCACGTTTCTGTAAACAGACTAATCCCAGATCAGATGGCTCCTGCACAGCAGTCTGGTCAGTGTCCGCTCTGTTTGCTTATGGAATTACATAATTCTGATTCTACAGTTTCTGTTCATATGTCATGAATATTCATATATTCATACTTTCTTGCATGCATATTCATTCATACATTTATTTCTTACATGCATATAGATGAGGTAAAGGATTAACCATTTACTCCATAAATACACGTTTGCAAATAGAGTAGACCCAGATCCCATAGGAGCCATCTGATCAGAGTCTGCTCTATTTGTTTGTGATATAGATACGATTTCATAGTTTCTTAATCCAATTAATATTGATGACGTCATTATTCCTAACATGCATATTCATGAGGTAAAGGGTTAATGTGTTCTTACTCAGGTGTGTAGTTATAGCCCTCGGAATGAAAAAAATACTTTTTAAATTTTGATCGATTGTCTCAGCAAAGTACATGTACCTTTTCTACCAAATGTTTCTCAAATACAGCCAGGGTTTAACCTTTTACTCAATGAATATTTATGCAAGTAATAGTGACGTCATGAATATTAATTAGATTCAGTTTTATAATGGCATATGGGCACATAATGTTTTGGCTATAGCAGAAACTGTAGAATCAGATCTGTATTATATTATAAGCAAACAGGGCAGACCCTGAACAGACGACTCCTCCAGGAGCCGTCTGATCTGGATCTGCTCTGCTTGCAAAGGCGTATTTATGGTGTAAAGGGTTAAAACATCTAAGCTATCGGACGATAGCATGGTGTGTTTGATATGAGCACAATACAACATTTTAACCCTTCCCTTCATAGAAATACTTATTCACGACTTTGCAAATAAAGTAGATCCAGATCAGATGGCTCATGTAAGAGCCATCTGATCAGTGTTTGCTTATGTAATTGCATGTACATGCATAAAGATCTGATCCTACAGCTTTTGTCTAGGCCAACAATTACCTTTGAAAGTTTTAGCATATAAGAATAGGTTATTCACTGAATATTCAAGAAATGATTAATTAATGCATAAATGTTCATTAGAACAATGGTAAAGTCTGTCTTGGAATGCTTAGTTCATTTTTCAGACCGATTTTCAGTCGATTTCATATCATGCTCACTACTATTCTATATACCAGCTTATGAAGGCATATGGTTTCTATGGCAACCAATAAGGCTAGAATGAGGTTGCTGGGCAACGTTCTTGAGAAGACGGTGTCAAACTATTCCACACAATGCTTTGATGCATGGTTTCTCTGGTTCAGCATTTGATTTCCTTCGAATTTGCTCTAAAATGGAGAAAAAAGAACCATTATTATTTCCCCACAAACGAAGTTTGAGATGGGGTATATAGGAGTTAGTGTGTTGGTCGGTCGGTCGGTTGGTCTTACTGTCTGTCTGTCTGTCCGTGGCACACATCCTGGTCATGTCACCAAATTGTTTGATTTGCGATCAAGGTAGTTGAGCGGGGGTATTCCACCACCTTTAGTGATAGTTCAAGTTACTAATGTTATTGTTCAAGTTTGTGACGTGACGCGTTTCTTTTTGAGCTGCTCTATCAAATATTCTACCTTATGTACGTTCAAACAGAATAGACTCAGACCAGTCTTTGTGTTTGATTAGAGTCTGTACTGGTTGATGCACATGCAAACTTTATAATTATTTTGCAGACTTTGGTATGTAAGCAGTGTTGCCCCTGATCAAACGCGGACGCGACAGCTGGTCTGGTTCCATACCATTCACAACGTGTCCAAGGGTATATTTATTATTGAGCAGCTTGTCTGAGCTAATGTTGCTGGTGTAAGACTGAATTACCCGTCACTTGATGAATACAATCATGTACTATAATGACTGAATATTTACTTCCCCACAAACGAAAAGGGATGCATATTGTGTTTATTCCGTTTCTCTTTATTATTATTATTTTCATTAGCTGATTTCATATTGGCATATGAAGAAAGGAATTCACGAATAAGCAGCAGATCCCGATCAGATAGCTCAAACAGAAGCTGTCTAATCTGATGTAAGTCTACCCTGTTAGCATGTGTGTAAAATGTGTCTAAGGTAAAGAGTTAAGAAATAGTCTGCAACAATTGTCATCTGTTGTGTGATTCAAGGAAAACAACCCACCCTCTATTATAGACACCTAAATTCACATCCACTTATTTTAGAGTTTATTAATCTTCTGCCGAAGAGAATTTGCTCGGCGAGGTCTTAAAAGGGCCTTGTGGCAGAAGTGTTACAAACCGGGTCGACGAAAACTCGTGACAGACGGACGATGGAGAAGTAGTCCCAAAATGTGACCGTGCTGAGCTAGTGGCACAAAATACTATACGGGAATTTATCACCATGGCAAACAGTGGAGAACCAGGAGCATTGCATAATACAAAATATCGTAAGACTTCCTAGAATTTAATTTGCTCGTGCGATCTTATATAAAACGGGCTTTAGATTTGTATGATAAGCAACCCTGGTCGGCCAGAGGCAGTCCAATCCCAGACGCGGTTTAATCCTGATATACAATAATACTCTGTTATGCCCCAGACACATCTGCCACGGTGGCCGTGCAGTCTTAAATTTCTACGACCAATAGCATATATATGACCGTCTACTGCAGTGGTCACCTATGTTGCGACCGCCGCACGGAGTAGTTTAAGTTACTACGGCTGCCGTTACAGTCTTTGAAGTGATGACCCACGGTCGCCGTAGTGTTATTAAATTCCAAGGAAGTCACACAGACGACATCTGTGTCGTCAGTCTGGCACTACCACTTGTTTACTACGATCTGAAAAAGGCTGCGGCGGTCGTAGAAATTGTAACTACTCGCTTAAGTTCTACGGCCTGTTAAAATAAGGATACACCGTACGGAGGTCGTGCGGGTGCCGCAGATCTTTCGATTGCACGAATGAACGACAGCAGTAGAGCAAATGTGACGGGTATTGGCGAATGCGTACAATACCGAATTTTCAATTACAGTAAAACCCACTCCAAACCAGACGTTCATATTCGTATCAATCCTGGTCTTTAAGACAGTGGCAGGTTAATGCAGGATGAAAGTCACGCCGAAACCTCCAACACGAGTTTTCTGTTTTACGTTTCATGCTGCATTAAGCAGCCACGTACATAAAATACCCCATTATTTCGGTTAAGAGGGGTTTAACTGTAAATGGTTAACAATGTCTCGGAGGTTCTCTCCCAGACAGCCTACCTGCCAAGGCTCTTTTGTCAATACCCACAAGCGCCTCAAAGAGAAGTTTGGTAACGTTTTCGTCCTTGCGTATACCGTGAAGCCATATCATTAACAGACGGTATCCATGCTCTTTGTAGCTAGAGGTTCCTGCAATGCAAATGCTCCAATTACCGACTGGGGAAATGGCTCCAATTACCGACTGGGGAAATGGCCCCAATTACCGACTGGGGAAATAACATTTTACCCTTTACTCTATAGATATGCAAATAGAGTAGACCGTTGCTACAGGAGCCTCCAAATCAGGGTCTACTCTGTTTGTTTATGGAATAAAAGAGATGATAAATTCTACAGTTTCTGCTATGAACAAAGTTTCATGTATTCATATACCGTTACAGTTGCACTTCAAGGGACCATAAAATTAGTTCGAGACAACAGAAGTTCGAGTTGTTTTATATTGAAAATCCTATCAGCAAACAGTGTAGACTGATCAGACGCCGCATAATGCGGCGTCTGATCAGAGTCTACACTGTTTGCCTACGTTTGCCTCCTATGGGAGCGTGTGAGCAAATGGGTTAAACAGAGAAAGGGTTTAAACATAGAATGTGACACGCTTGTAAATGTACCTGATACAGAAGCCTATCTTTTGACGCCTCTGCAAACACAGTAGTCCTGGGCCAAACGGTTCTTATAAATGTGATTCTACAATGTGTGTCATGGTAAAGCATTAACTTGTTCACAGTGCCATTATAGATATTCAGGTAATTAACATTCACGATGTCATGTCTTCTTACTTGAAACTCACCAAGTAAAGGTTTGACAGTTTTTCTAAAGGACACCTAAGGGAATTTTATCAAGTCTGCGATCCGGTCTGTATAAAGTCTAATTGTATTCCTTAATATAGTAGATTGTAGACAATCATGTTATTAGTGAGTAAAGTTCTCGACAACGTAACCGTATCATCTTTGTATCATGCATTAAATGTGTCTTGGGACGTCTAGTTCTATAGAGTTATTAACCCTTTACTCTATATACACCTTTCTCCGCCTTTGTATACAGAGTAGACCAAGATCAGACGGCTCCTATAGGAGCCGTCTAATCAGGGTCTGCTATGTTTGCTTATGGTATAATAATATGATTCTACATTTTCTGCCATGGCCAAACATTCCTGTGTAAATGTGTTCAAACAATTAATCTAATTAATGTCCATGCCATTATTTCTTACAAAAATATTCATGGAGTAAAGGGTTATTACCCTAAAAAGACTGCTTGAGTTGTCGTTATTGATAAGTATCACTGTAACGTCTAACCTGTGTACTGGTGCTCTATACAGCGTATGTGGTCGGCGGTGAATTTCCAATAGATGGCCAGCTTCTTCCAGTCGGTGGGCTTGAGGCTTTTGGTAGCGAGGTTCCACAGGAGCTCCTTCATCTGCGGCCAGGAGGGATGACTTGGTTGACGGAGGTATCGCCGGGGGTCGATGAAGTCCATGTCCGTCTCATGGTACTTCTGAAAAATACGTTGTTCGAAGGCAGTATAGTGTGCAGCGTAAACGGTGGCCCATATAAGATGCGTAAATTAAAACATGTTTAAGAATAGCTTCCTCATTTCTCCACTGAACTCTATGTTGTGAGTACTCTTTAGAATAGTCTTTTTGAGACGATCGTAAAGAGTGGTCATAAAATAGGATTTTGTGGAGAAAGGACGATTTTAGTATTTTAATACGAATTTTTATCTGTTGCTCTGGTAACCTACAAACCCCCCTCTTCGTTCCTTTAGGCTTACGCACATTATATAACAAGATTATGCTCAGGTTCTGTACAGTTTGTCACCATTAATATCATATTCTGATTTGCTGACTTCTGTGACAATCCGTGTAGAACATTATCAGACAACGCCTTCTAAATAATTCGAGGTAAAAGTTCGGTCCGGTCCTTCAAAATTTACAATACAGAATTGTTCTAAAATGTGTCACTACGCATATCTAGAAACACATGTGATAGCTTAATGCAGACCGAACGTAATGCTGAAAGACCCGCATTAAGCTGTGAACTAGCGAGATTGTTCAGACCAGAAATTGGATGATTCGAACCTGTGTTATCTTGAAGTAATCTGTATGGTCTCTTGAAGTTCGAACAGTTCAACTGTTATTGAAATCCACAGACCGGTTCTTTTCCAATTTGGATTGCTTTCAGGTGTATTGTATTCAAAGAGACCGCGTTGAAAATGACTAGAAAACACACAGCAACTGTTACTAAAATCAGGGGTTATACAAAAGCTTATTGTAAGTTGGTACCGAGTGTCAAAATTATACATAATGAGTTATGTGTCGTTATGGGGATGAACAAACGCCATTTTCGACAATTTATGGGTGATTGGCCAAATACAGATCCGGTTAGGAATCGGTCAAAGATGCCTACTCTTACTTAGGAAGAGTCAGATCTGCTCTTACTAAATCTAACATTAATAAGATAATCTCCATCATTGAGAAGTGTCAGATAGCCAGCACGAATGACACACTTGGGTTTAGCATTTGCCCACTTCATTCTGAAGAAACTTTTTAAGGTTACAAAGATAAATGCTCGCTAGATTTCCTGTTTGCTTACCGATGAGTAGAAATGTACGAGGGTGTAGATGGCAAATAAACTACTGTATAGTACCCAGACTATCTGAAATGGTGTTTGATAGTCTCATAACTGATGGTGAGACATGAGTCCATTTTTATGAGCCCAACCAGAAAGTTGATAACAGGATATGGGCTCTGAAGCAAACCAAGAAGCACAGTATTGACAGCAAAGAAGTTGTTATGCTCAATCTTATTCAGAAACTTGGGCCGTACATGCAAATTGTTGTTCAAAAAGTTAGGTGTTTGTCTGATAGCTTTAATAAGAGTGTGGTTCTTAAAATGTTACGAACAGACGTGAGAAAAATATGTCCAAAATCTGGTCTTCAGCATGTGCATTTGTAACATGACAATGCTCCAGCCCACAAATTCTCAGATGCAGCACACTTTTTGAAGTCGCATCCTTCCTGTGCATACCTGGTCCAGTGAATTTTTATTCTCTCCGAAATTGAAAACCCGATCGAGTAAAATATAAGTTGGATTACAATACTGAAACGATGTGTTCTGGATAAAGTGGGGATATTTCGAAGGTAACTTGACCAAAACTAATTCAACTTTAAATTACCATCACGGACACAACTTGTCATTTGCAAAAGGGTTTGAACACCCCTCATATACTCAGTTCTCGCATTTTCTAGGTTGACCCTTTCCCTCATATAAACGTGTTTCACGCAATTGCAAACGGCGTAGACCCGGATCAGATGGTTCCTATATGACCGTCTGATCAGGGTCTGCTCTATTTGCTAATTTCAATTTGATAGATCTATTTTTTAGTTTAAATGGCTACACTGTTTCACCTTCCATACTTCATCCATGAATATTAAGTAGGTATCGCTATTTGGAATATACATATAACAGGGAAAACGTTAAATTAAAAGAAATGTGTTTGTAATTGTTTAACCCTTTCGCTGCCAATGCTGGATCTGTGATTACCTATGCAAACAGTTTGGATCCAGATGAGACGCCGAGTAACTCGGCGTCTCATCAGGATCCAAACTGTTTGTTACTGTTACTATGTTTTTGAAACAAAAATGAAGAAAATAAAAAAAATGAAAATTTGTAGCCTGTACCAATGCTGACGTTAATTGTCCATAATCTCTCACACGTAGACAATGTCAATAAAACGTACCGCATACTCGGACAGTTTTTGGCTAGACTGTACTTAATAGCAGTAGCAGCCACATTTTGTTTAACTCTTTCGCTGCTGAATTCAGTCGTCTGCTGACTTTGTCGTCTGCCTCAATACTCATTTAATTTTCTTCATTTTTGTTTCAAAAACATAGTCACAGTAACAAACAGTAAGGATCCTGATGATACACAGAGTTACTCGGCGTCTCATCTGGATCCAAACTGTTTGCATAGGTAATCACAGCTGCGACATTGGCAGCGAAATAGTCCAGCTGTTCTTATGGGGATGCGGGCGCATTCTTCCGGCAGGCCTCGAGAACACAATCAACCGGTGTTAATGTTTTGTTTAAAAGTGCTGTAGGATCTGCCTCTAAACTTTCCTGTACTTATTGGGTCGCCGTTAAAACATTTAACTCGACAAAGTGCAAGCGCCCCGAACGTCTCCTACAAATGTAGCTACCATCAGTATGCCAGTGCCTATTTGTGAAGGATCTTCTTTAACCCTTTACTCCATGAATATTCATGTAAGTAACCATGAATATTAATTAGATAAATTGTACTTTTTGCACATGGACACATACTTTGTTTGCCGTGGTAGAATCCTATCTAGGCTATACCATATCACAAGCAGACCCTGATGGATGTAGGGGCCGTCTGATCTGGGTCTACACTGTTTGCAAAGGCATAGAAAGACATATTTATGGAGAAAAAGGGTAAGTGGATGTTTTGTATCTAAAAATTCAAGGCTTACCTAATCATTGCACCAGGACCGTATGACCTAAAGATTTGAATGGCTTATGTTCACGAGTACCACGTGACCGTACACGTAACCAAAGAAACATTCATATATTTTGGTCACGTGTAAAAATCTGACCACAAGATTAGCTGAACTGCTAAAACAAGTCTGAACTGTAATATTGTTGCATACAGCTGGAGCTTGACCGATACATTATACACATTGATATTATTTCAAGTTTGGTGACACTTTTCAATCCATAGAGCGGGCATACTTTCGCCCGCCCGCATGCCATAGACGAAAACAAACATTTTTTTTTGCAATGCGCCCAAAGTAAAGACGAGCGGATAGCAAGTCTTTAGAATAAGGTAGACGGCATTTCTGCCAACCAAATTTTCCCAGCATGCAACGCTCAAATGATGAAAAACGAACAGCATCATGGGGAAATAGAAAATTGCCAAAAGTGTAGACCAAAACCAGTCGCCACAAAGGAAATATTGATCCATTCTGTTCGCAAATATCACACAGACTTTCCGATAACATTACATTAAACTAGTGTCAATAGTCCCGCACCAAGCTCTTGGAATGTTTTAATATTTACCCAACTGGGTATTTTCCCCAAGGTCGATATGATGAAATATTGGGCAGCGTTAAGTTGGCTGCCAGTTCGCAGTTCGCAGTTCGTTATTCGAATAACGAACTGCGAAATATTTCGCAGTTCGTTATTCGAATAACGAACAACGAAATATTTCGCAGTTCGTTATTCGCATGTGAATAACGAAATAGTTTGTAATTCAATTTACGAATAACGAAATGGTCAATTAAACTATAAATTAACAGTACAGTAGAACCCCTCTAATGCGAACACTAACATAATAACCATAGGTGTCTGTATTAGCAGGTGGTAGCTTAATGCAGGATGAAAGTAATGCAGAAAGTTCCTATAGGAGTTTTCTGCATAACTTTCGTTCTGCATTAAGCTACCACCTGTCTCTGCCAGACAGAATTATGCCCAATTTTGGTGTTCGCATTAGAGGGGTTTTACTGTAATTATATTCTAGATACTGCAGAACCGGATTATCGCGGGTACATATAAAAGTCAGGCCACTTTGCAGTTTTCATTCGAATAACAAATTAGGTCCTAGTTCAATATCCGAATATATTCAAGACACTGTAGATCTAACTCATATGTAAATCAAATCATGTATATACAATCCGGAGCCATTTGAATGACGAAATATTTCGTAGTTCTACCTCTGAAAAACGAAATGGTCAAAGTAAGTTATTAATGTTCAATGATGATATTTTAGACACTGTACACCCCAGTCATAGTGAAATCAAAGATTAATATATTAATTCCAGAGCCATTTTGCAGATCATTATTTGAATAACGAAATATTTCGCAGTTCGTTATTCGAATAACGAAATATTTCGCAGTTCGTTATTCGAATAACGAAATGATACAAATTAATCATAAATTATCAGAGATAATATTTTAGACACCGTAGGCCCCAGTCATAGTGGAATCAATGATTTATATATTAAATACGGAGTCATTTCGCAGTTCGTTATTCGAATAACGAAATATTTCGCAGTTCAACCTCCGAATAACGAAATGGCCAAATTAAGTTTTAAATGCGTAAAGATGATATTTTAAACACACTAGACCCCCTTCATAGTGGAAGCAATGATTTATATATAATAAATACGGGACCATTTCGCAGTTCGTTATTCGAATAACGAAATATTTCGCAATTCAACCTCCGAATAACGAAATGGCCAAAACCAGCTATATATGCGCAAAGATGATATTTTAGATACCCTAGACCAAAGCAATAGTGGAATCAATGGTTTCTATATAAAATCCGGAGCCATTTCGCAGTTCGTTATTCGAATAACGAAATATTTTGCAGTTCAACCTCCGAATAACGAAATGGCCAAAACCAGTTATAAATGCGCAAAGATGATATTTTAGATACCCTAGACCCAAGTCATAGTGGAATCAAAGATTTCTATATAAAATCCGGAGCCATTTCGCGGTTCGTTACTCGAAAAACGAAATATTTCGCAGTTCAACCTCCGAATAACGAAATGGCAAAACTAAGTTTTAAATGCGTAATAATGATATTTTAGACACACTAGACCCATGTCATAGTGGAATCAATGATTTCTATATAAAATCCGGAGCCATTTCGCAGTTCGTTATTCGAATAACGAAATATTTCGCAGTTCAACCTCCGAATAACGAAATGGCCAAAACCAGCTATAAATGCGCAGAGATGATATATTAGATACCCTAGACCCAAGTCATAGTGGAATCAATGATTTCTATATAAAATCCGGAGCCATTTCGCAGTTTGTTATTCGAATAACGAAATATTTCGCAGTTCAACCTCCAAATAACGAAATGGCCAAAATAAGTTTTACATGCGTAATAATGATATTTTAGACACACTAGACCCATGTCATAGTGGAATCAATGATTTCTATAAAAAATCCAGAGCCATTTCGCAGTTCGTTATTCGAATAACGAAATATTTCGCAGTTCAACCTGCGAATAACGAAATGGCCAAAATAAGTTTTAAATGCGTAATAATGATATTTTAGACACACTAGACCCATGTCATAGTGGAATTAATGATTTCTATACAAAATCCGGAGCCATTTCGCAGTTCGTTATTCGAATAACGAAATATTTCGCAGTTCAACCTCCGAATAACGAAATGGCCAAAACCAGCTATAAATGCGCAAAGATGATATTTTAGATACCCTAGACCCAAGTCATAGTGGAATCAATGATTTCTATATAAAATCCGGAGCCATTTCGCAGTTTGTTATTCGAATAACGAAATATTTCGCAGTTCAACCTCCGAATAACGAAATGGCCAAAATAAGTTATAAATGCGTAATGATGATATTTTAGATACCCTAAACCCAAATCACAGTGGAATCAAAGATTTCTATATAAAATCCGGAGCCATTTTGCAGTTCGTTATTCGAATAACGAAATATTTCGCAGTTCAACCTGCGAATAACGAAATGGCCAAAATAAGTTTTAAATGCGTAATAATGATATTTTAGACACACTAGACCCATGTCATAGTGGAATCAATGATTTCTATATAAAATCCGGAGCCATTTCGCAGTTCGTTATTCGAATAACGAAATATTTCGCAGTTCAACCTCCGAATAACGAAATGGCCAAAACCAGCTATAAATGCGCAGAGATGATATATTAGATACCATAGACCCAAGTCATAGTGGAATCAATGATTTCTATATAAAATCCGGAGCCATTTCGCAGTTTGTTATTCGAATAACGAAATATTTCGCAGTTCAACCTCCAAATAACGAAATGGCCAAAATAAGTTTTACATGCGTAATAATGATATTTTAGACACACTAGACCCATGTCATAGTGGAATCAATGATTTCTATAAAAAATCCAGAGCCATTTCGCAGTTCGTTATTCGAATAACGAAATATTTCGCAGTTCAACCTGCGAATAACGAAATGGCCAAAATAAGTTTTAAATGCGTAATAATGATATTTTAGACACACTAGACCCATGTCATAGTGGAATTAATGATTTCTATACAAAATCCGGAGCCATTTCGCAGTTCGTTATTCGAATAACGAAATATTTCGCAGTTCAACCTCCGAATAACGAAATGGCCAAAACCAGCTATAAATGCGCAAAGATGATATTTTAGATACCCTAGACCCAAGTCATAGTGGAATCAATGATTTCTATATAAAATCCGGAGCCATTTCGCAGTTTGTTATTCGAATAACGAAATATTTCGCAGTTCAACCTCCGAATAACGAAATGGCCAAAATAAGTTATAAATGCGTAATGATGATATTTTAGATACCCTAAACCCAAATCACAGTGGAATCAAAGATTTCTATATAAAATCCGGAGCCATTTTGCAGTTCGTTATTCGAATAACGAAATATTTCGCAGTTCAACCTGCGAATAACGAAATGGCCAAAATAAGTTTTAAATGCGTAATAATGATATTTTAGACACACTAGACCCATGTCATAGTGGAATTAATGATTTCTATACAAAATCCGGAGCCATTTCGCAGTTCGTTATTCGAATAACGAAATATTTCGCAGTTCAACCTCCGAATAACGAAATGGCCAAAACCAGCTATAAATGCGCAAAGATGATATTTAAATACCCTAGACCCAAGTCATAGTGGAATCAATGATTTCTATATAAAATCCGGAGCCATTTCGCAGTTTGTTATTCGAATAACGAAATATTTCGCAGTTCAACCTCCGAATAACGAAATGGCCAAAATAAGTTATAAATGCGTAATGATGATATTTTAGATACCCTAAACCCATATCACAGTGGAATCAAAGATTTCTATATAAAATCCGGAGCCATTTTGCAGTTCGTTATTCGAATAACGAAATATTTCGCAGTTCAACCTGCGAATAACGAAATGGCCAAAATAAGTTTTAAATGCGTAATAATGATATTTTAGACACACTAGACCCATGTCATAGTGGAATCAATGATTTCTATATAAAATCCAGAGCCATTTCGCAGTTCGTTATTCGAATAACGAAATATTTCGCAGTTCAACCTCCGAATAACGAAATGGCAAAAATAAGTTTTAAATGCGTAATAATGATATTTTAGACACACTAGACCCATGTCATAGTGGAATCAATGATTTCTATATAAAATCCGGAGCTATTTCGCACTTCGTTATTCGAATAACGAAATATTTCGCAGTTCAACCTGCGAATAACGAAATGGCCAAAATAAGTTTTAAATGCGTAATAATGATATGTTAGATACCCTAGACCCAAGTCATAGTGGAATCAATGATTTCTATATAAAATCCGGAGCCATTTCGCTGTTTGTTATTCGAATAACGAAATATTTCGCAGTTCAACCTCCGAATAACGAAATGGCCAAAACCAGTTATAAATGCGTAATGATGATATTTTAGATACCCTAAACCCAAATCACAGTGGAATCAAAGATTTCTATATAAAATCCGGAGCCATTTTGCAGTTCGTTATTCGAATAACGAAATATTTCGCAGTTCAACCTGCGAATAACGAAATGGCCAAAATAAGTTTTAAATGCGTAATAATGATATTTTAGACACACTAGACCCATGTCATAGTGGAATCAATGATTTCTATATAAAATCCAGAGCCATTTCGCAGTGCGTTATTCGAATAACGAAATATTTCGCAGTTCAACCTCCGAATAACGAAATGGCCAAAATAAGTTTTAAATGCGTAATAATGATATTTTAGACACACTAGACCCATGTCATAGTGGAATCAATGATTTCTATATAAAATCCGGAGCTATTTCGCAGTTCGTTATTCGAATAACGAAATATTTCGCAGTTCAACCTCCGAATAACGAAATGGCCAAAACCAGCTATAAATGAGCAAAGATGATATTTTAGATACCCTAGACCCAAATCATAGTGGAATCAAAGATTTCTATATAAAATCCGGAGCCATTTCGCAGTTATTCGAATAACGAAATATTTCGCAGTTCAACCTCCGAATAACGAAATGGCTAAAATACGTTTTAAATGCGTAATAATGATATTTTAGACACACTAGACCCATGCCATAGTGGAAGCAATGATTTCTATATAAAATCCGGAGCCTTTTCGCAGTTCGTTATTCGAATAACGAAATATTTCGCAGTTCAACCTCCGAATAACGAAATGGTCAAAACCAGTTATAAATCCGCAAATATCATATTTTAGACACACTAGACCCATGTCATAGTGGAATCAATGATTTCTATATAAAATCCGGAGCCATTTCGCAGTTCGTTATTCGAATAACGAAATATTTCGCAGTTCAACCTGCGAATAACGAAATGGCCAAAATAAGTTTTAAATGCGTAATAATGATATTTTAGACACACTAGACCCATGTCATAGTGGAATCAATGATTTCTATATAAAATCCGGAGCCATTTCGCAGTTCGTTATTCGAATAACGAAATATTTCGCAGTTCAACCTGCGAATAACGAAATGGCCAAAACCAGCCATAAATGCGCAAAGATGATATTTTATATACCCTAGACCCAAATCATAGTGGAATCAAATATTTCTATATAAAATCCTGAGCCATTTCGCAGTTCGTTATTCGAATATCGAAAAATATTTCGCAGTTCAACCTGCGAATAACGAAATGGCCAAAATAAGTTTTAAATGCGTAATAATGATATTTTAGACACACTAGACCCATGTCATAGTGGAATCAATGATTTCTATATAAAATCCAGAGCCATTTCGCAGTTCGTTATTCGAATAACGAAATATTTCGCAGTTCAACCTCCGAATAACGAAATGGCCAAAACCAGTTTTAAATGCGCAAAGATGATATGTAAGAAACGCTAGACCCAGGTCATAGTGAATGCAATGATTTCTATATAAAATCCGGAGCCATTTCGCAGTTCGTTATTCGAATAACGAAATATTTCGCAGTTCAACCTGCGAATAACGAAATGGCCAAAATAAGTTTTAAATGTGTAATAATGATATTTTAGACACACTAGACCCGAGTCATAGTGGAATCTATGACTTATATATAAAATTCGGAGCCATTTTGCAATTCGTTATTCGAATAACGAAATATTTCGAAGTTCAACCTCAGAATTTCGAATGGCAAAAATAAGCTATAAAAGCGCAATGATGATATTTTAGACACACTAGACCCAAGCCATAGTTTAACCAATGAATTCTATATTAAATCTGGTGCCATTCCGCATTTCGTTATTCGAATAACGAAATATTTCGCAGTTCGTTATTCGAATAACGAAATATTTCGCAGTTCGTTATTCGAATAACGAAATATTTCGCTGTTCGTTATTCGAAGAACGAAATATTTTGCAGTTCGTTATTCGAATAACGAAATGATCAAAATAAACTATAAATGAGCAGAGATAATATGCTAGACACTATAGACCCTAGTCATAGTGAACTCAATGATTTATATATTAAATCCTGCCATTTGGCAGTTCGTTTTTCGAATAACGAAATATTACGTAGTTCAACCTCCGAATAACAAAATGGCAATAAAAGTTATAATTGCGCAATGATGATATTTCACACACACTGGATGTATCTCATAGTTGAATCAATGATTTATATATTAAATATGGAGCCATTTTGGAGTTTATTATTCAATTAACTATATACATCGCAGTTCAAAGTCCGAATTATCAATAACGAAATGGTCCAAATATGTTATATATCCGCGAGCATAGGCGTTGAACGTGCCTAAATGCTATGGAGGGGTCGGTCAATCGAGTGACAAATATACCGTTAACCTTTTCTTCATATGAACGCCTTTTCATGCATTTGCAAACAGAATAGACCCAGATCAGACAGCCCCTATGATCAGGGTCTGCTCTGTTAGATTTTTACATGATATAGATCTGAAACTATAGTTTTTCTCACAGAAAAACATTTTTTTGTAAAGTTCAGTAAATAAATATTCATGATATCATTATTTCTTACATGAATATTGAATAGCGGAAGGGTTAAACAAGTTTGCCGAAATTGACTGCCGGTGTCGGCAACCGAAATTGTCTGTATGAAAATGGGAAATATAGTGCATATAGGCACATTCGTAGAGATCTTTCGCCTTATGTCGAATATTACGAAGTAACAAGTGCCGGTATGAAGCGGGTTTTATTTATCATTTATTTAAAGTTATGTACAGTAAAACTCGGTTATAACGAATTCCAAGGGACTGAAGGATTTACTTCGCTATAAACATTATTCGTTATATTGATAGTACGAAGTTCGCTATAAATTATGACTTTGACACACGACTGTTCAATATTTTTTAAACCATAAATCAGACATGTATGCGTAGCGATCAGACTCCCAAAATGTACATCATTCATCGTACAGCTTACTCTTTGTGGAAGAAATCGGTCATTTGCTTTTGAAGACATGTGGATGCTTGAAACTTGCCAAATAACTGTTTCATAAATGTCAGTGTTTAAAAAAATCAGGAGCATTTGGTCGTTGCTCCAATGTCCGATGCAAATTGGGTAAAGCGGACAAAGACTCCGCGTATGTGAGCAGGGGCAAATATTCCTTATAGATCTGTGTCGTCATCGGAGACAGCGGTATATTCTATTTTTAGCGGAAAATGCTGAAATAATATGCGAACGGGGAGGGAATAACAAACCCAAAAGACTTCAAGTATTTATTTTGAAAATAAAAAACCAACATTATATCTAAACAATGTTTGGCTATAACCCGTACTTTAAGAGCATATATATATATATGCCCCGCGGCTAGCGGTGTTTAATTATACCCTACCACCGTGAAGAATACATGCTTTACGGATCGCTTCACAGTTCGCCCCAACACTAGTGGGTGTTTTAACACCTATGCGACATGGTGTTAATCGTGCGAAATACACAGATGCTTGAAGATAGTAGCAAGGTGAAACTTCGCTTTAATGAAGGAATTTTAAAGTGTTTTGTGAATAATGGTACTGGAAAATCAGTTCGCCATAAGCGAAAATTCGCTCTAACCAACTTCGCACTAAACATTATAGTCTGTATAGAATTAATGAAGATATCGACCTGGGAACGAAATTTAGTTCGCTATAAGCGGGAATTCGCTTTATCAGAGTTCGTTATAAATAAGTTTTACTGTATTTCCATTTATTTTACATTTTGACAGTGATGGTTCGCAGTCCCATATTCTATAAAATAGCCTTATACTCCTATTTACAACTATCAAGTGTTCTGATTTAAACATAAATTTATGGTTGAAATATTATTACATTGCAAATTAGACGTATAAGAGTACCGCGAATTTATTCTGGCATTCGAATATCGCGGTAGCGCGTGCAGCCATGTTTGAATGGGTAATGTTTTTTCTTCTTTTTTTTCAAATGGGCATGGACTTACTAATTTACTGGGACAACAATTCTGTTCCTAGTCCGCAATCTTTCGTTTGCATTGTTCACCAGAAACCGTGGTTGCAAAGTTCAGAATCGCATGGATCATTATTCATTAACCCTTTACCTGATAGGGATCATGAATTCCACTATAACATGGGTCTAGTGTGTCTAAAATATCAGTATTACGCATTTAAAACTTATTTTAGCCATTTCGTTATTCGGAGGTTGAACTGCGAAATATTTCGTTATTCGAATAACGAACTGCGAAATGGTCCCGGATTTTGAATAGAAATCATTGATTCCGATATGGCTTGAGTCTAGTGTGTCTAAAATATCATCCATACCTATTTAAAACTAAGTTTTGCCATTTCGTTATTCGGAGGTTGAACTGCGAAATATTTCGTTATTCGAATAACGAACTGCGAAATGGTCCCGGATTTTATATATAAATAATTAATTCCACTATAACTTGTGTCTAGTGTGTCTAAAATATCATTATTACGCATTTAAAACTTATTTTAGCCATTTCGTTATTCGGAGGTTGAACTGCGAAATATTTCGTTATTCGAATAACGAACTGCGAAATGGTCCCGGATTTTGTATAGAAATAATTGATTCCGATATGGCTTGGGTCTAGTGTGTCTAAAATATCATTATTACCTATTTAAAACTTAGTTTTGCCATTTCGTTATTCGGATGTTGAACTGCGAAATATTTCGTTATTCGAATAACGAACTGCGAAATGGTCCCGGATTTTATATATAAATGATGAATTCCCCTATAACTTGGGTCGAGTGTGTCTAAAATATCAGTATTACGCATTTAAAACTTATTTTAGCCATTTCGTTATTCGGAGGTTGAACTGCGAAATATTTCGTTATTCGAATAACGAACTGCGAAATGGTCCCGGATTTTGTATAGAAATCATTGATTCCGATATGGCTTGGGTCTAGTGTGTCTAAAATATTATTATTACCTATTTAAAACTTAGTTTTGCCATTTCATTATTCGGATGTTGAACTGCGAAATATTTCGTTATTCGAATAACGAACTGCGAAATGGTCCCGGATTTTGCATAGAAATCATTGATTCCGATATGGCTTGGGTCTAGTGTGTCTAAAATATCATCATTACCTATTTAAAACTTATTTTGGCCCTTTCGTTATTCAGAGGTTGAACTGCGAAATATTTCGTTATTCGAATAACGAACTGCGAAATGGCTCCTGATTTTATATAGAAATCATTGATTCCACTATGACTTGGGTCTAGTGTGTCTAAAATATCATTATTACGCATTTAAAACTTATTTTTGCCATTTCGTTAATCGGAGGTTGAACTGCGAAATATTTCGTTATTCGAATAACGAACTGCGAAATGGTCCTGGATTTTATATATAAATAATTAATTCCACTATAACTTGGGTCTAGTGTGTCTAAAATATCATTATTACGCATTTAAAACTTATTTTAGCCATTTCGTTATTCGGAGGTTGAACTGCGAAATATTTCGTTATTCGAATAACGAACTGCGAAATGGTCCCGGATTTTGTATAGAAATCATTGATTCCGATATGGCTTGGGTCTAGTGTGTCTAAAATATCATCATTACCTATTTAAAACTTATTTTGGCCATTTCGTTATTCGCAGGTTGAACGGCGAAATATTTCGTTATTCGAATAACGAACTGCGAAATGGCTCCGGATTTTACATAGAAATCATTGATTCCACTATGACTTGGATCTAGTGTGTCTAAAATATCATTATTACGCATTTAAAACTTATTTTGGCCATTTCGTTATTCGGAGGTTGAACTGCCAAATATTTCGTTATTCGAATAACGAAATGCGAAATGGTCCCGGATTTTGAATAGAAATCATTGATTCCGATATGGCTTGGGTCTAGTGTGTCTAAAATATCATCCATACCTATTTAAAACTAAGTTTTGCCATTTCGTTATTCGGATGTTGAACTGCGAAATATTTCGTTATTCGAATAACGAACTGCGAAATGGTCCCGGATTTTATATATAAATAATTAATTCCACTATAACTTGGGTCGAGTGTGTCTAAAATATCATTATTACGCATTTAAAACTTATTTTAGCCATTTCGTTATTCGGAGGTTGAACTGCGAAATATTTCGTTATTCGAATAACGAACTGCAAAATGGTCCCGGATTTTGTATAGAAATCATTGATTCCGATATGGCTTGGGTCTAGTGTGTCTAAAATATCATTATTACCTATTTAAAACTTAGTTTTGCCATTTCGTTATTCGGATGTTGAACTGCGAAATATTTCGTTATTCGAATAACGAACTGCGAAATGGTCCCGGATTTTATATATAAATCATGAATTCCACTATATCGTGGGTCTAGTGTGTCTAAAATATAATTATTACGCATTTAAAACTTATTTTAGCCATTTCGTTATTCGGAGGTTGAACTGCGAAATATTTCGTTATTCGAATAACGAACTGCGAAATGGTCCCGGATTTTGAATAGAAATCATTGATTCCGATATGGCTTGGGTCTAGTGTGTCTAAAATATCATCCATACCTATTTAAAACTAAGTTTTGCCATTTCGTTATTCGGATGTTGAACTGCGAAAGATTTCGTTATTCGAATAACGAACTGCGAAATGGTCCCGGATTTTATATAGAAATCATTGATTCCACTACGACCTGGGTCTAGTGTGTCTAAAATATCATTATTACGCATTTAAAACTTATTTTGGCCATTTCGTTATTCGGAGGTTGAACTGCGAAATATTTCGTTATTCGAATAACGAACTGCGAAATGGTCCCGGATTTTATATATAAATCATGAATTCCACTATAACTTGGGTCTAGTGTGTCTAAAATATCATTATTACGCATATAAAACTTATATTAGCCATTTCGTTATTCGGAGGTTGAACTGCCAAATATTTCGTTATTCGAATAACGAACTGCGAAATGGTCCCGGATTTTGTATAGAAATCATTGATTCCGATATGGCTTGGGTCTAGTGTGTCTAAAATATCATTATTACCTATTTAAAACTTAGTTTTGCCATTTCGTTATTCGGATGTTGAACTGCGAAATATTTCGTTATTCGAATAACGAACTGCGAAATGGTCCCGGATTTTATATATAAATCATGAATTCCACTATATCTTGGGTCTAGTGTGTCTAAAATATCATTATTACGCATTTAAAACTTATTTTAGCCATTTCGTTATTCGGAGGTTGAACTGCGAAATATTTCGTTATTCGAATAACGAACTGCGAAATGGTCCCGGATTTTGAATAGAAATCATTGATTCCGATATGGCTTGGGTCTAGTGTGTCTAAAATATCATCCATACCTATTTAAAACTAAGTTTTGCCATTTCGTTATTCGGATGTTGAACTGCGAAATATTTCGTTATTCGAATAACGAACTGCGAAATGGTCCCGGATTTTATATAGAAATCATTGATTCCACTACGACATGGGTCTAGTGTGTCTAAAATATCATTATTACGCATTTAAAACTTATTTTGGCCATTTCGTTATTCGGAGGTTGAACTGCGAAATATTTCGTTATTCGAATAACGAACTGCGAAATGGCTCCGGATTTTATATTGAAATCATTGATTCAACTATGACTTGGGTCTAGTGTGTCTAAAATATCATTTTACAAAATACAAACTATAATTTGTGATTCGAATGAAAACTGCATAAACTTTCACGATACTTTCATATGTACCAACGATAATTCGGTTCTACTTGATCTAGAATATAATTTGAGTAAAACCCCTTGAATGCGAACACAAAAAAGGTGCATAAATCTGGCAGAGACAGGTGGTAGCTTAATGCAGAACGAAAATTATGCAGAAAACTTCTATAGGAGCTTTCTGCATTACTTTCACCCTGCTTTAAGCTACTAGCTGCTTATAAAGACACCTATGTTTATTCTGTTAGTGGTCGCATTAGAGGGGTTCTACTGTACTGTTAATTTATAGCTTAAATGACTATTTCGTTATTCGTAAATTGAATGGCAAACTATTTCGTTATTCACATTCGAATAACGAACTGCGAAATATTTCGTTGTTCGTTATTCGAATAACGAACTGCGAAATATTTCGCAGTTCGTTATTCGAATAACGAACTGCGAACTGCGAACTGGCAGCCAACTTAACGCTGCCGAAATAGGCTATCTGTTAGTGAAGAAAAGATTATTAGTTTTAAAAGTGAAATAGGATACTGAATTTTGAAGTACCAGAACATCACAAATTGAATTTAAAGTTATTTTCACAATTTAAACCGATCTATATCATTGAACTAACAGCCAAATTCAAAGGTATTCAGTCATATTATTAAATTGCAATACATTATTTCAGTTTTTGGAGGTATCTAAATAATGTCGGATATAGGATGTCTGGGACACTTTAACCCTTTCCCTGTTCTATGTTTATTCTAAATTTCAATACATACTAAACATTCAATAACAAAATAGTTAAAAAGAAATATGGTAGGTGGAACATTATAACCAGTTTGGAAACTAAAGAAATAGACCTACCAAATTCTATTAGCAAACAGAGTAGACCCTGATCAGACGGCTCCTCTAGGAGCCGTCTGATCTGGGTCCACTCTGTTTGCAGATGCGTGAAAACACGTTTATATGAGGGAAAGGGTTAAGCAATTCCCTATTCAATATTCATGTAAGAAGTAATGACGTCGTGAATATTCATTAGCTGAATGTTATGTGCATAAAGGAACTTTTTGGTATTAGTATAGAGACCGAAGAGTTAGATCTGGTATAACAAACAGGGTATACCCAGATCCTATAGGAGCCGTATGATCTGGGTCTACACTGTTTGCAAATGTGTGAAAAGGCGATTATATGAGGGGAAGGGTTAACTCATATCGTGCAAAACGCAACCTCACTGGTATTTGCACACCGTTTGGAGCAAAATGAGACGCCAATTCAATTAGCGTCTTATTGACAGGATCCAAGCTGTTTGACACTTCGAGGACAGTTTTCAAGAACCTGAAGGAATCGAAATAAAATAATATTGCTTCTGATCGGTGTTCAAGCTCACATAATTTTTACAGCAGTATAGTGGTTGAAACAGTTATTCACAAGGGTTTGTTATATTGTGTACCTTTTAATTACTGCAATTTTTACATGTGTGTGAAGTTGGCAGGCAGTTGGATATTGGCGGTTGTCTATTGAATTTTCAGCTGTCAGTTGGTTATTGAATTTTCAGCTATCAATTGGTTATTGAATTTCAGATGTCAGTTGTTTATTGAATTTTCAGCTATCAATTGGTTATTGAATTTTCAGCTGTCAGTTGGTTATTGAATTTTCAGCTATCAATTGGCAATTGAATTTTCAGCTGTCAGTTGGTTATTGACTTTTCAGCTATCAATTAGTTATTCGTAAAACATACGAATTGGGGGAATAAACTGCCAGGAAATTGGTTATTCAGCCGTAAATTCAAAAATTGAACACAGCCGAATTTACAGCTGATTCTGGCTGTCAGTTGGTTATTCAACTGGTTATTCGTCAAGTATCTGAATCTGGCGAATATACTGCCAGCATGAAATTGGTTATTCAGCCGTAAATTCAAAAATGTAACAGATGCGAATTTTCAGCTGGTTCTGGCTGTCAGTTGGTTATTCAACTGGTTATTCGTGAAATATCCGAATCTTGCGAATCTCTTGCCAGCAGGAAATTGGTTATTCAGCCGTAAATTCAAAATTTGACAGTTGCGAATTTTCAGCTGGTACTGGCTGTCAGTTGGTTATTCAACTGGTTATTCGTCAAATATCTAAATCTGGCGAATCTAATGCCAGCAGGAAATTGGTTATTCAGCCGTAAATTCAAAATTTGACAGTTGCGAATTTTCAGCTGGTTCTGGCTGTCAGTTGGTTATTCAACTGGTTATTCGTCAAATATCCGAATCTAAGTAATATACTGCCAGCTGGAAATTGGTTATTCAGCCGTAAATTCAAAAAATTATCACAGTCGAATTTTCAGCTGGTTCTGGCTGTAAGTTGGTTATTCAACTGGTTATTCGTCAAATATCCGAATCTTGCGAATCTACTGCCAGCAGGAAATTGGATATTCAGCCGTAAATTCAAAAATGTAACAGATGCGAATTTTCAGCTGGTTCTGGCTGTCAGTTGGTTATTCAACTGGTTATTCGTGAAATATCCGATTGTTGCGAATATACTGCCAGCAGGAAATTGGTTATTCAGTCGTAAATTCAAAACTGTAACAGAGGCGAATTTTCAGCTGGTACTGGCTGTCAGTTGGTTATTCAACTGGTTATTCGTCAAATATCCGAATCTGGCGAATATACTGCCAGCAGGGAATTGGTTATTCAGCCGTAAATTCAAAAATTAACACAGCCGAATTTACAGCTGGTTCTGGTTGTCAGTTGGTTATTCAACTGATTATTCGTCAAATATCCGAATCAAACTTATATACTGCCAGCAGGAAATTGGTTATTCAGCTGGAAATTCAAAAATGTAACAGAGGCGAATTTTCAGCTGGTTCTGGCTGTCAGTTGGTTATTCAAGTAGTTATTCGTCAAATATCCGAATCTTGCGAATATACTGCCAGCTGGAAATTGGTTATTCAGCCGTAAATTCAAAAATGTAACAGATGCGAATTTTCAGCTGGTTCTGGCTGTCAGTTGGTTATTCAACTGGTTATTCATCAAATATCCGAATCTGGCGAATCTACTGCCAGCAGAAAATTGGTTATTCAGCCATCAATTCAAAAATGTGACAGATGCGAATTTTCAGCTGATACTGGCTGTCAGTTGGTTATTCAACTGGTTATTCGTCGAATATCTAAATCTGGCGAATCTAATGCCAGCAGGAAATTGGTTATTCAGCCGTAAATTCAAAATTTGACAGTTGCGAATTTTCAGCTGGTTCTGGCTGTCAGTTGGTTATTCAACTGGTTATTCGTCAAATATCTAAATCTGGCGAATCTAATGCCAGCAGGAAATTGGTTATTCAGCCGTAAATTCAAAATTTGACAGTTGCGATTTTTCAGCTGGTTCTGGCTGTCAGTTGGTTATTCAACTGGTTATTCGTCAAATATCCGAATCTAAGTAATATACTGCCGGCTGGAAATTGGTTATGAAGCCGTAAATTCAAAAAATTATCACAGTCGAATTTTCAGCTGGTTCTGGCTGTAAGTTGGTTTTTCAACTGGTTATTCGTCAAATATCCGAATCTTGCGAATCTACTGCCAGCAGGAAATTGGATATTCAGCCGTAAATTCAAAAATGTAACAGATACGAATTTTCAGCTGGTTCTGGCTGTCAGTTGGTTATTCAACTGGTTATTCGCGAAATATCCGATTGTTGCGAATCTACTGCCAGCAGGAAATTGGTTATTCAGTCGTAAATTCAAAACTGTAACAGAGGCGAATTTTCAGCTGGTTCTGGCTGTCAGTTGGTTATTCAACTGGTTATTCGTCGAATATCCGAATCTGGCGAATATACTGCCAGCAGGGAATTGGTTATTCAGCCGTAAATTCAAAAATGAACACAGCCGTATTTACAGCTGGTTCTGGCTGTCAGTTGGTTATTCAACTGGTTATTTGTCAAATATCCGAATCAGACTTATATACTGCCAGCAGGAAATTGGTTATTCAGCCGGAAATTCAAAAATGTAACAGAGGCGAATTTTCAGCTGGTTCTGGCTGTCAGTTGGTTATTCAACTAGTTATTCGTCAAATATCCGAATCTTGCGAATATACTGCCAGCAGGAAATTGGTTATTCAGCCGTAAATTCAAAAATGTAACAAATGCGAATTTTCAGCTGGTTCTGGCTGTCATTTGGTTATTCAACTAGTTATTCGTCAAATATCCGAATCTGTCGAATCTACTGCCAGCAGGAAATTGGTTATTCAGCCGTAAATTCAAAAATGTGACAGATGCGAATTTTCAGCTGGTACTGGCTGTCAGTTGGTTATTCAACCGGTTATTCGTCAAATATCTAAATCTGGCGAATCTAATGTCAGCAGGAAATTGGTTATTCAGCCGTAAACTCAAAATTTGATAGTTGCGAATTTTCAGCTGGTTCTGGCTGTCAGTTGGTTATTCAACTGGTTATTCGTCAAATATCCGAATCTGGCGAATATACTGCCAGCAGGAAATTATTTATTTAGCCGTAAATTCAAAAAATTAACACAGCCGAATTTACAGCTGGTTCTGGCTGTCAGTTGGTTATTCAACTGGTTATTCGTGAAATATCCGATTGTTGCGAATCTACTGCCAGGAGGGAATTGGTTATTCAGCCGTAAATTCAAAAATCAACACAGCCGAATTTACAGCTGGTTCTGGCTGTCAGTTGGTTATTCAACTGGTTATTCGTCAAATATCCGAATCTTGCGAATATACTGCCAGCAGGAAATTGGTTATTCAGCCGTAAATTCAAAAATGTAACAGATGCGAATTTTCAGCTGGTTCTGGCTGTCAGTTGGTTATTCAACTGGTTATTCGTCAAATATCCGAATCTGGCGAATCTACTGCCAGCAGGAAATTGGTTATTCAGCCGTAAATTCAAAAATGTGACAGATGCGAATTTTCAGCTGGTACTGGCTGTCAGTTGGTTATTCAACTGTTTATTCGTCAAATATCCGAATCAAACTAATATACTGCCAGCAGGAAATTGGTTATTCAGCTGGAAATTCAAAAATGTAACAGAGGCGAATTTTCAGCTGGTTCTGTCTGTCAGTTGGTTATTCAACTGATTATTCGTCAAATATCCGAATCTTGCGAATATACTGCCAGCAGGAAATTGGTTATTCAGCCGTAAATTCAAAAATGTGATAGATGCGAATTTTCAGCTGATACTGGCTGTCAGTTGGTTATTCAACTGTTTATTCGTCAAATATCCGAATCAAACTAATATACTGCCAACAGGAAATTGGTTATTCAGCTGGAAATTCAAAAATATAACAGAGGCGAATTTTCAGCTGGTTTTGGCTGTCAGTTGGTTATTCAACTGGTTATTCGTCAAATATCCGAATCTTGCGAATATACTGCCAGCAGGAAATTGGTTATTCAGCCGTAAATTCAAAAATGTAACAGAGGCGAATTTTCAGCTGGTTCTGGCTGTCAGTTGGTTATTCAACTGTTTATTCATTAAATATCCGAATCTTGCGAATATACTGCCATCAGGAAATTGGTTATTCAGCCGTAAATTAAAAAATGTAACAGAGGCGAATTTTCAGCTGGTTCTGGTTGTCAGTTGGTTATTCAACTGGTTATTCGTCAAATATCTGAATGTTGCGAATCTACTGCCAGCAGGAAATTGGTTATTCGGCCGTAAATTCAAAAATGTAACAGACGCGAATTGTCTGTTGTCTCTGGCTGTCAGTTGGTTATTCAACTGGTTATTCGTCAAATATCCGGGGGAAATGTCTAAATATTGTCCAATTTAGACGTTAGACAGTTCTATCAAGTCGGAAAATAATGTCTAACTAGGTTTAATTTAGACATTAGACAATTAGCCGGACCGGGAAAATGTTTAAATATTGTCCAATTTAGACATAAGACATTTCTATCTGGTCGAAAAAAATTCCAACAAGTATCTTATATCGACTCTTGACAATTTGCTGGGCCTGGAAAATGTCTAAATATTGTCGAATTTAGACATTAGACATTTCTATTAATTCGGAAGTGTCTAATTTAGACGTTAGACAATTTGCCGGGTCGGCAATTTTTCAGTCTTGATAGAAGTGTCTAGTTTCTAAAATGGACAATATTGGACACCACCCTCCTCTCCTGTGTTCTCATGGCAGCGGGATGCCCAAGCCTGAGCGGTTCTTTCCCGTGGAATGTCCCAGTTGAAGCACGACAGCCGACTTCCCCGGCGTGCATGTCTCCGTCTACATGGTAGAGCCCTGTGTTTGGACGGGAACCTGCTGCCGCGAGCTGAGCTGCTCGGAGTCGTGTAAGATTACCGTATTAGCATGGCGGCGGGCGTCCAAGGCCAGCGTGGCATGGTTCCGTGGAAGGTCCTGTTGCAGCACGGCAGCCGACAGCCTTGACGAGCGCGGCTTCGTCCCCGTGGTAGATTCCCCGTGTTCTCACGACAGCAGGCTGTCCAAGCCTGCGTGGTTCTGTCCCGTGAAAGATCCTTGTTGAAGCATGTGGGCCGACTGCCCTGGCATGCGCGGCTCCATCCCCGTGCTAGATCCCCGTCTTCGCACGGGATACGACTGCCACAGGCTGCGCGTCTCGGTCCCGTAAAAGAACACCGTGTTAGCAGGGCATCGGGATTCCCCGGCCAGCGCGTCTGGAAGATTCCCGTTGAAGCACGGGAGTCGACTGCCCCGGCCCATGCGGCTTCGTCCCGTGGTAGACTCCAGTGTTCCGTGGAAGGCCCTGATGCCGGGCAAGCTGTCCAACGTCAAAATTAGACACTTGTTATTCAATTTTCCGACTTGATAGAAATGTCTAATGTCTAAATTGGACAATATTTAGACATTTTTCCCAAACTAACAAATTGACCACCGTCGAAATTAAACAGTTTTTAAACATTTTTGCAGACTTGATAGAAATGTATAGTGTCTAAATTGGACAATATTTAGACAACCCCCCCCCCCCCCTAGTTCTCATGGCAGCGAGCTACCCTGCCCTGCGTGGCTCTGTCCCGTGAAAGATCCTCGTTGAAGCATGAGAACCGACTGCCTTGGCTACCGCGGCTTCGTCCCCGTGCTAGATCCCCGTCTTCGCACGGGATACGACTGCCACAGGCTGCGCGTCTCGGTCCCGTGAAAGAACACCGTGTTAACAGGGCATCGGGATTCCCCGGCCAGCGCGTCTGGAAGATTCCCGTTGAAGCACCGGAGTCGACTGATCCGGCCCATGCGGCTTCGTCCCGTGGTAGACTCCAGTGTTCCGTGGAAGGCCCTGATGCCGGGCAAGCTGTCCAACGTCAAAATTAGACACTTGTTATTCAATTTTCCGACTTGATAGAAATGTCTAATGTCTAAATTGGACAATATTTAGACATTTTTCCCAAACTAACAAATTGACCACCGTCGAAATTAAACAGTTTTTAAACATTTTTGCAGACTTGATAGAAATGTATAGTGTCTAAATTGGACAATATTTAGACAACCCCCCCCCCCTAGTTCTCATGGCAGCGAGCTACCCTGCCCTGCGTGGCTCTGTCCCGTGAAAGATCCTCGTTGAAGCATGAGAACCGACTGCCTTGGCTACCGCGGCTTCGTCCCCGTGCTAGATCCCCGTCTTCGCACGGGATACGACTGCCACAGGCTGCGCGTCTCGGTCCCGTGAAAGAACACCGTGTTAGCAGGGCATCGGGATTCCCCGGCCAGCGCGTCTGGAAGATTCCCGTTGAAGCACCGGAGTCGACTGATCCGGCCCATGCGGCTTCGTCCCGTGGTAGATTCCAGTGTTTTGTAGAAGGTCCTGATTACTGACAAGCTGTCCAACGTCGAAATTAGACACTTGTTATTCAATTTTCCGACTTGATAAAAATGTCTAATGTCTAAATTGGACAATATTTAGACATTTTCCCCCGACCTGTCAAATTGTCTACCGTCGAAATTAAACATTTTTTAGACATTTTCTCAGACTTGATAGAAATATCTAGTGTCTAAATTGGGCAATATTTAGACCCCCCACCGTGTTCTCATGGCCGCGAATTACCCCGCCCTGCGCGGTTCTGTCCCGTTGAAGGTCCCGTTGAAGCACGACAGCTGACTACAACGGCGCGCATGACTCCGTCCCCGTGATAGATCCCAGTGTTCGCACGGGAGCCGGCTGCCGCGAACTGCGCTGTTCGGACCCGTGTAAGATTACGTATTAGCATGGCAGCGGGCTTCCCCGGTCAGCTAGCTCGGTTCCGTGGAAGGTCCCCGTAGCAGAACGGGAGCCGACTGCCCTGGCGCTCGCGGCTCCGTCCCCGTGGTAGATGCCCGTGTTCGTACGGGATCCGGCTGCCGCAATCTGCGCCTCTCGGTCTCATGAAAGATCACCGCGTTAGCAGGACCAGGGCATCGGTCTTCCCCGACCAACGCTGCTGGAAGATCCCCGTTGAAGTACGGAAGCCGACTGCTCCGGCTCATGCGGCTTCGTCCCGTGGTAGATCCATGTGTTCGCGGCCTGGCAAATTGTCTAACGTCTAAATTAGACACTTGTTAGACAATTTTTCAGACTAGATCCAGATCCATGTCAGACGCAAATTAGATCCAGATGCTGATCAGATCAAATCGTATGCAGATCGAATGCAGATCAGATCCAGATCAGATCCAGATCTGTGTTCAAAGATAAGATCTAGATTCAGATCAGATCCAGACCCTTATCTAGATCAGATCCAGGTCAGGTCAGATCAAGATTCAGATCCGAGATCAGGTCAGATCAGATATAGACCCAAGATCAGATCCAGATCCAAATCCGGTCCAGATTAGATCAGATCAGATATATATACAGATGCAGAATATTTCTGGCCAGATCAGATTAGAAGTGATTCGGATCCCGGTCCTTATCAGAGTTTCCAGATCAGATCAGATTAGATCCAAATCCAGATCCAGTTCAAAATCTATATCAGATCCGATCAGCTCCAATTCAGATCAGATCTAGATCAGATCCAGATATCAATATCTGGATCCGTATCAGATAAGATTAGAGCATGATCCAGATCAGATCCATATCTGGATCCAGATCAAGATCCTGATCAGATCAGGTTAGATCTAGATTTGGAAAAAATCGGCTTGTTCACGTAATGAGAGTAAATGAGCGCAATTTATTATTGACAGACCGGCGACCCAGCTCTATGTCATGTGAGTAAAGAAACCGCTACTGGCAGTCACATGCTTTTTGTAGACAGGCTGTACAAACCGTTAGTAAATAAACATTACTAGCTTAGATTAAACGAGTCCTCATTCATCTTCTGATATGTGTCCAAATAATTATTGACTTTGGATCTACAATCAATAATTTAAAATCTGGGTGAAATCGGGGCACACGCTGACAAACAAAGCAGAAAGAAAATACAGTTTGACACTAAAATATGTAACCAGATATGGATCTACAAAGTCTTGAAATAATGAAAATCTACAAAAAATAAATGTATGCTCTTAAAATGTGATGTTGCCGGAGATCTTACGTAGTTTATGGTATGTAACACAGGTCACCGTCACAATGAATTATGAACCTCGACAGAAAAAAATGTATGAACACTAGATATATAGACAAGGGGTCGAACTTCCTATTTACGAATTTTACCCACCTCCCAAGTCATGCCTCTGTTGACATTCATTCAAACGGTATATCGGGTAAAGCTTTTTGCCAATAAGTAGTCTAATGTATAGTCTATGTAACTGCAAAGCGAAAAGCTCCTAGTTCTGGTTATTGATCTTGATCCTGATCCTGATCCTGATCTTGATCTTGATTCTGATCTTGATCTTATTTGCATCTGGTAAGATTTTGGAGTGGAAACACTTCTTATTTGATCTGATCTGCATATTGATCTCAACTGGCCTAACTTAAACTGCAGCTGGATATATTCAGGTCAATCCATGTCAAAATTTAATTCAACCCATATCCAGATCAGATCAGACCTTGATCAGATCCTGATCATGTTCATCTATTCCAATCAAATCTGGATATTGATCAGATCTTAATATAATACTGATCTTACCTAAATTGATATTATCTAATTTAATCTGCTATGATTTGATCTGATATGGACCTGACCTATATCTAGATCTCATCTGATCTATCCTGAATCTTGATCTGATCTGACCAGATCTGACATAAATGTAGATGGACATGAGCTGGACGAAAAACCAGTTGAATAACCAACTGACAGCCAGAACCAGCTGTAAATTCGGCTGTGTTAAATTTTTGAATGTACGTCTGAATAACCAATTTTATGCTGGCAGTAGATTCGCCAGATTTAGATATTTGACGAATAACCAGTTGAATAACCAACTGCCAGCCAGAACCAGCTGATAATTCGTATCTGTTACATTTTTTAATTTACGGCTGAATAACCAATTTCCTGCTGGCAGTATATTCGCTAGATTCAGATATTTGACGAATAACCAGTTGAATAACCAACTGACAGTCAGAACCAGCTGTAAATTCGCCTCTGTTACATTTTTGAATTTACGACTGAATAACCAATTTCCTGCTGGCAGTAGATTCGCCAGATTCGGATATTTGACGAATAACCAGTTGAATAACCAACTGACAGCCAGAACCAGCTGAAAATTCGCATCTGTTACATTTTTGAATTTACGGCTGAATAACCAATTTCCTGCTCGCAGTATATTCGCAAGATTCGGATATTTGACGAATAACCAGTTGAATAACCAACTGACAGCCAGAACCAGCTGAAAATTCGCCTGTGTTACATTTTTGAATTTACGGCTGAATAACCAATTTCATGCTGGCAGTATATTCGCCAGATTCAGATATTTGACGAATAGCCAATTGAATAACCAACTGCCAGCCAGAACCAGCTGAAAATTCGCCTCTGTTACATTTCTGAATTTACGGCTGAATAACCAATTTCATGCTGGCAGTAGATTCGCCAGATTTAGATATTTGACGAATAACCAGTTGAATAACCAACTGACAGCCAGAACCAGCTGAAAATTCGTATCTGTTACATTTTTTGAATTTACGGCTGAATAACCAATTTCCTGCTGGCAGTATATTCGCCAGATTCGGATGTTTGACGAATAACCAGTTGAATAACCAACTGCCAGACAGAACCAGCTGAAAATTCGCATCTGTTACATTTTGAATTTACGGCTGAATAACCAACTGACAGCCAGAACCAGCTGAATATTCGCCTCTGTTACATTTTTGAATTTACGGCTGAATAACCAATTTCCTGCTGGCAGTATATTCGCCAGATTCGGATATTTGACGAATAACCAGTTGAATAACCAACTGACAGACAGAACCAGCTGAAAATTCGCATCTGTTACATTTTTGAATTTACGGTTGAATAACCAACTGACAGCCAGAACCAGCTGAAAATTCGCCTCTGTTACATTTCTGAATTTACGGCTGAATAACCAATTTCATACTGACAGCAGATTCGCCAGATTCAGATATTTGACGAATAACCAGTTGAATAACCAACTGCCAGCCAGAACCAGCTGAAAATTCGCATCTGTTACATTTTTGAATTTACGGCTGAATAACCAATTTCCTGGTGGCAGTATATTCGCCAGATTCAGATATTTGACGAATAACCAGTTGAATAACCAACTGACAGCCAGAACCAGCTGAAAATTCGCCTCTGTTACATTTCTGAATTTACGGAAGAATAACCAATTTCCTGCTGGCAGTAGATTCGCCAGATTTAGATATTTGACGAATAACTAGTTGAATAACCAACTGCCAGCCAGAACCAGCTGAAAATTCGCATCGGTTACATTTTTGAATTAACGGCTGAATAACCAATTTCCTGCTGGCAGTATATTCGCCAGATTCAGATATTTGACGAATAACCAGTTGAATAACCAACTGCCAGCCAGAACCAGCTGAAAATTCGCATCTGTTACATTTTTGAATTTACGGCTGAATAACCAATTTCCTGCTGGCAGTATATTAGTTAGATTCGGATATTTGACGAATAACCAGTTGAATAACCAATTGACAGCCAGAACCAGCTGTAAATTCGGCTGTGTTAAATTTTTGAATTTACGGCTGAATAACCAATTTCCTGCTGGCAGTAGATTCGCCAGATTCGGATATTTGACGAATAACCAGTTGAATAACCAACTGACAGCCAGAACCAGCTGAAAATTCGCATTACGGCTGAATAACCAATTTCATGCTGGCAGTAGATTCGCCAGATTTAGATATTTGACGAATAACTAGTTGAATAACCAACTGCCAGCCAGAACCAGCTGAAAATTCGCGTCTGTTACATTTTTGAATTTACGGCTGAATAACCAATTTCCTGCTGGCAGTATATTCGCCAGATTCAGATATTTGACGAATAACCAGTTGAATAACCAACTGACAGCCAGAACTAGCTGAAAATTCGCATCTGTTACATTTTTGAATTTACGGCTGAATAACCAATTTCCTGCTGGCAGTATATTAGTTAGATTCGGATATTTGACGAATAACCAGTTGAATAACCAATTGACAGCCAGAACCAGCTGTAAATTCGGCTGTGTTAAATTTTTGAATGTACGTCTGAATAACCAATTTCCTGCTGGCAGTAGATTCGCCAGATTCGGATATTTGACGAATAACCAGTTGAATAACCAACTGACAGCCAGAACCAGCTGAAAATTCGCATCTGTTACATTTTTGAATTTACGGCTGAATAACCAATTTCCTGGTGGCAGTAGATTCGCCAGATTCAGATATTTGACGAATAACCAGTTGAATAACCAACTGACAGCCAGAACCAGCTGAAAATTCGCCTCTGTTACATTTCTGAATTTACGGCTGAATAACCAATTTCCTGCTGGCAGTAGATTCGCCAGATTTAGATATTTGACGAATAACTAGTTGAATAACCAACTGCCAGCCAGAACCAGCTGAAAATTCGCATCGGTTACATTTTTGAATTAACGGCTGAATAACCAATTTCCTGCTGGCAGTATATTCGCCAGATTCAGATATTTGACGAATAACCAGTTGAATAACCAACTGCCAGCCAGAACCAGCTGAAAATTCGCATCTGTTACATTTTTGAATTTACGACTGAATAACCAATTTCATGCTGGCAGTATATTCGCCAGATTCGGATATTTGACGAATAACCAGTTGAATAACCAACTGCCAGCCAGAACCAGCTGAAAATTCGCATCTGTTACATTTTGAATTTACGGCTGAATAACCAATTTCCTGCTGGCAGTAGATTCGCCAGATTCGGATATTTGACGAATAACCAGTTGATTAACCAACTGCCAGCCAGAACCAGCTGAAAATTCGTATCTGTTACATTTTTGAATTTACGGCTGAATAACCAATTTCCTGCTGGCAGTATATTCGCCAGATTCAGATATTTGACAAATAACCAGTTGAATAACCAACTGACAGCCAGAACCAGCTGAAAATTCGCATCTGTTACATTTTTGAATTTACGGCTGAATAACCAATTTCCTGCTGGCAGTATATTAGTTAGATTCGGATATTTGACGAATAACCAGTTGAATAACCAATTGACAGCCAGAACCAGCTGTAAATTCAGCTGTGTTAAATTTTTGAATTTCCGGCTGAATAACCAATTTCCTGCTGGCAGTAGATTCGCCAGATTCGGATATTTGACGAATAACCAGTTGAATAACCAACTGACAGCCAGAACCAGCTGAAAATTCGCCTCTGTTACATTTCTGAATTTACGGCTGAATAACCAATTTCCTGCTGGCAGTAGATTCGCCAGATTCGGATATTTGACGAATAACCAGTTGAATAACCAACTGCCAGCCAGAACCAGCTGAAAATTCGCATCTGTTACATTTTTGAATTTACGGCTGAATAACCAATTTCATGCTGGCAGTAGATTCGCCAGATTTAGATATTTGACGAATAACCAGTTGAATAACCAACTGCCAGCCAGAACCAGCTGAAAATTCGCATCTGTTACATTTTTGAATTTACGGCTGAATAACCAATTTCCTGCTGGCAGTATATTCGCCAGATTCAGATATTTGACGAATAACCAGTTAAATAACCAACTGCCAGCCAGAACCAGCTGAAAATTCGCATCTGTTACATTTTTGAATTTACGGCTGAATAACCAATTTCCTGCTGGCAGTATATTAGTTAGATTCGGATATTTGACGAATAACCAGTTGAATAACCAATTGACAGCCAGAACCAGCTGTAAATTCGGCTGTGTTAATTTTTTGAATTTACGGCTGAATAACCAATTTCCTGCTGGCAGTAGATTCGCCAGATTCGGATATTTGACGAATAACCAGTTGAATAACCAACTGACAGACAGAACCAGCTGAAAATTCGCCTTTGTTACATTTTTGAATTTACGACTGAATAACCAATTTCCTGCTGGCAGTAGATTCGCCAGATTCGGATATTTGACGAATAACCAGTTGAATAACCAACTGACAGCCAGAACCAGCTGAAAATTCGCATCTGTTACATTTTTGAATTTACGGCTGAATAACCAATTTCCTGCTGGCAGTATATTCGCCAGATTTAGATATTTGACGAATAACCAGTTGAATAACCAACTGACAGCCAGAACCAGCTGAAAATTCGCCTCTGTTACATTTTTGAATTTACGGCTGAATAACCAATTTCCTGCTGGCAGTTTATTCGCCAGATTTAGATATTTGACGAATAACCAATTGAATAACCAACTGACAGCCAGAACCAGCTGAAAATTCGCCTCTGATACCTTTTTGAATTTACGACTGAATAACCAATTTCCTGCTGGCAGTTTATTCCCCCAATACTTATATTTTGCGAATAACCAATTGACACCCGAAAAGTCAATAACCAACTGACAGCTGAAAATTCAATTACCAATTGATAGCTGAAAATTCAATAAACATCTGACAGCTGAAAGTTCAATAACCAACTGACAGCTGAAAATTCAATTACCAATTGATAGCTGAAAATTCAATAAACAACTGACAGCTGAAAATTCAATAACCAACTGACAGCTGAAAATTCAATTACCAATTGATAGCTGAAAATTCAATAAACAACTGACAGCTGAAAATTCAATAACCAACTGACAGCTGAAAATTCAGTAGAGAACCTTGCAGTTTATTCATTCAATTCTTATATTTTACGAATAACCAAAAGACAGCTGAAAAATCAATAAACAACTGCCAATAACCAACTGCCTGCCAACTTCACGCACATAATTTTTACACACTTTTTCACCAACTACATTTTTTAAAATTCAAGCTATAATCAGCGTTTCTACCAAAATGAAATCAGGATGTCAAACAGTTTGAATCCTGATGACACGCCGAGTTACTCGGCGTCTCATCTGGATTCAAATTGTTTTACAAAGTTAATCATGTAACTGCAGGCTAAATGTTAAAGTGAGGGCGTCTGCGGTCTTCAGTCCAAACCAACTTAGTCTGTATTGTCTGCTAACGCTTCACATATCCATTATCACGCTATAAACATTATGCCAGCTCAGACCTTGATCTAAGTAAATATGGAAAAATAGTCAAACAGGGAAAGCCACATACGAAATGACACCGCACCAAACACCGTCAAACAAGAAACGGTATAGCCACAAGACAAAACATAACAGGACGCATATCAAGACGAAAAACATTAAACATTAAGCATATTAAACAACAAAGTTGACCATAGACTGAAAGTAGGAGTACCGCCTTGGAACGGTCAGTAGCCAAAAACGGCTTCTATGGGGCTTAAACCTGGTTTACGGGTACCCAACCTCGCCCTTATCCCACTTTCATCAAAGTCAAAATGTAAATAAAATTCCCCCTCCAGACAACTTCACAACATTAATAACGATGTCTGCCAAATTCAAATGATTTTAATTAAATGTGCTTTCGAATCGTTCAAGCTTTGTAGCAACCCGTTTTGAAATAACAAAGTACTTTAAATAGTCATTCTTGTCATTCATTTGCAACTTTATTTCAAAACGGATTGACATCGAAAATCGCACATTGATATAAACTGAAACCCGTTTTGAAATAATTATTTCAAAGTGCAACGTTATTTCAAAACGGGTTACTGCATATTTTTCAACAAACTATTTACCGGAGTGTCACGCAGCTTGGACCCCGATGAGACCCCGAAATACTGTTTGCAACCATCAGTCTGGTCGGGTTTAGCATAAGGGTTAAGGTAGAACGTTCTTCAACTTTCTAAGAACTGCTTTGCGAACATGTCATTGGTAAGAATAACTACAGTGGAACTTGTCTTAACCCTTCGCTTGCTGTTCACGTCAATATACCTACCTGTAAATAGTGAAGACCCAGATGAGACAGCTCCTGCAGGAGCTGTCTCATCAGGGTCTGTACTGTTTACAAATTGATTGTGCAACCAGTGCACTCCACAGCAGTGATTGCACAGCGAAATAATTGTAGACAGTGAAGATATATGTAATTATACAACAGGGCGTGGGTAAAGAAGAAATGATTTTTTAAAATTCAGCAAGAGAAGGGTTAAGAGGCCATCAAAAAGAGGTCTAATGATGGGACCGTAAGGCAGGTGGTAGCTTAATGCAGGGCAAAAGTAATACAGAAACCTCCTATGATTTCGGCATTTACTTTTGCCCTGAATTAAATAACTACCTGTTTTTAAAGACTACTATGTTTAATAAATGAATGGTCGCGTAACCCATTACCTCATAGGCTGTTTTTAGATACATACTCTTTGAATAAATCTACCGAAACGGAGCATTAGCTAGAGAAAAGGAAAAGTTTTAGAATTTTTTAGTTTGAAACCATTGTGATAAATAGAGTATTTGCTCCTATAGGAGCAAATGCTCTATTTATCACAATGGTTTCACAAAGTGACTTTTACAGAGTCGTCAAAAGTCGTCAATATGAGGGAATGGGTTAAAGGACAGGTTCTACTGTATTTTAAATCAGGAGTAAACATCATTTCGGCGTCGATGCATTAAAACCTCTCTTAACCGGACGTTAATCTTAGTATAAATATTGATCTTGGAGACAGGTGGCAACTTAATGCAATGTGAAAGTCATGCAGAAAGCTCCTTTGCATGACTTTCATCCTGCATTAAGCAGTCACCTGCCTAAAAGTATCCAAATTCTTCTCTACTATAATTCCGGCTTAGAGAGGTTTTACTGTAATCACTTACTCTGTTTATTGAGAAGTATCTTTCGGCTTTGATGATCATATCTACAATGGTTACGAAACTGCCCCGAGCCGCCAGATGTAAAGCTGTCTTGCCCGTCTGTAAAATACAATTTATCTTGACTTACTTATTGAATAAATTAAGGATCATCATTTGAAACGTAACTAATGAAGTAATGTTATTTTGACATATTATACATGTACAGTAAAACCTCTATATAACGGCCACTAAATTGTTTTAATTAGTTGGTATATAGGGCAGGTGGCTGCTTAAAGCAAGCTGAAAGTAAAACTGTTTTACTTTCACCTTGCTTTAAGCAGCCACCTGCATTTAACACAAAATACTAGATGTAATTTAGTGGCCGTTATAGAGAGGTTTTACTGTATATCAATCTCGTACAATTTTCTGTAGTTAACACTCACGCATACATTAAAGACATCGTCGTAACAGACATCTTATGACATATTAGATGTGCTTATAAGACAAATATCACTATATATTATCGGTAAGGTTTGAACGACTTTCGTCGATGAAAAATCGTGATAGTGACGCATGTTTCACGTGTGTGTTCGGAAGGATAAAAACAGCTTACGGAAAAAGGCGGAATATTCATGCAGTGCCAGGTCAAACCTTATCGACAATACTTCATTGTAGTAAACATGAATTTGTTTTCATAATAAGTCAACAGTTTCAAGTGAGTCTAACTCTTGTCCCCATACATTTCAATTTAAGAATTAATTACTATGAATATTCATGAACTGGTTGTTTCCAATTACATAGTTACTAAGTAGGAAAGTTTTGACCGTGACAGACAGATTCACATCTTTTGTACATTATGTCATTATAAAAATCACCTCATACATATTCATGACGTCATTATTTCTCAAGGACACGGACTGGGACTTTTCTGCATTAAGAACAACCCGTCTTATAGGCCGGCAACCATATTCCTTTTAAGTGGTTGCTTGTCCATGGATACTTGTGAGTCACGTGATGTGACACAACCTACCTTTTCTCTAGCACTGAGGCTGGCATTCCCCGCCAGGAGCACCTCGACAACGTCCTGGTACCCGTTCTCAACGGCCAGGTGTAACGGAGTCTGGAGTCTCTGCAATACAACCAGCCATATTTCAGCGATACTCACAGATATACGAAGCAGCGATATTCACAGTAGACGAAGCAGCAATTGACATTTAGCATGTACAGTTCTTGTTTGTCGAATATGTATACAGGAAACCCCCTCTAAACCGAACGATCAAATTCGTATGGACGCCGGTCTGCAAGACAGGTGGCAGCTTATGCAAGGTGAAATTCATGCAGAAAGCTCCAGTATGAGCTTTCTGTATGCCCTTTTCCTACATTAAGCAGGCATCTGTCTAAAATTATCCATTTTCCTCTTTACAAAAGTCCCAGTTTAGAGGAGCTTTGCTGTACATAAATTCTAAACTTATTTTTTTCTCGATTTCAAATTCAAAACAGTTTTAATCCCGAAGAGACATGGAGTAATTCGGTGTCTCATATGGATCTAAACTGTTTGCATAATTAAACATAAATTCGCCTACATTGTGCTACAGATTTATATAAACTGTCTGTCCGAATTCCCATTGTTTAATTCACACTTCGGAGATTTAAAGATCCACAGAGAATGATTAATGATTCAGCAAGAAATCTTTGTCCTAGGTGACATAAATCTGGTATCATTCCAGCATAAGTCCACTGTCTGCTATTTATTTGAATTTTAGTAACCTCATTTACAAGGGGAAACATTGCATTGAAGGTAATAAAATACTATTCACGACTAGGAGAAAACACATTGTAATACATATGAGAATATTATTCTGTACTTTACGAGATTGTGCGTGGTTATAGGACAAATATATATTACAGCATTGAATATCAATTTATACTTTATTCTGAAGCTTTTTACCCTTCCACTGGGCAATAAATGGCATTGAAATTGATTACCATGTTACAATAAAGGACATCCATGGACAAAACATTGTATTTTGGATACTCTATTTAAAATAGCTGAGTTTGCACATTTCCACAAACAGCAAAACTTGCCTTACGCAGCCATTCATTTATTTAACATAACCGTTTTAAAAGTTGATGGTTGCTTAATATCGGGCAAAATTAATGTAGAGTGCTCTTATAGGAGCGTTTTACATTACCTTTGCCTGTCCTGAATTAAGCAACTACCTGCGTTTTAAGACTCTTTTGTTCAATCAATGACCGATTAAGACTGGTACACTGCATAGCATATCATAAGCAAACAGAACAGATCCTGATTTGAATCTACACAGTTTGTAAACGCGTCAAAAGGTGCCCCTGTGCTGGAACACGTTAATGAATTTTAGATCCAATGAGGGTGATAAATGATTAAACATGAAATATGTGTCCTACGTGAAATAAATCTAGTTTTCTTCCAGTATAATTTCAATGTCTGCCATTCATTGTGTACTGTAAGATATTGCTTTTACAAAGGGAAACATTGCATAGACAGTGATAAAATACTGTTCAAGAATAGAAAACGGTACAATTCAAATGGCAAATGTATTATACATTAGACTATTAATACAGTAAACCTCGATACTTAGAGGTTTTAGTAGGCAAGACTTGATATTTTTAGGCAGATGGCTGCTTAACACATTACCCCCTAGTGACGCATTTTTGCGCATCTATAAAATTCACAATCAGAAACCATTGTGATAAATAGAGCATTTGCTCCTATAGGAGCAAATGCTCTATTTATCACAATGGTTTCAAACTACAAAATTCTAAAAATTTCCTTTTCTCTAGTTAATCCTCCTTTTCGGTAGATTAATTAAAAAAGGTTGTATCTAAAAATAGCCTAGGAGAGAAAGAGTTAATGCAGGTTGAAAGTCATACAGAAAGCTCCTCTATTAAGCAGTCACCTGTTTTAAAGACCAACACTGATACTTGTTTTAGTATGCGACCTATCTGGGGTTTACTGTATATACTTTACATACGAAATCGTGCATGATTTGACCAAAGTAATTTACAGCGTTGAATATCAATTTATACTCTATCTGGATGTTGTTTACATTTCTACTGGACAACGAGAACCTGCACATTGATTGCCATTTTACAATAAAGTGCAACATTATGCCGGATACTCTGTCTAAATTGTTGAGCTTGCAAAATTCCACATATAACACTCACGAGACCATACCAGAGCCACATATAATTGTGCGTACTCAAATTCTAAATTCGCACCATTTCTCCACCAAACCCTATGTTGTGACTACTCGTTGAATGTTCTAATTACGACTCTTATCTTGACCTCTGCCGTACGCTCCCTTAACCCTTTACCTAATGACTAATCATGTAAAAAATATAACATCATTCATGTTTATAAGCTGAAATGTTATAAAATGTTATAATGACATAAACAGGATGTTTTTGCATGACAGAAACTGTATAATCAGATCTGTATTAGTTCATTAGCAAATAGAGTATACCCTGGTCCCACGGCCCATACAGTACCCGTCTGTCCAAGATCTGTTGTTTGCTTATAAAATAATATAGATATGTATCCATGCTTATAAAACTTTTAATTGAGTCTGAGTTCGTTCTCAAGTTTTTGATTGGCCAGATTTGTGCCTTTGGCTCAAATCTGGCCAATCAAAAGCTTGAGAACAAACTCAGACTCAACTTAAAAGCTTTATAAGCATGGACCAGAGTGTATAATTTGTGTCATGGTAAAATAGTCACTTGTTCACAGTACCATTATAAATAGTCAGGTAATTTATATTAATGACATCCTTTATTTCTTACATGAATATTCATCAAATTACGGGCTTACATCATTTCTAAATGACACATACGGAGATGTTTTTTTTACCAAGTCTGTGATTCGTTCAGCATAACGTCTAAATATGTTCCGAAAAGAGTACACTATAGAAAATTAAGTATGCCATTAGCGAGAATACGTTCTCGACAACGTAATCGTCGATGACAATCAAGCAAATACATGATATGATTTGTAACTGTGAAAACGCTTCTTGCGACGCTGAGTTAGTATTCAGTTCTATGGATTATCTCTTTTCAAATCGCTGAGCTTGCAAATTTCCACATAGTGCACCGATTGCGTGCACCACTCACGAGACCATACGCTCAATAACCATTCTCTCATATTGACGCCTGTTTGCGCCTCTGTGAAACTCATTTTTTGAAACCATTGTTTCCAAACTACGCAATCTTAAAATTCTCCTTTTCTATAGTTAATGTTCCTTTTCGGTAGATTAATTCAAAGAGGTTGAGCTAGTCTAGGAGGGAATGAGTTAATCATTTTCATCATAAAGATGAGTTTTGGTACATTTACTGACATATCAGACCCAGATCTGTAGAAACCCGTCTGATCAGGCTCTGCTCTTTTTGTTTATGATATAATATAGATCTTAGTCTAAAGATTTTGTCACATCCATCAATGTCTCTGAGGGAAGAGGTTTAAACTTTCTATGCACACACGGAAATACAAAACAACTGCCCAAAAAGCTTGACAGAACTAAGATTAATCAAGATTCAGAGTTCTCCCAATGGTTAAAATGCAAATTCACAAATAGTATCACACTGTACTGATGTCACCAATGTGTACAATTACTCTCCATACAGTTGATAGGATGTCAGCTACAATACAACAATTATTGTATCACTGTTTTCTGCACGAACATGTATTGCCATTATTCACTTATTTTTTGTGTAGCATTTTCAAGGGACTTTTTGCTTATACCCATACTGTATGAAAATATCTATATAATGCCAATGCATAAGCAAACTGAGTAGACCCTGATCAGACGGCTCCTGTAGGAGCCGTCTGATCTGGGTCTACTCTGTTTGCAAATGCATGAAAAGGTGTTTATATGATACAAAAGGCTAACCATTGTCACGTATAGTGTTACTACTGCTACGAACGGTTTACCAGTGGCACCAAGCGGTGTGTGAATATATGGCCTTTACAGATACGGAATCAAAGAACATTGAACTCGTAAACTATTTGAAATATTAGATACATGCCATATTGTACGCTATAATAAAACCAAATGTGACAACGTGGTGGCCATTTTGATACTGTCATGACTTTAGTGGTAGACATTGGCCGGGTTGCATTACGTATGTTCACGAACATTAATGCCAGCCAGGGCTTAGCGTAAACCATCGTAACTACATTCTTTAAAGTGATAGTATCTACTGGTGCTTTTTTAAAATATGCCCGAATTTTTTATAAATGGTGTGTTTGGTATCGAAGACGCCAATGTTATTCGACGATATAATAATGTTTATTCGGGCTGTGTATTTTTGCTTTACTGTGTTTACTGTGCAACAGAAATCATCAACGTGAACAGTTTATTTTGTAGCACATGTACATTTTCCGATATAAGTTCAATTAACAATCTTGAATATTCGTCAAGTATAAACGTCGCAGGAAAACATATGCTACTCACATTGTTAGGTAGGTCTATTTCAGCTTTGGCGTCTGCTAGAGCTCTACAGAGCTTCTCGTGGTTACCCATCACCGCCAGGTGTAATGCTGTGTTCCCTTGCTGTTGACAACATACTTCACAATTATTAGTGTATAGTAACACATATTAACTTCGCAATCAGTAGTGGCAGAGTAACAAAAATACTAAGTTCACTAGTAGTAGAGTAACACAGAGTTGATAGTTAATGGTGGTTGAGAACGGCATAGTTAGCAATCATTAGTAGTAGAGTTACACAGAGATAGCATTCAGTAGTAGTAAAGTAACACACAGATAGCAATCCGTAATGAAAGGGTAACATATAACAATCAGTAGAAGTAGAGTAACACAGAGTTAATAATCAGTAGTAGTTGAGAAACACAGCAATCGGTGGTGGTAGAGTATCAACAAGTTAGTTAGCAATCAGTAATGGTAGAGTAACACATAGCAATTGGTAGTAACAGAGCCACACAAAGTTAGCGAACAGTAGTGTTAGAGTAATACAGATATAACAAACATTAGTAATAAAGTAACACAGTAATATAGCAATTAGTAGTGGTAGAGAAAAGAGGAATTAGCAACCAGCAGTGGAAGTGAAGTAACACATAGTTAGCAATTAGTAGAAATGAAGTAAAACAGTAACATAGCAATATCAGTGATGGAGAAAATCAGTAGTGGTAGAGAACAGCAAAATTAGCAATCAGTAGAGGTGAAGTAACACATAGTTAGCAATTAGTAGAAATGAAGTAAAACAGTAACATAGCAATTAATAGTGGAAGAGAAAATTAGTAGTGGTAGAGAACAGCAGAATTAGCAATCAGTAGAGATGAAATAACACATTGTTAGCAACAAGGAGAAGTGAAATAACACAGTGACATAGCAATTAGTAGTGGAAGAGAAAAGCAGAATTAGTGAGTAGTAGTGGTAAGAAACACATAGCAATCATTAGTAGTAAGGTAACATTGTAACATAGCAATCAGTAGTGGTAGAGAAAAGCAAAGTTAGCCATTAGTAGTGGTAGAGTTACAAGGAGTTAGAAATCAGTAGTGGCAGATTTATAAAGCGGTCAGTAGGAACAGTGTAACATAGAGCTAGCCTGTAGCAGTATTTACACAGACGTAACAATTAGTAACTTGGTAGAGTTGAGTAACACATACTTAGCAATTAGTAGTAGCAGAGTAAGACAGAACAGTTAGAATCCGTAATACACATGTTTAGCTAGCAATTACTAGTGGTAGAGTAACACGCACTTAGCAATCATAAGTAGTAGAGTAACACTGAGTTAGCAGTCAGTAGCAGTATTACATAGAGTTAACAATTAGTATTGGTAGCGTAATACACACTTAGCAATTAGTAGTAGCAAAGTAACATAGAGTAATCAGCCAGAAGTAGTAAAACACAGGGCTATCGATTAGAAAGTTAACACACTTAGCAATACGTAGTACATGTAATAGCAGAGTAGCATAGAATTAGCCGTCAGTAGTAATATTACACATAGGTAGCAATTATTAGTGGCAGAGTAAAATACACACTTAGCAATCTGTAGTAGCAGAGTGGCATAGAGTTAACAGTCAGTAGCAGTTTTACATAGAGTTAACAATAAGTAGTGGTAGAGTAACTAATTAGTAGCAGTGGAGTAACATAGAGCTAGCAGTCAGTAGTAAAATTACACATTACACAGAGTTAGCAATTATTGTGGTAGTAACACACACTTAGTATTTAGTAGTATCAGAGTAACATAGAGTAATCAGCCAGCAGTAGTATGGCACAATAAGAAGAGTAAGACACGTAGCAATAAGTAGTAACAGAGTAGCATATAATTAGCAGTTAGTAGTAATATTGCAAAGAGTAAGCAATCGGTAGTGGTAGAGTGAAACACACAATTAGAAATCAGAATAAGCAGAATATCATAGGGTTAGTATTCAGTAGTATTGCAAAGAGTTAGCAATTAGTAGTGCTAGAGTAACATACATACATACGTATACACATTCACACCGTTATCATATACCCACTCAGCCACATAACCCACACCCACCCTTCCACCCACCTATACGCATGCGTGTGCACATACAGTCATTCTGTATCTTAAACACACACTCACACACGCACACACACATACGCACGCACGCACTTAGCAATCAGTAGTAACAGAGCAACACATAATTAGAAATCAGTAGACATAATCTATATTTCAGGAGCCTATTCAGTTTGCCTCTGATACCATATGATACAATTTTGTCAAATCGGCTTGAAAATGTGTACTTAATACGGATTTCACGATTCACATTTTCTCAGCTGTCTTGTGAATGACAACCCATTAAAACCCGTCTAGCCACAAGGCACCTGGGATTCGACACAGGTTGCAGCGATGTCAATAATCTAATCAAAGGCTGGTGAACATGCGTGCACCAGTGACGGTTCTCCATAAAGAAGCATCTTAGCCTTCCAAAGTTTCGGTTTTAGAAAACAAAATCTTCTTATTCATAGTTCGAAAAGTAACCTCCATCTTTGAAATAAAATGGCATCATGAATATTTACTAGCTGTTTTTCGCAAAAGCATAATTATGTACCTATAGGATTGGTAGTGTCAAACCATATGGAGTCGCCCGGCGCCTCAAATATCACATAGTCGTCACATGTTCGTCCACAGTGGAACGTTAGGACAAATAATTCTGGATATAGCCGATGTACCATTTTGAACAAGACAGGGTTGCCACAGACCAGAAGGGACATATTCCCCGAGGTTTCCCTGACATTTCCCTGACATTTTACATTGCGACATTTGGTAATATTGTTTTAAAGGAAGTTTAACCCTAACAACCATGAATTATCAGAGTGGAATGGACCATATGTATTTAACTATAGAGTCCATTCAGTATGAAAGGCGTAAACAAGTTAAAGGAGTTTGCACAACAAACAGTGCAAACCCTCATTGATCAAAGTGCTCCCCATAGAAGCCCCATGATCTAGGTCTACACTGTTTGCGAATAACAGTACATGCGTCTCCCAGGTTGAAAGGGTTATTATACTATATGCCATTGAATCTCATGTTTTCAGTTTCCATGACAATGCTCTGACATTTGTCTATATTTTAAAAATTATCTGACAGTTCTAAAAATTCCCTTACAAATCCCTGATTCTGAAAAAACTTCAATTTCCCCGATATTTCCCTGACGCGTGGCAACCCTGCCAGAGTCTGAGTCTAGAAATAAGGCTTGGATTGCTCCTGAATGTGAAGACCTATTATAACCCTTCCAAGCAAGATCTCAAGTCGGATGCTTTATGCGATTTTCTTTGATTCAATACGCCCTGTTGTTTAAACATCAATTCCCAGAGGTAGTTTTGTTACTGGTTTTACAGAGAAAACGCTCTGAAAGGGCGCTGATTTCTATAAAAAGAATACATGTACAATGAAAACACGCACAGGCGCCTGTGGTTTCAAGTTATTGCACGATAACGCATCAGCACATATAACCCCGCCACGCGCTGGTGCGGTACATGCGTTTTGATATGATCTGGGCTTAATGTTTTAGAAAATCCTCCATACACCCAATACCTGTCTACGAGTGACTTGTTTTTCCTCGACTACACGAAATGCTAGCAGGACGCGGTTCGACTCCCGCTGCACAAAAAGAAGTGGGTTCTAACAGGCCTTCTGGAAGTGGGTAGACCAATGTGTGTTGAGGCCACCGGGCATACATTGAAGGACTCAAATAAATAAAATATGAATATTTCATTACTATTGGAAAATTGCCCTACGCTATTGCCTTTTCCTTCATATAAACGCCTTTTCACGCATTTGCAAATAGAGTAGACCCAGGTAAGATAGCTCATAAAGGAGCCGTCTGACAAGGATCTACTCTGTTTGCTTGTGGTATAATATGAAACTGATTCTAAGCCAAAACATTCTGTGTACATATGCCATTATAAAAAATCAGTAAATAAATATTCATGATGTCCTTATTTCTCACATAAATATTAAACAGGGAAAGGGTTAGCTTAATAGAGGGTCCTTTTATCTTAAAACTTAATGGACATGCTAGAGCAGCATTTAACCCTTTCCCTTCTTCTGACGCCTTTTGGCGTCTCTGTAATTATCACTTTTTGAAACCATTGTTATAAATAGAGCATTTGCTCCAAATGAGCAAATGCTCTATTTATCACAAAGGTTTCAAAACAACACAATTCTAAATATTTCCTTTTCTCTGGCGAATGCTCCTTTTCGGTAGATTTATTTAAGGAGATTGGCTCTAAAAATAGCTTATGAAGGAATGGGTTAAAATTGTATATTAAAATTAGATCTGAAATATACATGATAATTAATCCTTTATCTCACATAGACGTCTTAAGTCCATTGCAAATACAGTTGACCCAGACCAGGGTGCATATGCAGGAGCCGTCTAATCAGATTAGAAAATACTATAAATCTGATTCTCAAGTACATTTGAACTTCGATATCTCGAACTCGGATAACTCGAACTTCGATTTAACTCAAACAATAAGATCAGTCCTTCCAAAACTTACAATATACAATTGCTCTAAAACGTATCGGTACAGATGTCTACAAACACATGTGACAGCTTAATACAGGTTTAAAGTAATGCTGAAAGCTCCTAAAGGAGTTTTCAGCATTACTTTAGACCTGTATTACATGTAAGCTGTGGCCTTGAGATATTGTTCAGATCAGAAATCTGATGACTCGAAATTCTGTTATCTCGAACTAATTTGTATAGTCCTTGAAGTTCGAGTTATCGAAGTTCAACTGTATCTGTAATGGCTAACATAGGAGTCAGTAAAAGCAAGCGGTTGCTTAATAAAGTGCAAAATTGATGTAGACATTTCCTATGGGACATTTTCCCATTACTCCTATACTGCACTAAGCTACCGCTAATTCTAAAAATTAGAATAAGAGTTTTTAGCGATACTATTGTAAAACATATAGGTGGTAGCAAAAACTCTAAGCGTCTTCAATCGATTTCCACTTATACGTGACAAGTCAGAAATTCCTATCAGAGCGCCTCATTTCCTGAATTCACTTGATTAGAGATTGCCAACATTGCTCCAGAAGCTCTTCTCGTGTCAATTTAGTCCAAGGTCAAATACGCTCAATTCAATTTAGAAGACGATTGGGAAATAAAAGAGGGTGCGTCTATCATATTTGCACCGAATCGTTGTTCTCATGGGACATTTATGCGGGTGACATTCAGAATTGGGTCAGGTGAATGTTGTAATTCAATAAGCCTGCTTTCATTCTGGAACACAGTTCTTACAGGTCATTCACTATGTACTATAGATCTGCATCTGACATTAAGAGAGGCAATTGAAAGAAAATAATGCAAAGATCACCACACGATGCGGACTATTCGTTAGACTTGTTTGAATTATTGCACAGTTGTTGGTGATCCGATGGTATCGTGGCTAAACACCAAATCACACACAGAGGTCTGCTTTTAAGACACAAAGATAAAGAGAATTCTGTAGAAATAAGACAGACAGACCGTGTCTGAAAGGATCATCCAAAAATAATACGTACATTGAATATAGACACAACTATAGAACCTTAGAAATGCGACCACACAGTGAAGAGAGAGAGAGAGAGAGAGAGAGAGAGAGAGAGAGAGAGAGAGAGAGAGAGAGAGAGAGAGAGAGAGAGGAGAGAGACATAGAGAGACAGAGATATACAAAGAGAGAGACAGAAATAGACAGACAGAAAGACAGAGAGAGACAGACAGATAGAGAGAAAGAGAGAGAGAATAGACAGACAGAGATACACACATAGAGAGAGACACACAGAGAGACAGTGAGTGAGAGAGAGAGACAGACAGACAGAGAGAGACAGACAGAGAGAGAGAGAGCGGGCGAGAGAGAGAGAGATGCTCTTTATATACTTACATGATTTTGAGCATTTAAGTTAGCACCATGTTTAGCTAGTCTAAGACACACTTCTGTATAACCCCTGCAAGCAGCACAGTGAACTGGGGCTATTTCTTTCTGAAACACGAATAAGACGATACTCTAAGGCAATGGAAACACTATCACAGAATGCTCGTCTAAGGCATTTAAGGTAACACTTCAGGATAATTATTAGAACGTTACCGAAGGTATTTGTTTATCACATTAGCCCCATTCCGTCATGAATTCTCATGAAAGAAATAATGCTATCATGAATGGTAATACGATTTGCTTGATTTAATTCCATGTGAACACAGGGAATTCTGTCCATGACTGCAACTGTAGAATTAGATATACAGCAGCACTTGTCTTAAGTGGCCATCAACAGGATGTTCCTTTTCAGTATACATGTATTTATTCTATTATGTTACTTATAATAGTTCACATACTGACTAGATGTACGAGATAAGTAAAGAAAATTATATGTCACGACAGTGCATCACTTGCTAACAAAACAATACAGTAAAACCTCTCTATAACGACCACTAAATTACATCAATTATTTTGTGTTAAAGGCAGGTGGCTGCTTAAAGCAAGGTGAAAGTAAAACAGAACGCTCCTATGGGAGCGTTCTGTTTTACTTTCACCTTGCTTTAAGCAGCCACCTGCTCTAAATACCAACTAATTAACACATTTTAGTGGCCGTTATAGAGAGGTTTTACTGTATAATACTATTGGTATATAAATGGGTGTTATCTGCCATGACTGTTCATCAGGTATAGGGTTCATAAGCAGTCGGTTGCTACATACATTCTCTGTTCAATATTCGTGTCTGAGATAACAACATCAGGCCTATTTATGAGCTGAAATGTCATAATGTAAACTTTTCAAGGACATTCTTTGCCTTGACAAAAACTATAGAATCAGATATATATCATGTCAAAAGCAAACAGAGCAGACACTGATCAGATGGCTCCTATAGGAGCTGTCTGATATGGGTCTACTATGTTTGCAAATGCGTGAAAAGGCATTTATATGTTTTGGAATAGGGAAAAGGGTTAATTGAGTGCAAATAAATACAGAAAAACGTAGCAAAAGCACAACTGTTTTGGGTACTAAATAACTTTTAAGAGTCCCCGGATTTACTAATCAAGGTTCCACATTGAAATATGTATTCATATATCAATGTTCCATTTCAGGACTGTACGCTTTGTGTCCAATTAAAAAGGAAGACCGGACTCTTAAATAGACAATATTCTGTATGTGATTTCATAAGAGTCTGGACCTTGCTGTGGGTAGCAAGAAAGAATTCGACAACTAAAAGCTCGATGTTTCCTGCAAAAGTCTGGATCTTGCTTTGTGTAGCAAGAAAGCAAGAACGAGCTCCCTGACGTTTCTGTCCTACAGTTTTTATACAGATCCAGGTAACATAACGTAGATTAGCCCATTACCTCATAGGCTATTTTTAGATACAACCTCTTTGAATCAATCTACCGAAAAGGAGCATTAATAAGGGAAAAGGAAAATTTTAGAATTTTGTAGTTTGAAACCATTGTGATAAATAGAGCATTTGCTCCTATAGGAGCAAATGCTCTATTTATCACAATGGTTTCACAAAGTGACTTTTACAGACTCGTCAAAAGTCGTCAATATAAGGGAAAGGGTTAAACTGATTAATGTTAGATGCGTATTACTCCTAGATAGATGGTCCGATCACAACACCACGGTCAAACCTCTTAAAAATTGAATTTAGTTTCATATGTCAAATACATGTATATGATTGACGACATCCTTCTCTATCATCTGCTTTAAAACTGTGGGCATCAACGTCTGACTTAGATACCGCCACGTAACACACGTATGGTTACTAGTTTGTATCCTGATTAGAAACAGAATTACACGACATATAAAATGCATCTAATGGTTGCTAATGTTAACTAATTACACGTACTTCAAGTTATAATGTAGCTACATGTATTGTAACAGTTACGGTGCATGTTGCACCATATAATAACGTGACACTGCACCACTTACGATTGTTTCGGCATTTGGAGAGGCGTTGAAGTCACACAGGATATCCACGGTGTCCAGGTGACCCGCATCTGCTGCTAGGTGTAAGGCTGTTCGACCCTCCTAGAAGATGAATAATATAATGTAAGTACTGGATATTAGTTAAATAGTCTAACTAAGATGGGTAAGAGTACATTTAACACGATGCGTACATTTATTTCTCCACTTATCTTTATATTGTGACCGCTCTTGAGATTCCCCTCAAAGGGGCTATTTTAACCCTTTCGCTGCCAAACTATGTCATCTGCTAACTTTGTCGTCTGCTACAAATTTTCATTCTTTTGATTTTCTTCATTTTTGTTTCAAAAACATAGTAACAGTAACAAACGGTTTGGATCCTGATGAGACGCCGAGTTAGTCGGCGTCTCATCTAGATCCAAACTGTTTGCATAGGTAATCACAGATCCAGCATTGGCAGCGAAAGGGTTAAAGACTGATCATAACATAGTTTTTACTTTAGAAATGACACTTAAGTAATTGGATACACCCTCTTATAGCTGTAGCTCTGAGTCGAGTCGAAAAGATAATTCTAATAAGTGGTGTGACACCATAGTTTGCCGGAGAAATGACAATTTCGATATTTGAGTACATGTACTATAGGGTTTGATGAAGATAATATGATCTTAGTATTTGAAATATGCTCCTTTTTCCATGACTCTGAGTCGGAAAGACAATTGTATAGTGAATTCTAATTATGGGTCTGTAAGACAGTTGGTAGCTTAATGCAGGTCAAATATAATGCAGAAAGTTCCTATAAGAGCTTTCTACATTACATTTACCCTGCATTAAACATTAACTAAGATTCTATGTTCTATATATATATGAATGGCGGCTTTGGACAAGTTTTACTGTGTAGGATTTGTAGGAAAAACAATTTTCAAACAGAGCGGCCACGGCATAGGGTTTGTTGGAGAAACAACACTTTTAGTATTCGAGGAGCTTTGAGCATTGCTTTAGACCTGCATTAAGCTGTGAACTTGAGATATTGATCATTTTATAAATCGGATGAATCGAACATTTGTTATCTTGTTAACTAATTTGTATGGTCCCTTGGGGTTCGAGATATCGAAGTTCAACTGTATATCTAAAAACGTCTCAGTGGTACAAAATAAACCGATTTCATCAATACTTATATTTTTTCTACAACAAAGTATTATCGGCCTTTTCCGTTCAAATTTTCCTCCTTTTGCCGATGATCACCCGACTGCTCTATCGTATACGTAACGGCATTTCTCGGAAGTGGTCGGAGAGACGCGAACAGATACGAAACTAAAACCCAACCCGAATAAAACTGAAACATCGGGGAATAAAATCGGGTTCGTAAATATCAAACACATGGTTGTTTTGTCATTTTCAATGTTTATTGGATAGGTTTTTATGCGATATACTACTTTTCAGCATATAAACCAACGGGTTTTGTATATTTAGGTATTTAGAAACGCGTCGAATGTAGGGACTTCCCATTTAAGAATGGAACCAAACATACACCGTGAATGAGTATTGTAACATATAAGAGTTAAAACAGTCCGATTTGGAAAAGGAAACAATATGATGACCATGATGTCCATCCTTGTTCAGTGATAAATTATTCTGGACATACTTATCAGTAATCATATGTAATCTCTTGACTTTCTTAATAAATGTTGCTTGGTTGCTCCGTCAAGAAATGATTGTACGCTTGAGTAAGTATATGGCTAAATAAAATACTTTGACCAACTCTTTATAGCAAGAATATATATAGTTCATGACCTCATGTATATTACCACCATATTGAAGTCTCCTAACGCCTCTGTAAAAGTCATTTATTGAAACCATTGTGATAAATAGAGCATTTGCTCCATGGGAGCAACTGCTCTATTCATCACAATAGTTCCCAAAGTACACACTTCTAAAATGTTCGTGTTCTCTAGTAAATGCTCATTTTCAGTAGGTCCATTCAAAGAGAATGGGTCTAAAATAGTCTAGGAATGAAAGGGCTAATCACAAAATAAAAATACACATTCTGTCCACAGACAAGAAATGAAACTGCTGGACTGTCCATTATCTAACTTGACTGAGAGACTACACAAACTGATTTAGATTGTTTAAGTGTAAACAATCTAATTTTGACGTTAGACAGACGGACGGACATTAGTGAAGAGACAATGGAAGATACGGGTAAAACCCCATCTAAACCGATCTTGGATACCGGTCTTTGAGAAAGGTTGCAGCTTAATGCAAGGTGAAAGTCATGCTGAAAGCTCCTCTAGGAGCTTTCTGCATGACTGCCACCCTGCATTAAACAACAATCTGTCTAAACGTATCTAATTCTTCTCTTCTAGAATTCCGTTTAAGAGGGTTTTTACTGTATATGTATTTTGTGATTGAAAATCAGAAACCGTTCGTTCGTATGTCTGAATTCTATACATTTCTGATAGGTAAATAAATTATAGAGACTTGAGTAATTTCTATATCTATTCGAATCTCTCTAAAACGAACACATCTACATGTCTAATTCTGAACCATTATTAAACAGTGGTAGCTTAATGCAGGATGAAAGTTACACATGGGCATTCTGCATTACAATCGAGCTGCATTCAACTACATGTACTACATGCCCCGAAACACTCCAAAGTGTATGTTTTAAGTGGCTGCTTTAACAAGAAATTGACTTATTTAACTCTTTCGCTGCCAATGTCGCGTCTATGATTACCTATGCAAACAGTTTGGATCCAGATGAGACGCCGAGTAACTCGGCGTCTCATTAGGATCAAAACTGTTTGTTACTGTGGCTGTTTCTTGAAACAAAATAGAAGAAAAATAAAAATGGAATGTTGTAGCAGACGACAAAATTTGCAGACGACAAAACTGGGCAACGACAGAGTTAAAATGATGTTTTTACTTAGTACTGGCTCAGATCCGAAATAGACAGTTAGCGCTATTATAATATATCACAGTCATGTACTATATAATTATTAGCCTTTATCAGACTATTCACGACTCGCACTTGAAAACAACTTAGATCCAGGGTCCATGCTTATAAAGCTTTTAGTTGAGTCTGAGTTTCGTTCTCAAGCTTTTGATTGGTCAGATTTGCCAAAGGCTCAAATCTGACCAACCAAAATCTTGAGAACGAACCAAATGTTTTATAAGCATGGACCCTGATCAACCCCCGAGTAACTCGGCATCTCATCAGGATCCAATCTGTTTGACACTCAGCCAACATATTCTCATATACGCTTGTTCAGGGTTTGCTTATGGAATTATCCAGATTTGATTCTGCAGTTCCTGCCATTGTCAAACATACCTGTGTTCATATGCCAGAGTGAAAAATATTCAATTTAAAATTCATCAATTAATTAACTCAAATATTCACGAGGGAAAATACTAAAATTTTCAAGAGTGACTTTACGTCATACCCCTTCTCTATCGTCCACATCCACCCCAACCATCAGTAGTCGCTTGACCACTTCATAATGACCATGCTTGGCTGCTAAATGGACCGCTGAACAACAATCCTGCAACAACGAATATATGTCTACAGAGCAACAGATAACTGGGCTTATCCAAATACATGTACTAACATCGTCATGTCTCCATCAATCCCTATACTGTGACCATTCTTTAGAATCGTCTCTTCGGGACGATTCTAAAGAGTGGTCACAGTATAGGGTTTGGTGGAGAGGTAAAGAAGCTATCCTTGAAAATGTTTAAACTAACGCATCTTATTTGAACCTCTGTAATGTCAGTCCGATGGAGCTGTAATCGGCTGTAAAAAAGCTGTTAACAATTTCCACAAATGTTCACAGTATTTGCTTACCGATACCTCATTTCACGAGACAAAGGGTGATCTGTGTTAATCCATTCCCTGTTCAAAATTCATGTAAGAAATAATGACATCATAATTTGTAAAAGTTAACTTTTCAAAGGATTTTGTTTTGCTTTGACAAAAGCTGTAGAATCAGATCTATATCGTATTCAAAGCAAACAGAGCAGACCCTGATCAGACGGCTCCTATAGGAGCCGTCTGATCTGGCTCTACTCTGTTTGCAAATGCGTGAAAAAACGGGGGCATAATAAAAACGTATTTAGTTTGTCACAGTTAACCCTCGATAATCTGAACAATCAAATAGGCATCATTACCGGTCCTGAGTTAGATGGTAGCTGAATGCAGGGTTAACTTATACAGAAAGTTCATAGAGAGGATTTCTGTATCATCTTCTTCATGCAGTATCCCATTGCATCACAGGCCATTTTAGACCCAAACTCTTTCAATAAATAATTTGTAGAACTGTGTAGTTTTAAAACCATTGTGATAAATACAGCATTTTCTCCTATGACATCATTACCTGTCTTTAAGCCAGATGGCAGCTAAATGCAGGGTTAAAATTATACAAAAAGCTCTTAGAGGAGCTTTCTCTGTCACCTTTGTCATGCAGTATCCCATTGCCCAATAGGCTATTTTTAGACCCAACCTCTTTGAATCTACCCAGAAGGAGAATTTACTAGAGAAAATGAAAATTTTAGAATTGTGTTGTTTTGAAACCATTGTGATATATAGAGCATTTGCTCCTATGGGGCAAATGCTCTATGTATCGAAATGGTTTAAACAAAAGTGACTTTTACAGAGGCGCTAAAAAGGCGTCAGTATGAGGGAATGGGTTAAGCAGCATCATACCGAAAAAGTTCAAAAAAAGTTCTCATATCTTCTTTATTAAAAGTTCGTATTATTGAAGTGTCGCTCTAGTTCTACACACACTTATTACCCATCAATATAAATTTCCTGCACGCTTTTTCAACATAATTTTATGTTCTATGTTATACGTTCGCATGTCTGAGTTAAATAGATCATAAATTCTCATATGTGAATATCCAATAAAAACATCAGCTTATCTTATTCCAGCTTATTATGAAAAATAGCGGTATCTAAAAATTACCCACAAAGCTGACAGTAGAAGTGATGCATTACGATCAAATTTGTTAGATTTGCCATATATTTTACAACAAAATTCTCCCCAAACTGTCTCAATTAATCATCAATCATTTACAATGAAAACTGTTGCGATAAGAGATATTTCTCCAATATTAAGAATTTGAATTTTGTAGGTCTGTAAAAGTGCAGACTTTCTTAATTATGTAAATGCTGTAATAGCAACAACATTTTAGAATGCGATGTGGTTTGTATAAAATGTAAAAACACGGTACCATTGACACTGCAAAACAATGTATCTAATGAGAACCAACGATAAATATATTTTATGATATACATATGTATAGCAAACTCCCTCTAAACCGGATGTTCAATTTAGTATGAATACCCGTCTTGGACACAGGTGGCAGCTTAATGCAGGGTGAAAGTCATGCAGAAAGCTCCTCTAGGAACTTTCTGCAAGACTTTCACCCTGCATTAAGCAACTACCTGTCTAAAAGTATCCAAATTCTTCTCGACTAGAATTCCGGTTTAGAGGGTTTTAACTGTACATGTCTATGTCCCGAAAGGATAAACCATGCATATTTATATCCCTAAACGAATATTTTCTGTCTGATTTGGAATATAAGGTCCTTTTTCAGATTGCACCACCGTCTCATAGTTCATCTTAGTCACGGACGGTCCAAACATCTTCACTAATGTTTTATTTCCTGCACGCTAAGTTGGTGTCGTTTGCAAATTCATCCTCTGCTACAAACTTAGTTTGTTTTTATTCTTATTGTTTTTTAAACCCACGATTAGAGTGTAACACAGTTTAGAGTCTAATAAGACGTCTCATCAGGATCCAAACAGTTTGCATAGCTTACTGTTTGCCGCTCTCGTAGATAGCTAATCATGTGCTCATAGATATGCCTCTTTACGCCTTTGCAAACCGTGAAAATCCAGATCAGTAGCTCATGTAGGAGCTGTCTGATCAGGGTCTGCTCTGTTGGCTTGTGGAATTATACAGGTCTAATTCTACAGTATTACCATGGCCAAACTTTCCTGCGTTTGGACGCGATTTTAAACATTAACCCTTCGCTTGCTATTCATGTCAATATACCTACCTGTAAATAGTGAAGACCCAGATGAGACAGCTCCTGCAGAAGCTGTCTCATCAGGGTCTGCACTATTTAAAAAATGATTGCGAAACCAGTGCACTCCACAGCAGTGATTGCACCGCAAAATACTTGTACACAGTGAAGATATGTGTAATTATACAACAGGGAATGAGTAAAGAAGGAGAAATGTATTTTAAAATTCAGCAAGAGAAGGGCTAATCTAATGAATATTTATGATATCATTATTTCTTACGTGTATACTCATGTAGTAACGGTATAAACTTGAATAACAGATAATACTTTAAAAATTTCAGAGCTCCAGATAAAATGCGTGAATGAAAACATTATCAGGTATAACTTCTTTATTTCTCAACCAAACCCTGATTTGTGACCACTCTTTAGAGGCGATTCTAAAGAGTGGTCACTGTAACGGGTTTGGCAGACAAATGGCGATTTTCGTATTTGAGTACGCACATTTATATGTTGCTCTGGGTTCAAATCATGAAGCAATATTATACGCATGTGGAAAATAAGATTTATGTGTCTGTAAACATGCCAAAACGAGTCAATATTTGTCTTTAATTCATGGTTATTGATGGAATTACATATATCTATGCCTTTTTACACATATTATGAACAACGTGCCAACTGCAAACAAACAATGCCATGTTGGATCGTGCCAAAAGTAGTCTGGAACCGCGACAGAAGTGACTGGGGAACAATGAACCGTATACACGAGAGCGTGATTTCTGTCTGTGATTAATATTTAATTTACTTATTGCGTATTTATATTTACCCGCAAGGAGAAAATATATTAATAACATAACACAACATTTCCCATATCATGCAAACACTAGATATAGTTATATACAATGAAACTATACAGACATGTATACATGTATTCAATATTTGATACATACACACTAAACCCCAATAGTTCGAACACTAAAACCCGATAGTTCGAACACTAAATCCCCGATATATCGAACACTAAACCCCCCATAGTTTGAACACCAAAACCCAAATAGTTCGTACACTAAAACCTCTTTAATTCGAACATATAAATCCCTATAGTTCGAACATTAAAACCCCTATAGTACGAACACTAAAACACATACAGTTCGAACACTAGAACCCCTATAGTTTGAACACTAAATCCCCTATCGTTCAAACAATAAAACTACAATAGTTCGAACACTAAACCCCTATAGTTCGAACACTATCGGTGATTAAAACAAGCGGCATTTTAATGGAGGTTGAGATTCGTGCAGAAAGCTTAAGCAGCTATCTACCTCAAAAGTTTTCAATTCCTCAGTGATATAGTTGTTGGTTACAGGATAAAGGTCACGACCGGATTGTGGATGTACCTATCTATTTTACTTCTGTGTTCGATATACGTAGACTACTTGTACAAAGGATTTGTTTTAAAATTTACCATTTCCTTCAAATAAACGAGTTTTAAGCATTTGCAAACATAGTAGAACCAGATCAGACGACTCCTATGTGAGCCTTCTGATCAGGGTCTGATGTATTTGCTAATGAAATTTGATAGATTTGCATCTTTACTGTCTAAAATAGGTACAATGTTCTACTTTCCGTATTTTATTATATCTATTTTGTCCATAAATAGTCAGTAGGTATTGAACTTTGAAGTAAACACAGAACAGGCAAAGGGTTAAATGGTTTGAAAATCATTTTAGGGAGTTCACCAAAGTCAGGTGTAGAGTCGAGAAACACCGCCACTTCTCACATGTCGCTACTATGAAGTAAAGTATCAACTGAAGAACGTGGTTGTTGTTTCTCCCACTGTACGACATCTTCATTATTCAAAGTTCAAACTATCGAGTTTTTACTGCACCTATCACAGAAATGCAAGCAATTCAATATTAACACAAATAAGATGACGAGTAGCCTACAAGTGACCTGGACGTTTTAGGTATATTGCTTCGGATTTAACCCTTTCGCTGCTAATGCCGGATATGTGATTACCTATGCAAACAGTTTGGATCCAGATGAGACGCCGAGTAACTCGGCGTCTCATCAGGATCCAAACTGTTTGTTACTGTTACTATGTTTTTGAAACAAAAATGAAGAAAATAAAAAAAAATGAAAATTTGTAGCAGACGACAAAGTTAGCAGACGACAGAGTTTGGCAGCGAAAGGGTTAAAGACTTTATACACTTAAACTCCATAGATACGACTTAAAACGCTTTTGCAAACAGAGTTGATCCAGATCAGACGGCCTTTGCTCTGTCGGCTTATGGAATAATATATAGATCTTATTCTGTAGTTTTTAACAAGGTTAAACATGCTTGTGTGCACGTGTCATTATAAAATATCATCTGACTGATATCCATGCTGCCATTCTTTCTTACATGAATATTCATATAATGAATAGAGGGTTAAAGGTAACAGCGGAAAGCAATATAACAATAAGAAGATAATCACGTGTCTATCATTGCAATTACTGACGAGAAATATAGACAATAAGTTTGGCTCGCAAAATAATCATGATTTAATAATCATAAACTAATTACGTTTAGTTAAAGGCTATACGGGTGTAGGACATATGGATGTTGTTGTTGTTGTTGTCGATGATGATGATGATGATGATAACGATGATGATAATGAAGATGATGATGGCGATGATGATGATAATAGTGATGGTAATGATGATGGTGGTGGTGGTTGTGAAGAATGCTTATGATAACTACAATGCTGATGACATAGTTCCGTTTGGTGCTAAAGTATGTGCTATCCAATCAAATGTCGCGACTATCAATATCAAACCATTGTGGCATGCACAAAATAATCACCTACCTTGTCCCTTTTATTTACATCGCACCGCAAGTCAATCAATCGCATCACAGCATCGAGATGACCTTCCTCCGCCGCAATATGTAGTGCAGTCTTTTCATTCTACATGTACAACAAATCAAAGTACCAGTGACGCAATGAGTGAATGTGTCCGTGCTACTGATATTGATCAAACTTATCTGGTATAAATCAAACTGACGAGGTAAACAGATAAACAACGGATCATTAACTTCGATAGATGAAAGGCAAATCACATTTCATCATCATTGTTTAACGCCTATGCAATGACATTAATTAGAGAATAATGCACCTGCTGGGTGATTATCAAAGCGATCTAGTGCAAGCACTTATGAAAATGAAATATGGTTGTCTCTCTTGCTTGATACATGTTCTCGACTCTTTTCTTAAAAAAGAAGCATATTTAGGCATTCGCAGAGTAGATCCAGATTAGACAGTTCCTATAGGAACTGTTGTTTAATTAGAGTCTGCTCTGTTTGTTTATGAAAACATATAGATGAGATCCTCAATTTCTTTCATAACCAAACATTCCAATGTGCATATGCCATTATAAGACAGAGGATACATAGGGTCATTTTTTCCTACGCGTATATTCATTAAGTGAGTGGTTAAGAATTGTGTAGATTTGAAACCACTGTAATAAATAGAGCATTTGCTTCTATGTAGCAAAATTAATGCTCTATTGACCACAATGGTTTCAAAATGTGACTTTTCTAGAGGCACCAAAAGGCGCCAAAAATGAGGGAATTTGTTAAAATTGTTAACGCTTAACCTTCTCATCAGGGTCTGCACTGTTTGTCATGTTACAATTTTCTTTAAAAAAATCCCCAAATATTCACCATAAACTTGATCGCCTTGAATTTTGGATTAGTCCATTTAATACTCAGTGTTGTAAGGGTTAAAACAGGTTCTGCTATACATTGTTCAACAATAATAGACCATTCCACACTGAGTATTCAACATTCAAAGGGTTAGAATGGAACCATGCTGGTCTAAACCTTTACTCCATGAATATTCAAATGAGAGATAATGACAACATCAATATTAATTTGATCAGTTGTAATAATAACACCTGGACACAGGAAGTTTTGGTCATGACAGAAGCTATAGAATCATATCTACATGTATATGTAAATCATTTCACAGGCAAACCGAGAAGACTCTGATCAGACGGCTCCTACATTCTGGTATGGGTCTACTCCATTTGTTAAGGAATAGGAAGGCGCTTATAAATAATGGTGTAACGGGTTGAAACCTTAAAGACATATCGACCAGCATTGTAAGACCCGATATAATGTCAAATAAAGACATTATCTGCTGTGTATCCTAAGTGCATTCTCTATTTCCCTGTCTAACTCTATCAATGCCAATGGCAAATCTGTGATTACATATGCACAGAGATTGTATCCTGATGAGACGCCGAGTTACTCAGCGTCTCATCAGGATCCAAAATGTTTGTTCCTCTGAGTATGAGTTTAGAAACGAAAAGTAAAGAAATACAAACAATGGAACTTGAAACAGATGAAACGTTTTCGCAGATGGAAAAAATTAACAGCGAAAGATTTAATTCACCCAACGTACGCTTTGTGCAATGTACAATCGGAAATCCTCGGTCTATGCAGTAACACCGAGGTGTTCCGTTGTATGGATAGAACTTACAGAAGACACTGTGACATGAACTATTTCATTTTAGCGATTTCTTCGAAACAGGATAAATAACAGTCCATTAAGTTTATTGCGATAACATTTATCAAGAGTATATTGATGTCTAGTCAGCTGAATTCTTACAAATAAATTGTGTTTTTGTTTTCGATGAATACGGTAAACCCTGTCCTAAGCGACCACTCATTTATTGAACATTAGGGTTTTAAAAAGCAGGTGGTTGCTTAATACATGACAGAAGTAATACAGAAAGCTTCTATAGAATGGTGTTTGAGCAGACTGGTTTACAGAAAGCTCCTGTAGAATGGGTGTTTGAGCAGACTGGTTTACAGAAAGCTCCTATAGAATGGTGTTTGAGCAGACTGGTTTACAGAAAGCTCCAATAGAATGGGTGTTTGAGCAGACTGGTTTACAGAAAGCACCTATAGAATGGTGTTTGAGCAGACTGGTTTTCGATATAAAAGTTGAAACCATTCTCATACAAAGCGCCACTGGATTATTATATACGGACAGTTTGGGTCCAGATGAGACGCCGAGTGCCATGTCTGGGATCACGGAAATTCATGGCTTAATGCACGCGTGTTCTTTTCAAAAAGTATATAATATTAACCCTTTACTTCAGCTAAACGTCTTTTCTCGCATTTGCAAACAGAGTAGTCCCAAATCAGACGGCTCCTATAGGAGCCGTGTAATCAGGGTCTTCCCTGTTTGATAGATATGCTTCTTTAATTTCTAACCAGTTTGTCCATGAATATCCAGTATTGAAAATTGAACTATATATAGATTATAGAACAGGGAAAGGGTTAAGTGTCAAACTGTAATAATAATTGAGCGATGTGACGGACCATTTACCCTTTACCACATAATACACCCTTTTACTCATTTGCAAACAAAGTAGAACCAGATCTGACAGCGCATATAGGAACTACAGTAAAACCTCTCTATAACGGCCACTAAATTACATCAAGTATTTTGTGTTAGAGGCAGGTGGCTGCTTAAAGCAAGGTGAAAGTAAAACGGAACGCTCCTATAGGAGCGTTCTGTTTTACTTTGACCTTGCTTTAAGCAGTCACCTTCCCTAAATATCAACTAATTAACACAATTTAGTGGCCGTTATAGAGAGGTTTTACTGTAATCTTTAAAACAGAATATTTGCAATAGCATTAAAAGTTAAGGTTTATATAATCGCATTTATTTCCCACACTACACAAAGTAAACCCAGCAGGACCTTTGAAACATGCTAATTTTTCATGTCAGTCTTCGTGCAAAAGAATACCATAATCTAATCAAAACGTTTGGCATTAATCTGTATTGCAAACAGCCTAGACCTATCTCTTTGGGCTCTATCCTGAGCCCCGTGATACGGGTCTACGCCGTTTACGTATATGACAAGTAATTACAAAAATGTTGCACATGCAAATACAGTAAAACCCCTTTAAAGGATGTTGCATTTAGTATCAGTATGGGTCTTGGAGACAAGTGACAGTTTAACCCTTTCACCGCCACAGTCGCATAAATGCACCACGACAAATAGTGCAGTCCCAGATCAGACGCCGCCTTGAAAAGGCGGCGTCTGATCAGGGACTTCACTATTTGTCCCAATCTCTATTTCTATATATGTGCTTTATTCCTTTGAAATTTGCATTTATTTATTTCATTTCCTTATTTTACTGAATGATTTAACAAACTTGGATTGCAGACGACAATTAGAAATTTGGCCCCGAAAGGGTTAATGCAGGGTGAACGTCATGCAGAAAGCTCCTCTATGAGCTTTTTGCATGACTTTCACCTTGTATGACTTTCACCATGCATTAAGCAGTCATCTGCCTAAAATATCTGATTTCTTCTCTACTAGAATTCCGGGTTAGAGGTATTTTACTGTTACTGCATACAGTCTAATATAGGGCTAATGTGTATGCTTGACGTACCTTTTCTGGACAGTTGATATCTATGTTCTCCAGGGACTCGAATATGAAGTTCATGACGTGAATATGATTGTTCTGAGTGGCACAATGCAACATGCCCATACCTTGCTGTAAGAAATAAAAACGAATATCTGTGAAACATTGGTAGAAAGTATTTACCGGTCATAAAAAGTTGCCATTTCAGCTCTTGAAACATGTGAAACATTGGATATTGATGAGATGCCGAGTAACTCGGTTCTTTATTACTCGGCATTTAATTAGGATCCAAAACACTTGACATTCTTATTGTCCTTTTGAATAGAAACGGAGAAAACCATAACATACCACAGTTTTTCAACCCTCTGGTCAGAGTCTGCGTTGTTTGTCATTTAAAATACTCTAGTAAATACAAGCCTGTCGTACAGAATGGAATCTATCACAAAACAGTGATGGACCATTCCACTTCAGATATTCAGCATTCAAAGGATTAATCGGTCTTCGTCAATAGTAACCCTTAACCCATTCCCCCAAAAGGAACATTAATTTGAGAAAAAGAAAATTTTAGAATTTTGTAGTTTGAAACCATTTTGATAAATACAGCATTTGCTCCTATAGGAGCAAATGCTCTATTTATCACAATGGTTTCACAAAGTGACTTTTACAGAGTCGTCAAAAGTCGTCAAAATGAGGGAATGGGTTTTAACCATTTACTCAATGAATATTTAGTTAAGAAAAAGTGACGTCATGAGTATTAATTAGATTAACAGTTATACAAGCACATGGACACATCGAGTTTTGGCAGAAACTGTAGAATTATATGTATATCATATCATACGAAAACAGAACAGATCCTGATCAGACGGCTCCTCTAGGAGCTCTCTGATCTGGGTCTTCTCTGTTTGCAAAGGCATAGAAAGGTGTATTTATGGAGTAAAGGGATGAAGCCCCGCATCAGTCACGGAGTGTGACGCAGTGCCATCACTGTCTGCAATAGGAATAGACCAAATACAGTAGAACCTCACTAGTGTACCGGCTGAATGAATGAGCATTCGACACTTTTAAAGCAGATGGTTGTGCCAAAACAGTTGCCGATCTGAGTTGATATTGTTTCGAGTGTCAACCTTTTTCCGTTATGCTGACAAAATAATGCACACTCAGCACAATATCTAACTCTTTTGCTGCCAATGTCGCATCTGTTATTACCTATGCAAACAGTTTGAATCCAGATGAGACGTCAAGTAACTCGGCGCCTCATCAGGGTCCAAACTGTTTGTTACTGTTTTAATGTGTTTTAAATGAAAGTTTGGGAGAAAATTAAACAAGCGAAAATTGTAGCAGACGATAAAGGCAGACGACAATAGTTGGCACCGAAAAAGTTATGACAACTCCCCAAATACTGACAATTTACGCCAAACTGATGCAAATGATACATTTCCGAGTCCCCTGACGACTGCGTCATATTTGGAAGTCTAATGAATTCATGCAAAACGGTTTATCTCTTTGCCTTATGAATATTCATGCAAAACGTAATGGCATCATACATGTTAATAAAATACGTTCTTATAATGGCATATGATCACAAGAAATTTTACATGTAGAACCTTTAGAATCAGAATTATATAATTCCATAAGCAAACAGAGCAGACCCTGACCAGACGTCTCCTACAGAAAATTAATATTAATAACCCTTTCCTCCATAAATACGCCTTTACACGCCTTTGCAAACAGAGTAGACCCAGATCAGACGGATCCTGTAGATCTGATTCTACAGTATCTGCAATGACTAAATATTCTTGTCTTCATGTGCCATTATAAAAAAATCTAATTAATATTCATGATGCCTTTATTTCTTACATTAATATTCATGGAATGAAAGGTTAAACTGCAGGCAAATTAAAAGTCCATTGTAATCAGTTAGGATACAGCTCACTCGTCATGTAGTGTTTTATCAGGATCCAGACTCCAGGATTACAAAGAAATGGAAAAACTATCTAATGGCAGTCATTTTTTATAATGATCTGATATAGCAGTCATTTATTATTAAGATCTGGTAGCAGTCATTTATTATCAAGATCTGATAGCAGTCATTTTAGTCATCAAAGAAAGTTGTCTCAGCTAGCTAAAGATTATCTGATCAAAATAAGCATTTATTATACTGTAACTGTCGTTTGTCGCATATTTGTGAGTCTGTCATACATTTGCAATTGTCCTTCTAAGCACGCAGTCGACTAATACATTTTTTTATTCAAAGCAAATTGCATTTTATCATGGTATAATCTGTTTTATTATTTTAACCCTTTACCTCGTATAAACGCCTTTTCACGCATTTGCAAACAGGGTAGATCCAGATCAGACGGCTCCTATAGGAGCCGTCTAATCGGGGTCTACTCTCTATGCTTGTGACATGATATAGATCTGGTTCCCGTCTAATCAGGGTCTACTCCCTATGCTTGTGACATGATATAGATCTGGTTCCCGTCTAATCAGGGTCTACTCTCTTTGCTTGTGACATGATATAGAGCTTGTTCTACAGCTTTTGTCAAAGCATTCCGTTGAAAAGTTTAGATTCTACAAATTCAGCTAATCAATAATCATGAGTTCATGACGTCATTATTTCTTACATGAATACTGAACAGTGAACTGGCTAATATCAGTTACGTATTTAATCCTTTATCTGATATAGAGTACAGCTGGCGCCTTAGCAAACAGAGTGGAGACAGATCAGACGGCTCCTGTAAGAACTGTCTAATCAGGGTCTGCTCTTTAACCCTTTCATACATGAATATTCATGTATGAAATAATGGCGTTATGAATATTAATTAGATACATTTGATATATTGGCATATGAACACAGAAAGTTTTGACACTGGCAGAAACTGTAGACTCGTATTTATATTATAGCACAAGCAAACAGAGCAGAACCTGATCAGACGGTTCCTGTAGGAGCCGTCTGATCTGGGTCTACTATGTTTGAAAGGCGTAGAAAGACGTATTTATTGGGTAAAGGGTTAAGGATATGAAGTAATACACATCTGTTATTTTGCAGTTTGTGCAATGGTAAAAATATCGCTTGTTCATAATGACATATAAATCCAGTTAATTAGCATTCATAGTGATTGATTTTAAATGAATATTCATTACTAAAACGTCTAAACATGTCTTCAATGATAACCGATAATTGCTATGGATCTATTGGTTTTGAGATCCATAGCAGTCATATGTAACCATACATGACTCTTTCATAATCAGTTTGCTTTAGTTATTTATATTTTTGTTCATTTTTCATAAGCTTCGTTAATAATTTGTAAAACGGATTCTAGTTAAAATAACTACTAGTATCTCATAATCTCACATTTAATATAGTTCACTAGTATATTTATGCAAGACAGTGCCTGCTATGAGTAGTTATGTTTAGTGGTATACTTATAACCATGGCAACAGAGATTCATATCTGCAACATGTAAGCAAATAGAACAGTCCCTGATCAGACAGCTCCTAGAAGAGCTGTCTGATCTGGGTCTACTCTGTTTGCAATGATGTGAAAAGGCGGGATTATGGGAGGAAAACCCCGGTTAGGCAAATATTTTACAATAGGAGAATGGTTAAGCGTACTAGCGGTAAACTATTAACACTTTCCCTGTTCTATGTTTAGTCCAAATTTTAATACCCATTGAATATTCATGAACAAAACACTTATAATCAAATCTGGAAGGTGGTACATTGTAGCTATTTTAGAAAGTAAAGACACAGATCTATCAAATTCCATAAGCAAACAGAGCAGACCCTGATCAGACGGCTCCTCTAGGAGCCGTCTGATGTGGGTCTACTCTGGTTGCAAATGCGTGAAAACACGTTTCTATGAGGGAAAGGGTTAATAGATATCAAGATCAAACATTGCATAAATCTTCATAAATTAACCTTTAAAATGTTAATTAATCTTCAGATTTATTTGAAATTAATCACGTTATTTAATGGTTTCGCTAAATATAACCCAGTTAACAAAACAGCAATATACGTCTAAGCCCAAAAGCCAGACTGACATTAAACAAAGTCTAGAAAGCATTTATAGAAGACCTAATGTATGATCAATTATTCAGGATATGGGAGCACTTAATGGCTCTATTGTCAGTCTACCAATTTACCCTAAAACGGAAATGACATTCTAAATGACGACCTTGACATTTGTGGCAATTTGTAAGGTAGTTTTAGCGTAAATGAAGCTCCCAATTTAAACCAACCCTTTAAATCTAATCCTGTCTAAAATAACTTACTGTATGCTCAAATTCTGATATGTAGAAGTTTTCATTTAGCTCCGATTCCTTAATACATTTTAATGTAATTGTCTGGGAGACAAACAGTTTGGATCCTGATGAGACGCCGAGTTACTCTCGGCGTCTCATCTGGATTCAAGCTGTTTGCAAATGTGACCAAGTCGCCTCGACAGGATACCGGTTATATGCAGGAAATGAGCATACTGGCATATGCAAATAATGTATACTCAGATCTAAGTGCTCCAATAACAGCATGCACCGTTTGTCATACAGAATCTCCTAGCAAAGGTAAGCTTTACATACTGAATAGACTGCATCGTTAAAATCTAATGGGTCATAATTAGCTCTGAATCTTTACAAAGAAAGTGTAAACCGTTATATGATACTGACATGCTATACATGTGCCCCCTTTTGCAAATGCTACTGGTCAGTATTAGTGGTTAGCTGGTCAGGTTCGACACCAGACTGCACCTACCGACCGATTTTACGACGCCACGGCTTGTCCGAGTCCATACTATTCACCAAGCTTATAAAACTTCTACGACGAGCCTAAGTTCATTCTCAAATATGTGTCTGATCAGGGTCGAAGGTTATAAAACTTCTGAGTCTGAGATAATTCTCAAATATCTGATTGGTCAGATTCTGAGCAAGCTCAGAATCTGACCAATCAGATGCTTGAGAATAATCTCAGACTCAAGCAAAATGTTTTATAACCTCGGGTCCTGATGCTTGATAATGAACCGAGACACAAGCAAAATAGATGCCCTGCAGGTTCTATCAAAACAAAATATTCTCTGAAACAAATAACATTACAAAAGTAAGTACAGTAGAACCCCTCTAATGCGACCACTTAATGAATAAACATGTGCGTCTTTATAGGCAGGTGGTTGCTTAATGCAGGGCAAAAACAAGCTTTCTGCATTACTTTTGTCCTGCATTAAGCTACCGTCTGCATCTAGCACCCAGAATTATACCTCTTTAAGGTGGTCACAACAGCGGGGTTTTACTGTATATAAATAGCCAGGAAATGACAAAATCGCGCATAAATGTTTATTACGGAAAGGGTTTAAACAGAGCAACAGATAAATGTGCGTAGTGAAGATACTAAAAGCGTCATTTCTCCACCAAACCCTAGGTTGTGACGACTCTTTAGAATAGTCTCTTCGAGACTATTTTAAAGAGTGGTCATGTCATAGGGTTTGGTAGAGAAATAAAGTCATTCTTGAGTTATTCTTGAACATGTTTTATTTACGAGTCATGTTTGTACCTTTCGGTTACAGAACTTTTTTAACCCATTCCCTCATATTGACGAATTTTGACGACTCTGTAAAAGTCACTTTTTGAAACCAATGTGATAAATAGAGCATTTGCTCCTACATGAGCAAATGCTCTATTTATCACAATGGTTTCAACCTACAAAATTCTAAAAGAATTCCTGTCCTCTAGTAAATGCTCCTTTGCGGTAGATTTATTCAAAGAGGATGTATCTAAAAATTGCATATGAGGTAATGGGTTAAACTCCATGCATTATGTGGTTGCTTTTACCGTATATTATATGACTATTTGGGTAACACTTCAATACCTCATCATTATTAATTAGAATTGTTTTATTCTGGAATACGAACACGAGACAGTTTTGCCATGTCATAAACTGTAGTATCTCATGTTTGGTTATTCATAAGCAAATAAAGCAAAATCCCGCTATTCTGTTTGCAAAGGCATGAAAGCCACTCTGTCAAGTAAACGGTAATAGATGTTACTACAAAAGGCCAGAGATAAGTGCTTGTACAATAACCATGTAGGAAATATAAAACGCTTGGAAAAATCACAAAAGTAAATTATCCACTGATCTTTTAAATGATACGCTGCCAAACTATAGATAAACCAAAGGTTTAAGCCTTTATTATAATGATTGAGACAGAACTGAAACTTGGCAATATAATGGAAGACGTTGATACATTCATCGGGTTTTAAAAGTATATTCCCCTCATACAATACGGTTACCATGACAGCAGAGCAATAATCAAAATATTTATTGACAATGAATATCATCTGCTTTTGGACTTCCATCAAAACATTATCCGAACATCGTTGTGGGAAATAAGATACAATTTCGTGATGAATATAACATTTGTCAGTATTACATTTCTGAAATCGATGGAGGCACAGTTTCCTGAAACACTTAAACTCCGTATCTTCATAAATGATTGATACAAAAAAAGATATATAAAAATGTATAAACGAAACAGTAGTATAATGACCCACTTCAAATATCAGTAAATGGAGAAGATGGATTTCAGCTCAGTATAGTAATGGTCCATTTTTATCTACACTAACATGCCCCATTTCAGTGTCTCAACACCCATATGTACACTAACACGCCCCCTTTCAATGTCTCAACACTAATATGTACATTAACATGTCCCATTTTAGTGTCTCAACACTCATATGAACACTAACATGCCCCATATAAGTGTCTCAACGCTCATATGTACATTAACATGCCCCATTTCAATGTCTCAACACTAATATGTACACTAACTCGCCCCATTTCAGTGTCCCAACACTAATATGTACACTAACACGCCCCATTTCAATGTCTCAACACTAATATGTACACGAACTCGCCCCATTTCAGTGTCCCAACACTAATATGTACACTAACTCGCCCCATTTCAGCGTCTCAACACTAATACGTACACTAACATGCCCCATTTCAACGTCTAAACACTAATATGTACACTAACACGCCCCATTTCAGTGTCTCAACACTCATGTACACAGCCACGTCTGATTTCAGCACTCAAAAGTACCATGGCACACACGCTCGAGGGTACACTGGGATGCCCCATTTCAACACCAAGATGTTTGAGCACCGGTACATCCCATATCAAAGCGTGCCATCTTAACACCCATGCACATTTATAAATTTCAACATTCGAACGTACACACGCACGCCCCATTTCAATACTCATATACATTTCATGTATAAACTTACACGCCAAGACATTTAAACACTCAAATGTTAACTTGCACGTCCCTATTTCAACTCATATATACGCTAACATGTCTTTTTTCAAAACTCATGTACACGTACTTGCAGACTCCAATTATGGTCATACCTTATTGGTACAGGTAGCCGTGGCTCCTACATTTACAAGGTAACGTAGAATTTCTAGGTGGCCGTACAGTGCTGCCCATAGTACCGCCCTCATTCCGTACTGAAACACAAATACAATAGAAAATCGTCATATCCACCACTTGATGAAATACAGTAGAACACATTCAAAACGATCACTTGGCGAAAACAGTAAAATCTGTCTTAAGCGGCCATTACTTTATTGAACTTAGGAGTATTAAAAAGCAGGTGGTTGCTTAATACAGGACAAAAGTAATGCAGAAAGGAGATTTCCGCAAATACTTTTGACCTGCATTAAGCTACCACATGCCTCAAAGACCAATAATTAGGACACTTTATAATAGCCGTTTAAGACAGGTTCTTATGTAGTTATCGATGTCCTGTGATAGCAGGCATCTACTGACTACTAATAAAACGTCCTGCAGAAAACTTAACCATTTAACTCATGGGTCGTTTTACAATAAACAAAACTTGAACTTTTAAAATGCATTCAGGGTCTACACCGTTAGCATTTCAATAAGACCCCGACAACTGCAAGTCAGTTAGACACCTACATTGTGTGCATTCACTATTTCCAATCGAATAAGACCTGGCACTGTTTGCAATTAAATAAGACCACTGCATTATTTGCAATTCAACAAAACCCTAAACTAAATGCAGTTCAGTACGACCCTAAACTGTTTGTGATTCAACAAGACCCCTTCACTGTTTGCAATGTAATTGCAATGTAATTAAAGGCCTACACTTTTTGCAATACGGTTAGACCATACACTGTTTGTGATGTGATACTACCCCATACACCGTTTCCTTGATCTACAATGTTTGCAGTACAGTACAGCTTCCACATCGTTTGCCTTCCAATACGACATATTGAATACGACCACTACAACGTTTGCAATTCAGTTAGACCCTACACTGTTTACGTTTCAATAAGACCCTCAACTGTTTGTAATTCTATAAGACGCCAACAATATAATGCAATAAGACACATACAGTGGGTGCAATGCAATATTATTTTATACCGGTTTTTAATGCAACAATCAATTCCTGGATCTACATTGTTTGCAGGCTAATACGACACCGTTTTCTCACAGACCGGCTCGTTTATAACCAGATTACAGTATCTAATTAATCGGCAGACGCATATTTGCATGGTACCTTCTGTTGAAGAGAATACATGGATGTTCATGTTGATAATGTTGAATGTCACAGACTTATTCACAACCATCACTCGTATATACATATACAAGCAACCGCAAGCAAATACATCCACGGGGAGATTAAACTTACCAAAACCAAAAAAATGTAATACTGCCATCCGATATTCGACACATACACATCACATGGTAGATGTAAATTACGATCAACTATTTCTCTGTCAAGTATTGTCGTCTGCAAGATTTGTCGTCTGCTTTAAGTTTCATCAAATTTCTTCACTTGTCTTAAATCAAATCATCAAACAGTGTGGATCCAGATGAGACATCGAGCCAAACTGTTTGCATTGGTGATCATAGATTCGCCATTGGCAGTGGGAGAGTTAAAGTCTCTCCACATCTCTCCAGATTTCAAAGATAACAATATTTATGAAAGAACGCCATCTTTACTTAAGTATAAGTTACATTTGCGAGTTTGTGAATAATGGAGAGTGAAAGTTTTCATCCACCATCTCGCTCCCTAGAGAAATATGGCCATATTATATCCAGTATTTTGTGGGTTAGGCTTACAGCAAAATATCTGTATAGCGAATACTTGACCCCTGTCCGCTATCCGTGACTTGGCCCGCATTTGCAAACAGTTTGGATCCAAATGAGACGCCGAAAAACTCGGCGTCTCATCAGGATCCAAACTGTTTGACGCCCGATCAATAGTTCCTCAAACATTTAATCGACTCGTACACAGTCAAATTTGCAACAGATACAAATTTGAGTTGATATTTATTTTTCATAGTGGGATAAGTTAAAATATACAGATGTCTTTAGCCCATTCCCCCATAAGGCTATTTTAGACCCACCTTTTAGGACAAAACTATCGAAAAAGAGCATTTACTAGAGAAAAGGAAAATGTTACACTTGTGTATTTTTAACCCTTTCCCCCCATAGAAACGTGTGTTCACGCATCTGCAAACAGAGTAGACCCAGATCAGACGGCTCCTCTAGGAGCCGTCTGATCAGGGTCTCATCTGTTTGCTAACAGAGTTTCAAAGATATTTGTCTTTACTTTCTGAAATAGCTACAATGCTCCACCTTCCATATTTCATAATAACCTTTTTGTCCATGAATATTCAGTAGGTATTGAAATTTGTGATAAACATAGGACAGGGAAAGGGTTCAACTAATGTGATAGATAGAGCATTTGCTCCAGAGGAGCAAATGCTCCATCTATCAAAATGTTTCCAAAACAGTGACTCTTACAGAGGCATCAAAAACTGTCAATATGAGACAATGGATTTAAAGCAAGTAACTATCTAAATGCAGAACGAATTGGTTCCAACTTTCTGTTTATTGTTTTTATCTTGCATTAAGCTGCTTTCTACCCAAATGACGCCACATTAGACCTGTTTCAGAAGAGTGATTGTTATAGAGGGTTTTAATGTATTGTAATATTCTAAAAAGTATTTGGTGTCTGGATTTTACTTATAACTTTGAGAATTTGTTGGGACAGTGTGTCACTCATTTCTAATGAAATAACATGTTTCAACATTGTTGTTTTCAAGCAATAGAACAATATGTCAATTGTCTGTGGTTTTAATGCAACACTATCTCTGGATCCTGGGTCTACACTGTTTGCAGGGTAATAAGACCCCGTTTTCTTAGAGACCGACTCTTTTATAACAGGATTACAGTATCTAATTAATCGGCAGACGTATATTTGCAATGTACCTTCTGTTGAAGAAAATATATTGCTGTTCATGTTGATACTGTTGGATGTCACAGACTATTCACAACCATCACTCGGATGTACAAGAAACCGTATATAAATACATCCACGGGGAGATTGAACTTACGAAAACCGAAAAAAAAGTAATACATCCATCCGATATTAGACACATACACACACATCACATGGTAGTTGTAAATTACGATCAACTATTTCGCTGTCATGTATTGTCATCTGTAAGAGTTGTCGTCTGCTTTAAGTTTCATAAAACAATTCAATTATCTATAAATTACCCGACGTCTCACCTGGATCCAAACTGTTTGCTTATGTAATCAAGGATTTGCCATCCGAAGTGAACGAACTAAACCATCTTCGTCTCCACATCTCTCCAGATTTCAGGATAACAATATTTGTGAAATAATGTCATCTTTACTTAAATATTAGTTACATTTGCGAGTTTGTGAATAATGGAGTGCGAAAGTTTCCATCCAATATCAAACTCCCAAGAGTACTATGTCCATATTATATCCAGTATAGTTGTGGCTTGGGTATACAGTAAAACGCCTTTAAAGCGAACACTGAACACTTATCTCACTATCCACGACATGGACCTCTCATTTACAAACAGCTTGGATCCAGATGAGACACCGAGTAACTCGTCATCTGGTCAGGATCCAAACTGTTTGCCGCTCAGTCAGTAGTTTCTCAAACACTTGATCCGATCAGAGACAGTCGGAATCAACAGATCTAACTTTGAAAAGACATTTATTTTTCATAGTAGGGTTAGTTAATCCTTTCCCTGTTCTATATTTAGTCCAAATTTGAATACCTACTGAATATGCATGGAGAAAATAGTTATAATGAAACATGGAAGGTGGAACAGTGCAGCCATTTTAGAAAGTAAAGAAACAGATCTATCAAATTATATTAGCAAACAGAGTAGACCCTGATCAGACGGCTCCTCTAGGAGCCGTCTGATCTGGGTCTACTCTGTTTGCAAATGCGTGAAAATACGTTTATATGAGGGAAAGGGTTAATAAATCAATACAGAGGTCTTGAAAAGCAAGTATCTAAATGCAGAGCGAATGTGTTCTAACTTTCTGTATATTGTTTTCATTTTGCATTAAGCTGCTATCTGCTCCAAGGACGTGACACCAGACCTGTTTCAGGAGATTGGTATAGAATAGTTATTTTAAGATTCTACAAGAATTACATGTATTTGATGTCTGCATTTCCCCACTGGCACTAGATCGAAAAATAATATAGTATATTTATAAGGATTGCTACATTAATACATCGATGTGTTAATGTATAGGTTTTAATAAATAGACTACACTCTTTTTCGATCTAGTGTAAGTGGGTTTTCAGCCTACGGTCAATTTTGTTGTTTAATATGCTTAATGTTTAATGTGTTTCGTCTTAATATGCGTCCTGTTATGTTTTGTCTTGTGGCTTTACCGTTTCTTGTCTGATGGTGTTTGGTGCGGTGTCATTTCGTGTGTGGCTCTCCCTGTTCGACTATTTTTCCATATTGTTAGGGCAACGTGTCACTCACTTCTAAAGAAACAAGCATGTTTCGACACTGGATAATGTTCGTTTGTAGCAACCAGAATTGTAATAAAAACCGGAATTGTAAGAATTATTTCGTTTCTGTTTATTATTACAATTCCAATTGTCATGCTTAACCAAAAATGTAATAAAATTCAAATTGAAATAACATCCTGACGAATGGATTGCAAAAATGTGGCATAAGTTCAGACAAAATTGATAAAAACATTTTAAAGACTATCTTAAATCATGTAAGAATCAATTCGGGGCAATTTATTGCAAAAAACGGTTAAGAAACATGACATGAAGTAAACTATGGTATTAAAGATTGATTGTTCAAATTTCACTTCTTGTTCCCAATATGTTATGATTGAATAGATAAGACGATTTTCATAAAATACAATAAAATCAAATATTATTCAACATGGATTCATTAATTTTTGGACTTTTTTGCTAAAGCAATGCAAAACAGTGGCCATTTTGAATTTAAAATGGCTGTCATCTTTTCAAACTAACTATATTGTATCTTCCTAAACGGATTCAAGTATATATACTCAGCTTGGGTGCAATATTTGATAAAATGTTGTACAACAATGTGACACAAAATTATAGCGGCCATTTTGTTTTCCCTTTTTGATCCCTTAAAAGTCAATATCCAGCTTGGTATCCACTATTTTTGGATTCAGCACTCTTCAATTAGCCATCTTTTAAAACTACATGTACCTGTAATGTATCTTCCTAAACTAATTCAAGTATATATATACACCAGCTTGGATGTAATATTTGATAAAATGTTGAATAACAATATGGAAAAAACATTATTATGGCGGCCATTTTGTTTTCCATTTTTGAGCCCTTAAAAGTGTAAATCCAGCTTGGTATCCACTTGTTTTGGGTTCAGCACCCTTCAATTAGGTTAAACCACTAGGATACTAAGCAGTATCCCAATTTGCCTTCACCATTTAAAATTTTTTGAAATTCGGTCTAGTCTAACACGCATAGAATTTGTAGAAATGAAAAGTTATTACAAATCCGGTTACTATCACTATTCCTGTTGACATGCTCAATCAGAAATGTAATAAAATGCAAATTGTAGCAAATCTTGACGAGTGGATTGAAAAAGTTCATAGGCATAGGTTCAGACACACTGTACAACACTAGTAATAATGAAATCACATGAAAAGAATGTGTTAAATCGTGCAAGAGTCAATTCAGGGTGATTTATTAAAAAAAGCCGGTTAATAAATATGATATGATATCAACTATGGTCCTGCATTGATTCTTGCATGATTTAACATATTCTTTACATGTGTTGTCATTAAGATGTGTCTGTGTTATTACTACATGACTATTCATGGACAGCATATTTCTAATTACATAACGAGGAAATGTTAGTCAGAGACAGAAACTTCAGAATCAGATACATATCATTCTATACGCAAACCCACATTGATCATACATCTCATATAGTCTGTTTGGTATGGTGCTTAACCCATTACCTCACACATGTGGGCTATGTTTAGATCCAACCTATTTGAATAAATCTACCGAAAAGGAGCATTAACTAGAGAAAAATGTTTTTTTCAACTTTGTAGTTTGAAACAATTGTGATAAATAGAGCATTTGCTATAGGAGCAAATGCTCTATTTATCACAATGGTTTCACAAAGTGACTTTTACAGAGTCTACAAAAGTCGTCAATATGAGGGAATGGGTTAACGTCCTTTATTTGAGGAAATGGTTAAACGGAGTGACTAGGAAATGTTCACTTATGCAGCTTATGCAAACCTTGTCTTTCGCCTCCATGTCCGCACCTGCCTCCACCAAGGCCTCCACGATCCGCACATGGCCTTTTGCGCATGCCCATTGAAGCGGCGTCCGGTCAAGCTGAAATGCATTATGTCCATATGTATTTCCATATCCAATTTATAGGGCATACGACATGTAAAACAGATGCACAGGTAAAAGAGAAACACTTTCCAATGCTTGTCATAGAAAAAAACATGTTTCAGTTCATTCCAATAGACAAAGTATTGTTCCTTTGATAATCAACCAAGAAAATCAAGAACTTTCATGACACAAAACCATTACCTTAGTAAAATGTATTTCAAACCAATGCATTTAAACAGTCTCTTGTACGACCATTCAGTTGATGTCTAATTCAGCGTTCTAAAGGCAGGTGGTAGCTTAACCCTTCGCTTGCTCTTCACGTCAATATACCTACCTGTAAATAGTGAAGACCCAGATGAGACAGCTCCTGTAGGAGCTGTCTTATTAGGGTCTGCACTATTTACAAGTTGATTGTGCAACCAGTGCACTCCACAGCAGTGATTGCACAGCGAAAGTTTTGAACACAGTGAAGATATATGTAATTATACAACAGGGCATGGGTAAAGAAGAAGAAATGTATTTTAAAATTCAGCAAGAGAAGGGTTAATGTATGACAAAATTTATGTAAATCGTTCTGCCCTGATCCTTTATCTGAAAGTGACGCCTTTTTACCCCTTTGCAAAACAAAATGTTGACCTTAAACATATATCTCATCTGTTAGCTTATGGGATTATAGAGATATATTTCTACAGTGTGCGTCATGGCCAACACGTTGCCGTGTTCACTTGCCATTGTAAACAAATAATCTAATTGATACTTATAATTTCATTATGTCATACATCAGTATTCGTCAGTTAAATGGTGAAACAACTACCAGCTTCTAAAGACACTCATGTTTATTTTTTAAACCTTTACGCTGATAGAAACGCCTTTAGATCCCTTTGCAATAGAATGCACACAGCTCTGGCGACTCTATTAGGATCTATTCTGTCTTCTTATGGAATAATATTGATCTGATTCTACAATTTCTGCCACAGCCAAAATATCATTTGTTAATATGCCACTATTAAACTTCTGCTCATATATACATATGGTATCATTATTTCTTACATGAATATTCGTCAAGTAAAGGGTTAATAGGCCGGTGTATATCATCACTGATGTATGTGTAGGTTGATTTGTACAAGTAATGTCATAGGTATTATTATGTATATATAAGCTAGGAAGAAACCCTGAAGGTTTGCCTCCGGGTTTCGCAGACCAGTATCCATGTCAAAGACAATGTTTCTGATCGCATTGAACACTGTTTGTCACCCATAAACACCCGCATGAAGTTCAGTTAGTTAACCCTAACTCCATGAATATTTATTCAAGAAATAATGACGCCATTTATATTAATTAGATTCATTTTTGTAGTTGCATATGAACACATGATATTTTGGCCCTACACTGTTTGCGTTTCAACAAGACCCTACACTGTTTGCAATTCTTTAAGAGGCCAACAATGTAATGCAATAAGACACCTACAGTGTTTGCAATGCAATAAGATCTTATACTGGTTTTTAATGCAACAATTAATTCCTGGGTCTACACTGTTTTAATAAGATTCCATAAGCCCACAGAGCAGATCCTGATTAGACGGCTCCTGTAGGATCTTGTTGGCAAAGGCATGAACATGCGTTTAAAACGGGTTAAACATGTTCACGAATAGTTGAGTTACTTCTCCATCAAACCCTATGTTTCGGTCACTCTTTAGAATCGTCAAAACATAAAGTTTGGTGGAAAAATTACGCTTTCAGTAGTTGAATACGCACCTCTTTTCTGTTCCTATATTTCAATCACACCTAACATTGAGTTTTGTAGCTTACTGCGGACAGGTACATGACTACGTATGCAAACAGTTCGGATCAACATGAAACACTGAGCAACTCGCCGTCAAGCTTTTGATTGGTCAGATTTGAGTTCTCAAGCTTTTGATTGGTCAGATTTGAGCCAAAGGCTCAAATCTGACCAATCAAAAGCTTGAGAACGATCTCAGACTCAACTAAAAGCTTTATAAGCATGGACCCAGGATCCAAACTGACACACTCCGAGTGCATGTTCGTAGAAAACTGATCATATATCGTGAAATCTGTAAATGTAATCGATGAAAATGTCTGTAAAGATAATTTGTTCAGCAATCTAAAGGTTAAATAATTAATCCATGCATATACTTGCTACACTTTTACAAAAAGAGTAGACCAAGATTAGACGGCTCATATAGGAGCAGTCCGATCAGGGCCAGCCCTGTTTGCTTATGAAATAATATAGATATGATTCTACACTTTCAGCCAAGACCAAAACTTCATGTCTCCATGTGTCTTTGTAAATATTCTATCTGATTGATATGCATGATGTCATTATTTTTTATATGACAGTGTGTGGCAATAACGTTGTCACATGTATTCCATTGTTCTAACCGGTACTTTCTACCGTTTCGCATTAGGAGCAATATCTAATTGAAAATGTATTTAATCTATAATCAACAGTATTAGTGTTAAAATATAAGAAAATAATAAAATAAATATAACATTTCCGATTCTTGTTGTAAAGTCTTACATTGTTCTTACAGTTAATGTCTATTCTATCTTGTAGAATCTGCTGGATGGCTTCAAGGTCATTCTTCTTGGCGGCCTCGTGAAGGTCAACCTCACGGCGCAACACTGAAAGTAAAAAGGAAAAGCTAATTTTGTACGACTTTGAACAAGTGAAAATTGAAATTGTTTGGCACAAAGTGGAATTGTTACTGGAACACAAAGATGATTTTGTAAAACTTTGATACTAAGAGAATTTTGTAAGACGTTGAAGACAAAGCGAATTTGTAAAACATTGAATGCTAAGCGAAACGTGTTCCGAGTTGAACACTAAATGAATAGTGCAACTCTTAACACTAAGTGAATTATGGAACCCGTTGAACTTTAAGCTAATTGTGTAACCATTTGAACACTTAATGAATTGTATTACCATTTTAACCCATTCCCTCATAAGGTATTTTAGACCAAGTCTCATTGAATAAATCTGCCGAAAAAGAGCATTTACTAGAGAAAAGGAAATATTTTAGAAGCGTGTAGTTTTGAAATCATTGTGATAAATAGAGCATTTGCTCCAATGGAGCAAATGCTCTATTTATCACAATGATTTCAAAACTTGACTTTTAGAGAAGTGTAAATAGGCGTATTTATGGAAGAAAGGGTTAAATACTAGTGAATGTGTAACACTTTGATCAATACGTGATTAGAGCTACTCTTTGACTACTAAGCAAAATTGTGAACCATTTGACCGCTAAGTGAATTGTATTGCCTTTTGACCATTAACTCTTTCCCTGTTTTATGTTTATACAAAATGTCAATACCTACTGAATATTCATAGTCAACATAGTTATAATGAAATATGGAAGGTGGAACAGTGTAGCCATTTTAGAAAGTAAAGACACATATTATATCTTTCAAATTCCACCAGCAAACATAGCATATCCTAATCAGACGGCTCCAATAGAATCCGTCTGATCTGGGTCTGCTCTGTTTGCAAATGCGTGAAAACATGTTTATATGAAGGACAGGGTTAAACAAATTCTATAACCCATTGCACAATAAGTAAATTGCATCATCCTTTTAACTTTTAAAAGTAAATTGTGTATCCCTTTAAACTATAAATAAAGTATTACCATTTGATTATTTACCAGTAAATTAGGTGAACATTTGATCACTTAACAATAAATTATGTGACCGTTTGAACATTTAACAGTAACATTTGTAGCCGTTTGTATATTCAAAAGTTAATTATGTAACCGTTTGATCACTTAACAGTAAATTATGTAACCATTTGATGATTTAACAATAAACTATGAAACCGTTTGAACATTTAACAGTAAATTATGTAACCGTTTGAATATTTAACAGTAAATTATGTAACCGTTTGAACATTTAACAGTAAAATATGAAACCGTTTGAACATTTAACAGTAAATCATGTAGCCGTTTGAACATTAAACAGTAGATTATGAGACCGTTTAAACATTTAACAGTAAATCATGTAGCCGTTTGAACATTGAGCAGTAAATTATGAAACCGTTTGAACATTTAACAGTAAATCATGTAGCCGTTTGAACATTTAACAGTAAATTATGAAACCGTTTGAACATTTAACAGTAAATCATGTAACCGTTTGAACATTTAACAGTAAATTATGTAACCGTTTGAACATTTAACACTAAACAGTAAAGTATGTGACCATTTGGTTACTTGAAAATAAATGAAACACTAAGTGAATATATTACCATTTGACCACTAAGTGAATTGCATTACCATTTGAAACATTTAACAGTAATTTATGAAACTATTTGAACCGTTAAACAGTAAATTACGAAACACTTTGAACACTTGAAAGCAACCTGTATTACTCTTTGAACACTAAGTGAATTGTATTACCCTTTAAAGTAAATTGTGTAACCATTGACACACTAAGTGAATTGTGTAACCATTGGAACACTAAGTGAATTGTGTAACTATTGGAACACTAAGTGAATTGTTTAACCATTGGAACACTAAGTAAGTTGTGTAACCCTTTGAATAGTCCTAAATTCGAAGAATTTGAAACTTCCGTTTAGATTGTAAAATGATGGATTAAAGACATTCACTAGTTTTATATATTTGTCCTACAGTTTAAACGCCAAAATGTACTGATAAACACTACCTTAAACATTTACCTGATGAATATTCATGTATAATACATATAGTAACATTATAAATATCAATTAGCTTAGAGTTTAAACATTTACACGTTTTGGTATACAAGAGGCAATCTTTTTACTATAGTAAAAACTGAAAAATCAAGATCTATCTTATACGATAAGCAGACAGAAAAGGGTCCATGCTTATAAAAGTTTTAGTTGAGTCTGAGTTCGTTCTCAAGTTTTTGATTGGTCAGATTTGAGCCTTTGGCTCAAATCCGACCAATCAAAAGCTTGAGAACTCAAATCTGACCAATCAAAAGCTTGAGTACGAACTCAGACTCAACTAAAAATCTTTATAAGCATGGACCCTGATCTTGACGAGAGAGCTTCTGTAGGAGATGTCTAATCTGAGTCTACTTTGTAAAATCGTAAAATGCGTCTACCGTATTCTGCATAATACACACTCTACTGTAATAGTTATCCCCTTATTTTGAGGGTGGGAAACTAAATGAAACAACTATAACCTGATATAATAACCATTAAGTAAAGAAGTATAGGTTTTCAAAATACAGGTAGTAACTTAATGCAGACTGAAAGCAATGCAGAAAGTTCCTAGTGTACAGATTGTTCCACTTATAGCGTTTTTTATTGCCATTATTCTGTTTTAAAAATGTAACACCCGAGGGAGCGTATAGTAGTGATAATACGACATATCGGAAAACCAGGTGAAACGATATCTCAGAATCAAGGTCACAAAACGTTTTAGATGATAAATCGATATCGAAGAGTTATGGGTAATAGACCGGGAAGCCAGGAAGCAATTTAATTACATCGGGAGTATCGGTATTACAAAACTTTGCGGACACATCAAAGCGTTCCAATATGCGTAAGCATAAAAGTGCCAGTAATAAAGCCGCTATTCTGCTTTTGAAATAAAGCTTCCTTTGGAATAATAGACACTTGAATACAATAGAACTTGTCGAAAGCGACCACTTAATAAATAAATATGGGTGTATTTAAAAGAATGTGACTGCTTAATGCATGATGAAAGTAATGCAGAAAGCTCCCATAGGAGCTTTCTGCATAACCTTCGTACTACATTAAGCTTTCACAAGTTTTACCATCTCATTTTCGTGGTCGTATTAGAGAATGTTTACTGTATTTTTTATGGCAATTAAATAGAAGTGTCTGTTTTATTTTATATCCCACTGGAGAAAATAAAACATGAAATGATTAGAATGGGAAGTTAATGGGTAATAGAGATAACTTAGAAAACAACAACATGGAAACAGCAATGCTTATATCTTCCAGTTGAGTGTATTACAATACTTAAAACCTTACAACGCTGAGTTTTCAAATGGACTATTCCAAAATTCAAACAGACCAAGCTGTTTAATTTTAGGGTGAATAGTTAGGGATATTTCTAAAGAAAAGTGTAACATGACAAACAGTGCAGACCATAGGAGCCCTCTCATCTGGGTCTTCACTGTTTGCAAGGGACATTAGTGGCTCGTGATCCACACAGTAAGGGTTAAGGAACTCAAGTGTAAATACATATAGAAGATAATACATTAGTGTTCTTTTACTATTGCTTGTTACCAAACGAGTGGACTAAAATAAATATGACACGAGGCAAACCTCGTGTAACATTATTCTAATTTCCTCGTTTGGTAAACATCAACAGTAAATGGCAAAAATTATTTTTGTAATAAAACATAGACACAGCAAAATGACATTGACTTTTATCTAGCTGACAAACATTCTACATAAATAGTTGAATTGCTCTAATATTTCGACCACTAAGGGCCTTTTTCAAAGATCATTATGTCAAAATAAACGTCACATTTTTGTTACATGCATTCAGCCATAAAATCAAAGAGAATAATGTTGATCCTGCGTCATGGTGACATTGGGATGTTATTAAAAATGGTACGATGTCATAAAATGACGTCATAAAATGACGTCATAAAATGACGTCATGAGCGCAACGACGTCATGCATGCATTAGCGCATTATCCTCCTTGATGTTACAGCCACATGGTCTGTAAGTTCTCAGCCTCCATATCCAATCAGTTTCATGGATCTGTCTTTCAATTCTACATGCATTGAACATCCGTTTCAAAACTACAAATATCAAATCATCACTGCTATGACCAGCGACTCCAAAATGTCTGTTTATTGGCTACTCTCTCTCATGCCTTACATCACTCAAATGTTCTTTCATTCTCTCCCGAATTTCTCTCCCAATCTCGCCCAAATACACCATTATATCGCATTTACTGCATTTAACTGCATATACTACATTCCTTTCTCTACAGTTAATGTTAGTAGACACATTTGTACACTGGTTGCCTATTTGTGTCCCTAATATTTTAATGCACCAGTGTGTCACAGAGATTTTTTATCACGCCTGAATGCTACAATTGGCAGTTGTTGAAATACTTCTTTAAGTCGGTCTGGTTGGTGCAAAATATTCGAATGTCGTGTATATTCGGAAGCAGATTTGAATATGTCAAAACTAAAGGGACCCTATTCATTATTCTATCAACTGTTTGTTTCTTTACTAAAGTGGCAGATCTTTCAAGTTTAAGTTTAAGTGTCTCTTAAAAACCTGACAGGCTGAATAACTGCATATTTTCAAGTTATATTGTATTCTCTTCCCATTTGGGTAATTTTTTGTGACTCTCTTGAAGGACTACTTCCTTGGGAAATATGTGTGTGGAGCGTCAGAATGGCCTAAATTTAAATCGAAGATAGTGTGTATATACTTTTGTGTGTAGCGAAAAAAGTCAACGTTCTTGACCTTGTTTTCTGGTGATCTAGAGACTGTGTTTGGACTAAATATGAATGTGTTAAGAGGGTATAACCCAAATCTATTCCTGGAAGTAGTTAGGAGATGCAGAAAATGGCTGTTTTACATAGAATAAAGAAGGGCTAAATTGACAGGGCTCACACCATATGCTGGTGGAATCTACTCAGCATTATCGCACATACACAGCTCTTTTCCAATCGGGCTATGCTCTTTCGGACTCACTGTGACAAGCCGTGTCACAAGTCAAAGTGGGCTAATGACTACTTTTCGGGCACTTCAATCTTCACAGACAGTTTTTCTCAGACTCAATAGGTGGGAGTCTGGGAGACACAGAAAAGCATCTCTGAATATTTCCAAGCAGACCGGGATTTGAGCCCCTGACCTCCAGATTGGCAGATGTGTGCTTAATGCAGAACAAAAACAACGCAGGATTCTACGACATGAATGTGATGTCTTCCCCACTTCAATAAGCAATCAAACGTCTTGAAGTCTCATGGTTATATATATTTGAGTAGTTGTTTTAATAAACTGAGTTGTTATAGCGACATTACTGCCAATGAAATACTTTACCGTAACAGAAACTATAGAATATCAAATATTATTATTATTATATTATTTCGCAAACTGTTAGTAATAAAACATAGACACAACAAAATTACATTAACTTTTATCTAGCTGAAAAAACATTATGTCCACAAAAACTGATGCTTGCTGCATTGTTAATTTCTTTTTCGATATAATTATTGTGTGTACAGTAAAACCTCTCTACAACGGCCACTAAATTGTGTTAATTAATTGGTATTTAGAGCAGGTGGCTGCTTAAAGCAAAGTGAAAGTAAAACAGAACGCTCCTCTCGGAGCGTTCTGTTTTACTTTCACCTTGCTTTAAGCAGCCACCTGCCTTTAACACAAAATACTTGATGTAATTTAATAGCCGTTATAGAGAGGTTTTACTGTATCTGCCTAGTGATGAACACATTGGATTATAATGCGACACATAGTTATATTGGTCGTCTCATTTGGAGTCCTGCATATGTTGTCATGTTTAGTAGGATAAGGGTTAAACCATATATTCACATGGTTATATAATGGCAATTTATTGGAAAATTACCAGAAGTAGTTGCTAGGGAAATTATTTGTTATATTCCAGATATGGTAATGGAATCAATTATTCAAGAATCGCTGAGTAAGCAATTTCTTTTGTGTTTTGTCCTATACCAATGAATAGTTGTTAGATGAGAGATGAAAATTGCATTAAAATAATGAATTGAGAATGTATCTTATTTATTATGTATGGTATCGGAGAAACAGATAAAGGTGCGTATCAAAATACTAAAATTCTCATTTCTCCACCAAACTCTATACAGCGACCACTCTTTAGAATTGTCTCTTCGAGACAATTCTAAAGAATGGTCACTGTATAGGGTTTGGTGGAGAAACAAAGGAGCCATTCTTGAAAATATTGTCTGGGTATTATTATGTCTAAATGGGAATATATTTGTTCAACCCTTGCATCGATGTAAGACACTAATGTCTGCTCAAATTTGGATCTGATACAATTTTGACTACTTCCGATTCGAACAAAATTAACATAATCTATTCACCGAGTGTCAAACTGCTTGGATCCTGATGAGACGCCGAGTTACTATGTGTCTGATCTGGATCCAAGCTGTTTGTAGATGAGAGTCAGGTCGCAGTTTGCGAGAGAAGAACATGGGTTAGAATTATCCAAAACAGAATTTTAAAGAATATAAATGTTATCAACATGGGGCAAGTAAATTAAATGGGAAGCTGTTCAAAATCAACTAAAGAACTTATCTGTCAACATAAAAGAAACATATGACAATATTGATATAGCAATCGGACTCGTTAGTTATCTTGCGAAACGGAATATGTAGAGAAGACAGAGAGGAAAATGAAAACATGTTTTCTAGTTATAATGCCATACACAACTAGATACAGTACTCTAATTACGCTAATTATTCGGACAGACACACTTAGACAAATAGTGACGACACAGAGCAAACAGCTCATGAGATAGTGGTACGATCAGGGTCTACATTGCATGATTCTGATTCAACGTTACCGAAAGGGTGCCAAAATACTTATTCAGCTTTAGAAACAGCTTTAGGAATACAGTAAAACCCCTCTTAATCGGACGTTCAATTTAGTATAAATACCAGTCCTGGAGACAGGTGACAGCTTAATACAGGGTGAAAGTATAAGGAGCTGTCTGCATTTAGCAGCCACCTGCCTAAAGTATCTAAATTCCTCTCTACTACAGTAAAACCTCTCTGTAACGGCCACTAAATTGTGTTAATTAGTTGGTATTTAGGGCAGGTGGCTGCTTAAAGCAAGGTGAAAGTAAAACAGAACGCTCCTATAGGAGCGTTCTGGTTTACTTTCACCTTGCTTTAAGCAGCTACTTGCCTTTGACACAAAATACTTGATGTAATTTAGTGGCCGTTATAGAGAAGAGAGGGTTTACTGTAGAATTCCGGTTGTATAAGATGTCAGCATATTTAGAGTAGGTAAATAAAGTAAATACACAGTTTAGCAACATAAATTACATTAATATTAACTCGACAGGAATTCTTACGAAATTATACCAATGAACTTTTCTCGTCTTCAATCTTTGTCTGAGTTCTATTAATCCACTGTAACATATGGGGTAATAAATAGCTACGGCAGCAGTAAGAATGATTTAAAACAAAATTGGAAACGCGATAATTTTAGTTAATACAGTAAACCCCCTCTGAACCGGAATTCTAGTAGAAAGGAATTTCGATACATTTGGGCAGGTGGTGTTTCATGTAGGATGAAAGTCAGACAAAAGGCTCATAGGGGAGCTTTCGGCATGACTTTCACCCTGCATTAAGCTGCAATCTGTCTCCAAGGACAATATCTATACTAAATTTAACATCTGGTTTAGAGGGGGTACACTTTTAGCATTAGTGCTTCGTATCTCCATGCTGCTGCTTTTGTAGTATTGTTACTTAAACTGCAGTATTAATACTTATGTTCATCATGCTAGTGTTCGCATTATTGTTTCGAATATTTATGAAACTATTCTGCAGTATTAAGTATATTCATGATACATATAACTGGTCACATATTGTTGGTTTTGCATATTGTTTTGTATCTTCATGATGCTAAGTTTTGCATATTGTTTTTATGTTCATGATGCTAAGTTTTGTTTAATGTTTTGTATCTTCATTAATGCTAAGTTTTGCATATTGTTTTGTATGTTCATGATGCTAAGTTTTGCACAGTGTTTTGTATCTTCATTAATGCTAAGTTTTGCATATTGTTTTGTATGTTCATGATGCTAAGTTTTACATATTGTTTTGTATGTTTATGATGCTAAGTTTTACATATTGTTTCGCACGTTAATGATACATGTACCGGCTGAGCTAATTTTGCAGTAAAGATTGGTGAGAACATTTTACGATAAGAAGAATAACAAACCAATCATATTAAGTTCTAAATGATCGATGACTTTGAAGTAAACCTCTCTAAACCGAACATTCAAACACGCATCCACTTCGGTCTTATGCAGGGTGAATATTGCTGCATGTCTTTCATCCTGTATTAACCCTTCTCTTGCTGAATTTTCAAATACACTTCTCCTTCTTTACCCATGCCCTGTTGTATAATTACATAGATCTTCATTGTGTACAAATATTTCGCTATGCAATCACTGCTGTGGAGTGCACTGGTTGCACAATCAACTTGTAAATATTGCAGACCCTGATGAGACAGCTCCTGCAGGAGCTGTCTCATCTGGGTCTTCACTATTTACAGGTAGGTATATTGACATGAATAGCAAGCGAAGGGTTAAGCAGTAACATGCCTATACTATTTTTGTTTTGCATTAATAAAACTTTTCTTTAAAGAGGTTTGAGAAAGTTGCTAATGAAGTAAATGATGCTTATCTTATTCAGACCAATTCGTGCACGTGAGCCACATAACGAATAGATGTGTATGCAGCATTTTGCAAAATGTGGGACCAGGTAGGTGGCGTAATCTTAGACACTGTGAGTAATCAATGTTTTGAGGTGGCCTTTAATAGTACATGTATCTGAGCAGTAAAACCTATATATAGCCGCCACTTATTGAATAAGCATGGGGTTTATAAAACAGGTGGTTGCTTAATGCAGAACGAAAATAAAATGTGCATAACTTCTTTAGGAGATTTCTGCACAACTTTCGTCTTAAATTAAACTACCATCTGTCTTTAAAACCCAGAACGTTTATAATGACATATGAACAAAGGGTGTGTGGCCATGACAGAAACTGTAGAATCAGACCTATACAATTACATACGACAACACGAACAAAAATCTTGATCTGAGCCTACCACGTTTACAAAGGCTATAAAGTAAATAGATGATCTTGCATGAGTGTTCGTTACAAATTGTATTTATGAAACGAGTTTACTATACTAATATGACACGATCGTTAGCGATCGTGTCATATTAGTATAGTAAACTCGTTTCATAAATACAATTTGTAATGAACACGATTGTAAGAATTTTTTTTATCACATAAGCTTTACAATTGTCATAGAAAAATAAAACAGGCTATGGCTGACGGCTGTTTCGGCCATTGCTATACAAACACCGTAGTAATACAACGGACGACGCTATGGGAGTTTTCTTCATAACTGTCATGCTGCATTTGGACAGGAACAAGTATTTTAGGCCCAGAGTGAACGTTCATTTGACAGGTCGTTATAGCGAGGTTTTGCTGTTATTATAAGTGACGGTCAAGAACTATTATCTTTGCAGCGTGTCGCATAAGGTTCAACCCTTTCACTGATATAAACGCCTTTTCACGCACTTGCAAACGGAGTAGACCCAGATCAGACGGTTTCTATATAAAACGTCTGATCAGTGTCTGCTCTGTTTGCTTATGCCATGATATAGATATAATTCTACAGTTTTTGTCAAAGCAAAAGAATCTCTTGAAACTTTTACAGTATAAAAATGCAGCTAATAAATATACATGATGTCATTATTTATTACGTGAATATTGAATAGGAAAAGGGTTGACCCTTTACCTGATATAGTGCATTTGCAAACAGAGTAGATCCTAGTGATCTCAGCTCCTGTCGGAGCCGTCTGGTCAGGATTTGCTCTGTTTGCCTATGTGATTATATAGGTCTAACTACAGTTTCTGCCAAACCTAAAACATTCTGTGTTCACAATTCATTATAAAAAGTTAATAAACACTCACAATGGCGTTATTTCTTACAAGCAAGGATTTGACATTCTCCATAAATGACAGCCCTGAAGCACACTTTGCACTATATATCTGAAACTGAAAATATACAGACCAATTCGACGTTACAGGCAGCTCCCCAAAGACTACGATTTTTGTGGAATAATTATTCTATCCAGACGACTTGTAATTTGGAGAGAGAAAAAACCCACAATTACTGACCAATAAATTCGCGGTTGACCATTCTCTAATTACGTTTCCATAATGTCTAATCCAAAACATTCGCTGTCTGTCGAGAGGAGCATAATATTTAGTTCGTCTTGATTCCAATATTGTTTTCGTTTGACGCGTGCGTATGTGTTTGGATAAACGGAATTTTTAATCAGCGTATAGTAACAGGGTTAATTAAAGCCCTTTAAAATAAATCATACAATTAATAATGTACATACATGTATAGTAAATATTCGCTAATCCCAACACTCAACTAATATAGACGTGCTTCTAAAGTTTCTGCAATGGCTAAAGCTTTCTGTGTTCATGTGGAACATTGTAGACATTTTAGAAAGCAAAGAAACAGATCTTTCAAAAATCTATTAGCAAACAGAGCAGACCCTGATCAGACGGATCCTCTAGGAGCTGTCTGATCTAGGTCTACTCTGTTTGTAAATGCGTGAAAACACGTTTATATGAGGGAAGGGTTAAGTAGTTCTCAATTCGTATATACCACAGTAAAACTTCGATTATCCGAACACTAAAATACGTATTATTATCGATCTTTAAGACAGGTGGCAGCTTAATGCATGGTGAAAGTCATGCAGAAAGCTCCTCTAGGAGCTTTCTGCATGACTTTCACCATGCATTAAGCAGCCACCTGCCTAAAAGGGTCTAAATTCTTCTATACCGAAAATTCGAATAATCGAGGTTTTACTGTATATCTTAAGACGGTTTAAATGTAGTTAGAATTACGTAATTTACAGGTGTACAATTATGCAGTGCCTCCAATCTTCTTCCATTATTTAAATGAGCTAGTTCATCAAATAATTTTTTTACATATACCAAAAGAGCTTCCTAATTTCTGTTTCATATTTGTTCCGTATTATCTGACCGACATCCAATTGGAGCTTCAATGTTACTAGAAAGTTTCAGAATGGAATAGCCCCTTGGTGTTTATCTATAGAGACCACTCAGTATTAACCCTTCGCTTGCTATTCACGTCAATATACCTACCTGTAAATAGTGAAGACCCAGATGAGACATCTCCTGCAGGAGCTGCATCATCAGGGTTTGCACTATTTACAAGTTGATTGTGCAACCAGTGCACTCCACAGCAGTGATTGCACAGCAAAATACTTGTACACAGTGAAGATATATTTAATTATACAACAGGGCATGGGTAAAGAATGAGAAATGTATTTTAAAATTCAGCAAGAGAAGGGTTAAAGTCTTACATTTGCTAGAGGATTTTGAATGACAAATAGTGCAGACCCTGGTTCAGCGAATCTTCAGGATCCAAAATGTTTCACGTTCTGATTGCACTGGTAAGGACAAATGGACGTAAGGCGTGTTTTGACGTACACTAATTGGTAGACAACGATTGCCCAGTGTGCAAGAGGCTACGCACCCTGTAAATTAGTAGTCTGGTCAGGCATGTGCCCTTTCTCGAAGCTAATGTGTCTGTCACATTAAAGGCCGACAAAAACCCCTGCTCATTAATCTGTCAAATACAGGACACAGCTAAAGAACCCTATCTCAAGTGTGCTTACATGTTGCGATTTCCCTGGACGATGCTGATATTGCAAATGTCATTGAGTTACGAACAATTAACACTAGACTTAGTAAAATAATAAGCATTTCTGTATAGATAACATCTGTTTATTAGACTTAGTATAATATTTAGCATTTTTGTGCAAATAAAATCTGTTTATTAGACTAAGTATTGTCTGTTTATTAGACTTGGTATAATAATTAGTATTTCTGTATAGATAAAATCTGTTTATTAGGCTAAGTATAAAAAATAGCATTTCTGTACAGATAAATTCTGTTTATTAGACTTAGTATAATAATAAGCATTTGTGTATAGATAACATCTGTTTATTAGACTTAGTATAATAATTAGCATATTACATGTATGTTTATTAGACTCAGTTATATAATTAGCATTTCTGTATGGATACAATCTGTTTATTAGACATAGTATAATAATAAGCATTTCTGTATAGATAGATCATGTTTATTAGACCGAGTATTATAATAAGCATTTCCTTATACATGTAGGTACAAAATGTATACAAAGTGGTATAGACCATCTGTGATTAACTACAGAGTCCATTCATTATGAGGGTATTGCTAGCGGGCGTAAAATGACAGTGCAGATGCCATCTAGGATGCCTCTGATTTGGGCCTACACTGTTTGCAAATGCCAAAGCATTCGTTTCCCATACTCTTTCATTTATGATAGCTGTGTGCGTGTTCATGACAGATGGACATACTTTGAAAAGCATATATTGTCTGATCTGGGTCTGCAATATTTCCTCCATCCATTAAGTTTCAAACTGCGTATAAGTTTAACGAGTCCCTACAGACACACACCGAATGTGCATTAATCCCATTTATATACTCCTGATGAGTTATGAAAATGAAAATTAGAATTTGTTCGATATACATACCTGTACAGGTCTCTGAAAATGGAATGTAAATTCATTCGATATAGATACATGAAGTAGGAAGGGTTCGTGTAAATGGTACTTAGTTTGGTTCGGTTTTTATCGGGGTTGAACAGTATTTCAGTCATATCACGACGTCCAGCTAATCACAGGCGGAGGAAACCCCTAGCAATTCTTTTGTGCACGGAACAAATTACATTGTTTCGTGCAAATGACACCTAGAATATTCGATATACACATTTGGAAGGATTCGTAAGAAAAACAGTTTGCAATGCATTCTGCCATATAGACTTCTTTTGTCTGGCTATACTAAAATGTAAATGTCATTTGAACCAAAGTGTCAAACTAATTTACAGAACAAATACAATAACACCTGTCTAAATCGGGCGTTAAATTTAGTATAAAAATCGGTCTTGGAGAGTAGTAGCAGTTTAATGTTGGGTGTAATTCATTCAGAGAGCTTTCTGCATGGATTTCGCCCTGCTTTAAGCGGTCACCTGCCTACAATTATGCAAATTCTTCTCTACTATAATCCCGGTTTTTAGGGATTTTATTGTACTACGATGGTGACTAACATAATACACTGGTAACACCTCGGCACAGCGGTGACGTTGACTACTAGTATAAGTTGTCCAAATGTCTCGAAATAGTCTACAAACTTAATAGATAGTATTCAAGTGTTACATGAAAGTACCAAATCGATGTTAATGTCGTTATTCTTCTAGTTATTCGTTTAATTCTGGAAACCACGCACAACAGTCCTAATGAACGATAAACCAGCTTTTACTTTCTTCTTCGGAAGATAGTTCACACGCTCGACTTATTGAGTGTCAGTAAAAGGTAACAATGGAGAAATATGCTATTGCGATGTTTGCAAACAATCAAATTGAATCATTTATTGCGTTCATCATCATAAAATACTCATAGCAAACATAATGTTTGCACAGTAGTGCGATAGAACCTGTCTTAAGCGACCATCTAAAAGAGGTATATTCATGGGTCTTTACGGCAGGTGGTAGCTTAATGCAGGCCAAAAGTAATGCAGAAAGCTTTCTGCATTGCTTTGCCCTGTATTAAGCAACCACCTGCTTTTTAAGACTACTATGTTGAATTAATGAATGATCGCTTAAGACAGGTTATACTGTAAATGTGTAAATACTCATTCATCTATCACTTTTCCGAGGAGCTAACGTATTGCCAGGTACATGAACAGAATATATAAAAATGTCAAAACTTGTGATGACATATATGAACATATACAGGACAATAAAGGAAAACTTTTATTCTACTAATTTAGTTTTCATGGCAAAATATTCGCACATAGCAACATTTAAGACAACTCATTTTCATTTTTCTGTAAACCAATGTTGCAATACGTGTACAGTTGGTCAATGACAATAATATATTTTAAATATTGATTTCTTAAATGTCGAAATTTAGGATATACTTACTAATGGAAGTTTGTATAACATTCATATTACACTGCATGCATTTTCCTGTCGTCTCTATTAGTATTAGTGTATCGGCCAGTTTCGATTGCTAAATGATGTGAGGAAAGTCTAACTTTTGTAAGTGTATATTTCTAGTTTTGTTCCATTATTAATATTTGAGTACCATGTTTATTTATAAATGTCGATATTTCTTGCTTTTTTCAAAGAGTAAAAGACAACATTTGGCACTTTTGGCACAGTGTAGACACAGATCATTCAACTCTTACAACTGACCAGGGTCTATTCTATTTGCTTATGGCATTATATAGATCTGAGTTTGAAGTTTTTGTCAAAGCAAAACATATCTTTGTTATTGTGTAATTTTTAAAAAAAATCATTCAATGAATATAAATGCAGTAATAAATTAATACAAGAAAGAGTATATACACATTAAAAATATTTTACCACGTATCATTTGGTTGGTTAAACTTCGATATCTCGAATTCGAGATAACTCGAAGTAAAGTCCCTGCCTCCCAAAATGTATGGTACATACTTTGCCAAAACACATGTGACAGCTTAATGCAGGTCGAAGTAATGTAATGCTCCTACAGGAGTTTTCGACATTACTTTACACTTGAAATAAGCTGTGAACTTCGGAAAATGTCCAGATTAGAAATCGGATGACTCGAACCACTGTTGTCTCAAAGTAATGTGTATGTGAACTTCGAAATATTGAAATATTGAAATTCAACCGTATGTGATATAAATAAATTCACGAAAAGACACAGAAATGCCAGAAAATCAATTTCCAGAGAACGAAAAGTGATAGCAATAATTTCATTGCTTTAATCATAAAGCAAGTGCATAGATACTTTCAAGATATATCATTTAATCAATTTAAAGGCTAACATTGGAGTTTGACTTAGAAAAATTCCTCAGTATATTACATTCACGAAATACAATGGCATGTTGAGATTTTTTACACACACGTATCAATATTTTACTATTTACTGCTTGTCTGGGCTATAAAAATCACGGGCGGGAAAACCAGGCTGGAAAAGAGCTCGTGACCTATATAGTAAACTGAGTTTTCTGCTAGAATTTCGTGCGCTTGAATTTATGACCGAGACAAATCTTAAGAGCCATCTCTTTATATGTATGTCATTATAAATCATTACATTTCATAATAAAATATGTTGAGGTATAAATAATGTGTTGGCAAGCTGTTTTTTAAGATGTAATTTATTAATCAAATTTACAACTCCGATGTCTGTCTTTAACCCCTTCCGTGCCACAGTGACGGGTTTATGATATCACATGCAAACAGTTTGAATCCAGATGAGACGCCGAGTAACTCGGCGTCTCATCAGGATCCAAACTGTTTGACACTCTTTTTACTGTTTTATAAAGAAAATGGAAAAGTGCACACACTAACACTAAAAATAAACGAAACTATGCCCAGCAGACGACAATGCTGGCAATGAAAGAGTTAAGACGAACATGCTTTCGTTTTATTCGTCACTTGAAATAAGAAGCTGTAAATCATGTAATTAAGGTAGGAAATACAGAACTATGCGACCGGAAACGTAACGACATACTATAAGTCTTTTGTCATCAACATGGTTGAACTATTTGCAGAAATAAATACAGCATAACCCCTCTAAACTGGAACTCTAGAATAATTTAGATACTTTAAGGCAGGTAGCTGGGTAATGCAGGGTGAAAGTCATGCAGAAAATCCTCTATGAGCATTTCCTCTTTCATCCTGCATTAAGCTGCAACCTGTCTCCAAGACCGATATTATGCTGTTTATCGTCCGGTTTAGAAGGGTTTTACTGTATACAATTATATTATAAATCAAGTAAATTATGGACAAAATATACTTATAAATTTGATAAATAAAGATAACGAATCATTAAATAAAACTTATTGCTTGATCTATGTAAACATTGTTCTTAAAAGTCCAAAATGAGTCATGCAGGAAACTCCACATACAGAACAAACAGTAGCCCGAACAGCAACACAAGGAAACAGCAAATGTACATAACTATAAAAACAACAAGAGACGCACAAAGACAAAACAAACACACAATAGGGGGAAGATGGAAGCACCGCCTTGGAACGGTCAGTGGCAAAAGTTAAATATTACTGTGCGGGGCACAAGTCCTTTGCAATTAGTATAGACCCAGATGACAGGGCTCCTTGATGTAATACAAGATACAATATACAAGAAGCTTTATTTAACGTCGATTATAACAATAAATAACATTAGCATATAGCTATTTGCCGACATTTAAACAAAAGCATGAACATATCAAAGAGTAAAAAACATATCAAAAAGTAAACAAATGTTACACTTTTCTTTGGAACAATCTCTAAACATTCATCATAAGCTTGACCTGTTTGAAATTTGGATTAGTCTATTTGGAAAGTCAGCGTGGTAAGTGTTAAAACGTGCAGACCCAGATCAAAGGACTTCTTTAGGACCTATTTAATCACGACATACACTGTTTGCTACTCGCATCGGTAAACGATGTTGTAAAACCAGTCTTCATTGAACATATGTGGACACCTGCTCACAGAAAACAAGACAATGAAGTAAGTAACAAGACAACGAAGTAAGTAAACCTTGAAGTCAAAATGACCGTTCAAGTTCAAGTTCTAGGTTTCACGATGGTATATTGACACATTACAATAGACTATAAAACGATTCCACATTCTCTGGCGATATTGTCTTTAAATGCAGCCCTTTTCACAACGCTATTTAGTGAAGAACATTTCAAAGTTCCAATGTATGGTAAAAGATTGGTCGCAGCTAAAATTCCCTTCTCTACATACATCTTCACATCACTTTTGTTCATCTTTAAAAGTTTTTAGGTAAATCTTCCAATTGGTGTATGAGGAGAATTGGACACACACTATTTTGAGCAGGACGTTCGTGCGGACGTACGTACGGATTTGCATAAGGACGATCAATAGGAAAGCTTTTTGTCCCCACCTTGTGTGTGGGGGTGGGAGATAAAATGTTGCCTGGGATGCCATTTGATTTTCACCAGACACGATAATAGATTACGCTACCAGAATTGGTGAGTAAACAATATATTATCCTAGCTAGTTAGCCTAAACAGGATTATATACGTGTGATGAGACAGATAAAACAGATTGGTGTCTTGAGAATACAACTTATTTATAGTTTAAGACACTAACAAATCAGTGTAACCCATTTATTCCCATATAATTAATGGGAACCCGCCCGGATCTTCTTTTGGAACCCATCCATTCTTCACAGCAAACAAAACATTCACTGATACAAGCCATTGACAGTAATGGACCCAGCGGACAGTGCTCCTTCAGGGGCCCTCTGATCTTGGTCCACCCCTTGTCAGGTACACTGGGCACAAATGGGTAAATTCATTAACCCTATCACGCTATTGATACGGCATTTACTACCAGCTTAGTTCCAGGTGAAACACCAGGTAACTCGGTGTGACGTCAGTATCCAAACCATCGGTAGTAAACGAATGGTCAACATCAGCTTACCCATTACCTCATAGGCTATTTTTAGATACAACCTCTTTGAATAAATCTACCGAAAGGGAGCAGTGACTAGAGAAAAGGAAAAGTTTAGAATTTAGTAGTTTGAAACCATTGTGATAAATAGAGCATTTGCTCCTATAGGAGCAAATGCTCTATTTATCACAATGGTTTCACAAAATGACTTTTACAGAGTCGTCAAAAGTCGTTAATATGAGGGAATGGGGTTAAACAGGCATTACGTTTTACAGAAGGGTAAAGTGTAAGGATATAACTATACAAACCAGAAATCAAATATTGTTACAGTAAACCCCATCTTAACCTGAAAACTAGTACAGACGAATTTAGATACTTTAAGGCAGGTGACTGCTTAATGCAGGGTGAACGTCATGCAGAAAGCTCCTAGATGAGCTTTCTGCATGACTTTCACCGTGGGTTAAACTGCAACCTGTTTCCAAGACCGATATTTATACTAAATATAACGTCCGGTTAGAGTGGGTTTTACTGTATTTGGTTCATGTGTGAAAATATCAATTCTGTAAGCGCGTTAAACATAATTTATAAACCGCAGAAAATGCCGAAGTGGAGGTAGGTTCATGTTCAACATTCAATAGAAATTAGAGAAAAGTTATTTTAAGATTGAAGCAGACGACAATTGTTACAGACGAAAAATTACTTAGCGTGCAAAGAGTTAAGTCTTTACTCAATGGATACACCTTTAGATGTGTTTGTAAACAGAGTAGACTAAGATCAGATGTCTGCTCTGATTGCTTATGAAATAATATAGATCTAATTATAAAGTGTCAGACTGCAGTGCCAAACTATTTATACAGTAAAATCTCGATTATTCGAATTTTCGTTATAAACGAATTTAGACCATTTTAGGCAGGTTGCTGCTTAATGCATGATGAAAGTCATGCAGAAAGCTCCTGGAGGAGCTTTCTGCATGACTTTCACCATGCATTAAGCTGCCACCTGTCTTAAAGATCGATGATAATACGTATTTTTAGTGTTCGGATAATCGAGGTTTTACTGTATGTCCATATGGCATAGTTAAAACCATCCAATTAATATTTATGATGACTTGTCATAATTTCTGAAATTAATATTCATGGAGTAAGGGGTTAAAACAGGTCGCATATAAATCCCTTTACTCTATGAATATTCATTTTAGAAATTAAAGCATCATGAATATAAATTAACTGAGTTTTTAAAATGGCATATTAGCACACGAAATGCTTGCCAAAGCAGAAACTGAAGAATCAGATCTATGGTATTCCATTTGCAAACAGAGCAGATCCTGATCAGACGGCTCCTATATGATATGGGCATTTTTATGGACTAAATGGTTTAATACAGAATGAAAACCATACAGAAAGTTCCCCTTTCCTTCATATAAACGCGTTTTCACGCATCTGCAAACAGAGTAGACCCAGATCAGACGGCTCCTATAAGAGCCGTCTGATCAGGGTCTGCTCTGTTTGCTTATGGATTTTGATAGATCTGTTTCTTTACTTTCTAAAATGGCTACAATGTTTCACCTTACACATTTCTTTATAAATATTTTGTCAATGAATATTCAGAATAAACATAGAACAGGGAAGACGAAATGGCTCCTATGCATGGCTACACAAATAAATAAGCAGATAACTGTTTACTCCTTGAATATTCATATAAGAAATAGTGACATCATGAGTATTAATTAGCTGACTTTTTATAATGACATGATGGCAAATAGAATATTTTACCATGGCAGACAATGCAGATTTATATCTATATCAGTCCATAATCAAATAGAGCAAACCCCGATCAAACGGCTCTTACAGGAGCCATCTGGTCTGGATCTGCTTTGTTTGTAGAGACATGATACGCGTTTATATTAGGGAATAGATTTAGTTAACCCTTCTCTAGCTGAATTTTAAAATACATTTCTCCTTCTTTACCCATACCCTGTTGTATAATTACATATATCTTCACTGTGTACAAGTATTTCGCTGTGCAATCACTGCTGTGGAGTGCACTGGTTGCACAATCAACTTGTAAATAGTGCAGACCCTGATGAGACAGCTCCCGCAGGAGCTGTCTCATCTGGGTCTTCACTATTTACAGGTATGTATATTGACGTGAATAGCAAGCGAAGGGTTAACAATTGCATGTGAACAGGGGACATATTGTTAGAAACTGTTGAATCAGATCTACAGCTGAACTTCGATGTCTCGAACTCGGATAACTCGAACTAAAATTTCGGTCCTTCCAAAATTTACCAATACAAAATTCCTCTAAAACGTACCACTACGCATATCAAGAAAAAACCATGTGACAGCTTATTGCATGTGTTAAGGAGTTTTCAGCATTACTTTAGACCTGTATTAATATGTGAGCTTGAGAAATTGTTCAAATTAGAAATCGAATACATGTAATTCGAAATATCGAACTTCAACTGTATATTATTCCATTAGTAAACATAACTGATCCTGGTCAAGCGGCTCCTATAGGAACCATCTGATCTGGGTATACTCTGTTTGCAAAGGTGTACAAGTTTAAGCTTTATATGGAGTAAAGTGTTAAGAAGATGTCAACATAATATGTCCAAATCAAGACTACAACTAAATCGAGTCTAATACAATACAATACAATACATTTTATTTCAGCATTAAACATTACAAGAATGTTCTTTAGCCTACAATACATACATATTTGTTAAGATACAAATACATGTACTGACGCTGAAGACTTTGGGGGAATCTTTTTAACTCTTTCCCTGTTCAATATTCATGTAAGAAATAATGACGTCATGAATATTTATTAGTTCAGTTTTTAATAATATAAACGTTTTAAGAGAAGACTTTTGTTTTGACAAGAACTGTACAATCAGATCTACATCATGGTCCATGCTTATAAAGCTTTTAGTTGAGACTGAGTTTCGTTCTCAGGCTTATGATTGGTCAGATTTGAGTTCTCAAGCTTTTGATTGGTCAGATTTGAGCCAAAGGCTCAAATCTGATCAATCAAAAGCTTGAGAACGATCTCAGACTCAACTAAAAGCTTTATAAGCATGGACCCATGTCAAAAGCAAACAGAGCAGACCCTGATCAGACGGCTCCTATATATATAGGAGCCGTCTGATCTGGGTCTATTCTGTTTGCAATTGCGTGAAATGGATTTTATATGAAGGAAAGGGTTAATGGTTTGCAAACAGAGTAGACCTAGATCAGACGGCTCCTAGAAGACCATCTAACCAGGGTCTGCTCTGTATGATTGTGGAATAAATTTGATCTCATTCTAGAGTTTCTGCTCAGGCAAACGTTTCACGTGTTAACGTGCCATTGTAAAATTTAATCTGATTAATATTCACCAATTCCTTATTTCTTACATGAATATTAATGGAGTAAAGGGATAAACTGGAATATAATTAAAATAAAACAGAGACACGCATGTGTAAGCTGTTTAAAATTGACATTTTCGTCTTTATTAATGCTTTATTTCAAATTTTGTTTCAACATTAATATTGTAAAGCATAAATCAACACAAAAACCTTCAACATTAATGAAACAAAATCATTTAACTTTGCAATGCACATTTTGATTTCTGTCATTTCATTTGTTATGTATTCCTAAGCGTCCGTGAAATGGAATTCAACAGGATGTTCTGCTATTACAGCTAGTCATTATCATCAACTTAGTTCTTCAGGGAAATCACAAATGAAGATAAAAATATTGAGGAAATGCTTATAATTGCGAATATTAATGCTCATTGGAGATTATTTCAATGAAATATGACTTATACAAATTGGGTCTGCACTTTTACTAACCATTAGGGACATTGTTTTATAGAAAGGCTCACGCACGCAGAAGACAAGGGCTCGTCTTAGTTTAACATATCACTATCACAACCTCAACATTACATTCGACGCATTTCAAACATGTCTAAACTGTACAAAACTCATTTGTTTGTATGCTGAAAAGTAGGATATCGCAAGGAAACCTATCGAATAAACGTTGAAAAAAACAAACTTCCATGTGTTTGATACCGGAGACCCGGATGTTATTCGCCGATATTTTAGTTTCATTCGGATTGGGTTTTAGCTTCTTATCTGTTCGCGCAACTTCTTTGTCACTTCCGAGAAAAGCTGTTACGTAAACAATGGAGAGGTCGAGTGATCATCGGCAAAACGCGGACAATTTGAAACGGAAAAGGCCGATAATCATTTGTTGTAGAACAAGAATTATAGCATTGATGAAATCGGTTTATTTTGTATCACAGGGGCATTTCAAATGACTGAACATAACGAATACCAACTTTTATGATGTTATTGAAAATATGTGTTCATCGTAGGAATATCCTCTTTAAGTACGAGGGGTGATAAAAAATCTCGCAAAAGTGCTCTAGTTTTAAATTAGAATATGATGAAATATGCATGTGACGCAGGCAGAAACATATAATATATTCTATAAGAATACAAAATTTCAAATCTCTATATTTGCTAGTTATAAATTTATCCATAGTATTCCATGTATCTTTATCATGCTATAAACGAATTTGTCATTAACAGTTTGAATCCATATATGATGGCGACTTGTTTAACACTCTTGTTATATCTAAACGTACAGTAGAGCCTATAGTAACACTTTACTCCATCATAGGTCCATATACGAAGCGTAAATTTAACCCATTTGCTCCCAGTTTATTCTTCCATGTTTATATATTGGATTAGTCCATTTTTATCTAAGGGGTGTCTGGCCTAATTTTCAATTTCGTTTTGTTTTATATTGAAATTCCTATCAATAAACAGTGTAGACTCTGATCAGACGTCGCATTATGCGGCGTCTGATCAGAGTCTACACTGTTTGCCTACGTCCCATATATGGGATCGTGGGAGCAAATGGGTTAAACATTTGCAACAATAGCTAATTTATTTCTCTACCACTCTTCGAGACGATTCTAAAGAGTAGTCACAGTAAAGGGTTCGGTGGAGAAATGACGATTTTAGTAGTTGTGTACGCACCGTTATCTGTAGCGCTGCTCCATGGATATTTATGTAAGAAATAATGACAGCATGGATATCAATTAACCCTTCGCTTGCTATTCACGCCAATATACCTACCTGTAAATAGTGAAGACCCAGATGAGACAGCTCCTGCAGGAGCTGTCTCATCAGGGTCTGCACTATTTACAAGTCGATTGTGCAACCAGTGCACTCCACAGCAGTGATTGCACAGCGAAATACTTGTACACAGTAAAGATATATGTAATTATACAACAGGGAATGGGTAAAGAAGGAGAAATGTATTTTAAAATTCAGCAAGCGAAGGGTTAAATTACTTCATATAATCGAAAATGAACACAAGAATTATATGCTATGATAGAACCCGTAGAACCAGACCTATATAATTACAGAAGCAAACTAAGTAGAGCTTGATCAGACGTCTCCTATAGGAACCGGCTGATCTGGGTTTACTCTGTTTGCAAAAGAGTTAAACAGCGTATTTATAGAGTAAATGGTTAAGCGATCAGTCATTTTCTGGACATACGAGTATGAGTCTTAAAAAGCAAGTGGATTCTTAATGCAGGGCAAAAGTGATACAAAAAACTCATATAAGAGTTTTCTGTATCACTTTCGTTCAGCATTACATTACCAACGGTTTTGCAAGTCCAGATTTAGACCTCTCTCTGATGATCGCATAAGACAGGTTCTATCGTATGTAGAAAGAATCAGTATATAGCCTACGAATAAATACGAAATACAGTAGAACCTGTCTTTAGCGGCCAACAAAATACAAATGTAGGGTTATCTATGGGTCTGTAATGAAGATGGAGGCTTAATGCAAGCCATCCTATAGGAGCTTCCTGTATTACTTTTGCCCTGCAATAAGCAACCACCTGCTTTCATGTGTTCAATAAATGAATGACCGCTTAAGACAGGTACTAGTATAAGTAAAGTTTTTGAGCATGCAAGCGTTTACTCGGCAAGCTAAATGTTAATAATTATGTACTATTGCAGATAGCTCATTGCGATCAAAACTTGATGCTTTCCAGTGGTGAGTGCATTGCCAAATACAGACATTATTATATTACATATTGATCTGCTTTGACGTTAATTCTTAATGTGCGAGAACCGGGAATATAAAGCCTTTGCAAACAGCGTAGAACCAGATTAAATGGCTCCTGAGGGAGCCCTTTGATCAGGGTCTGCACTTTTTGTCATAAAATAATCAATTTCTTGAGGATGTATTTTGATACATGTGATATTAATACAAATACAGAAAGAGAGGAGCCAATTTTAATTATTCAACAGCCTAAGGGATAAAGATCGCTCCAAATGGTTACAATTTCCCCTGAGATTATTATGGCAGCCATGAAAACCGCAGACAAAACATCGTAGCTACTAGAAATTGTAATTCGGGTTTCTATTTCATAGTACAAAACCAGATACCACTGTAAAACAAATACTGTTTACACATGAATATTCGTGTAAGAAATACTGAACAAAAAATTAGATGGATTATAATAATGGCATATGAAAAAGGAAAGTAAACTGTAGCATCAAGTCTATAATAACGGCAAATGAACAATGATAGTAAACTGTAGCATCAGGTCTATATCATCCAATATACCCCGGGGGCCAGAAAGGCACACACCCCACCCCGGTCCGACTTTTTACATGGGTATCAGGGTGTTTGGTAGGGTCTGCTGAATGGAAATCAAAATTGTACCCATGAAAAAAACTCATTCCTGCAATAAGCAAGCGGGACAGATCCTGATCAGACAGCGCCGAAAGAAGTGTGATCTGAAACGTCTCTGTTTGCAAATACGTTAAAAAGCGTATGTATGAAGTTAGCGATTATATGAAACATAAGTAAATAGAACAGTTGCAATTCTTTATCTATAATCATAAAACAAATTCATTGACCGAGTCTGAAAATGGTTGATTTTGTAGCCAGATTTTTTCTCTCCAGCCGTCACGCCAGCGGAAACAGCATAATCTGACACGAAACAACCCCATACACATGCATTAATAGTGAAATACGGCGGTCATATCTTTTTGAAATTCTTTATGTTCTTAAAGTACAAAATGTTTTTCAACGTCGACACCTAAACTATATTTTTACAGATTGTCATTGGACACAACTTTTGATGAACACGTTTGATGCAATGTAAGAAGCAAACTAATAACATGCCATATATTATTGGTACGATGTTATAAGCATAACTGTACAACATATATTATTTAACATATACAGACATGTATATTGACTTGTGTTCATATATCAGGGTTATTCATCTGCCTTTGTATTTCCCCCTGTGTCCCCCAATACTATCGGCAGGAACAATTCGTTGAATGCTGAATCATCAAAGAAAGTTGGCATGATCGAACAGTGTTTAACGATAATACAGTGAACTCTCATTACAACGGAGGTGTTTGTTTCCAGACATTTTGCTGGTATCACGAGGTTGTCGTTATAAATAGTTTAAATATGAAAGGAATCATATGGCCACTTTTAAATAGTACCAACAGGTAAACGCTTAATTAATGCAGAACACAAAAAGTGCAAAAAGCTCCGGTATAACGAAGGTGCCATTGTAACGAATGCCGGTATAATGAGGGTTCACTGTAGTCAAATTAAAGACGAAATGTTGTTATGCTAAAACGAAATACACAATTCAACATCCTAACAATAGAGACGGACACTCAAATGTACTTGTACAGTAAACCCCCTATCAATCGGACGTTCAATATTTTGTATAAATATCGGTCTTGCAGACAGGTGGAAGCTTAGTTCAGGTTGAAAGGCATTCAAAAAGCTCCTAGATGAGCTTTCTTGCATGCCTCATGCCCAGCATTAAGCAGCGATCTGCCTAAAAGTATCTAAATGTTTACTCTATAAGCATTCCTGTTCAGCGGCGTTTTACTGTATATATGTTCTATGTAAGCACCTTTAAAAAAACACCTCCACCTTACGGAACGCTCGAAATGTTTAAGTCTGAGACTAGGTGTCACCATATTAGAACAGATGTCCAACTATTGTGCGTAATTTAAACATTTTATACAATAACTCTATAATGTGATCATTCTTTAGAATCGTCTCTTCGAGGCGATTCTAAAGAGTAGTCACATTATTGGGTTTGTTGGAGAAATGACGAATTTAGTATTTGGGTACGCACCTTTATCTGTAGCTCTATTAGAGACTTTTAAAATCACATCGACACCATCCAAACGAATTGCCGTGAAAAGGATACATTTGTAATTAAAGAAAGAAAATAAAACCGGAATAAATATGCGATTAACAATTTGCCATTCACTAATATGTAGCTAATTTGTATCTCAATCGTTTGATACTATTTTATTCATTAAAGTCATTACCTAATGTACGATCTAATGTCATCATCAATCTTTATTAGCTGCTATTTTATCATGGTACTGTTTTGGCCTTGGTAGAAATTTAGAAATTGCAGAATCAGATTTGCCTGAAGGAACCTAGAGAAGACCTTGATCAGATTACTCCTATAGGATCTGGGTCTACCCACAGGCGTTAAAGGGTGTCTGTACCAGGTAAATCGTTAACTATTTCCTAACGTATGACTGCAATACAAATTTATTATTTGCATTACATTTTAAATTCACAAACGCAAGTCACAAGATGTTTCACACAATATTTTAGATGCTTCTAGGCAGGTGGATGCTTTATTCAGGTTGGTCATGCACAATGCTCCAAGAGGAGCTTTCTATATGACTTTCACTCTGCATTAAGCTGTCACCTGTCTTCAAGACCGAAATATAGACTAAATGGAACGTGCGACCTAGAGCGGTTTTACTGTACGGCAAAAACATTCTGAAGAGACCGCCAAACATAAGTCTAATTATGTGTCTTAAGGCGAGTAGTAGCTTACCGCAGGGCGAAAATTATGCAGAAAGCTCCAGCAGGAGCTTTCTGCATTACTTTCGTCCTGCATTAAGCAAGCACATGCTTTTTAAGGCACAGCTCTTTATTTATTAAGTGATCTCATTAGGGTTGTTAGCATGTATTGCGGTTCAATAAAACATGTTTGTACCTGACGTTACGACAAGAATAATTGCTCCTGTATGATATATTGATTGACCGACGATTTGCTATGGACTAAATGAAGAAGATTTCCCCTGAGAATGTATTCTAGTGCAACTATGAATACAATGGACTAATCGGTGTATCAATCTGACTGGGATACATCAATTGCATGTCAGATGTGTCGTACAGTAGAAAAAAAACTGTAATGTGTTTTCGGCGCTATGTGAAAATTGTTGTCACAGACTGCAGAACATCACATCAGAGAATTATCAAAGTGAACATTATGTCAGGTTTAATAATTACTTTAGGAAACGTAAACAGTATAAATAGCGTAGATCCTGTTACGGCGAATAGTGCTTTTCAAGTCGGCATCTGATTAGGAATTTCACTTTTTGTCTCAAACTCTATTTCTATATAATATAATGTACTTTATTCCTTTGAAGTTTGCATTTATTTATTTCATTTCCTTATTTTATCGAATGGTTTAACACAATTGGTTTGCACACGACAATTAGAAATTTGGGTTAAATAATAAACTAGGGAGTTTGATCAAATGACGCGTCTGTAATGCGATGGCTAGTTCGAGGTCTGCACATTAACACATTACCCCCTAGTGACGCATTTTTGCGCCTCTATAAAATTCACATTGTGAAACCATTGTGATAAATAGAGCATTTGCTCCTATAGGAGCAAATGCTCTATTTATCACAATGATTTCAAACTACAAAATTCTATTTGTTCCTTTCCTCTAGTTAATGCTCCTTTTCGGTAGATACATTCAAAGAGGCTGGGTCTAAAAATAGCCTAGGAGAGAATGAGTTAATCCTTTACTCCATAAATACGCCCGTCTTACCACTTGCAAACATGGTAGACAAAGATCAGCCGTCTCCTAATCTGGGACAGTTCTGTTTGCTAATGATATAATATAAATATGGTTCTACAGTTTCTTCTATGGCAAAATATTCCATGGGCAAACCTTCTTATGTTTATGTGCCAATATAAATTATATCAAGTTTATGATGTCATTTATTCTTACATGCGTATTCAAGTAGAACTACCACTAAAGTTGATGAATACCTCCACTAGCACATTTGGCACAGAGATGGGGATTATAGAAATAAATCACTACAATATCTGCTACAGTTTAGAACAAAAAACTCCGGAAAACCTGAAATTTCCTAAAAAATTCTAAGTCAATATGCTGTAATTCATTTAAAAATCAATGTAGTGTAACAAAATTCAAACTTGATCTGTAACTCATTATTATAAAGCTTACATACCAAATATCACATCAATATCTGCAAGGATTAAGAAAAAACTCTGGAAAAACTTAATTTCCGGAAAAATTCTAAGTAAAATCACTGTATTTCCATGGAAAACCAATGAAGCGTAACGAAATTCATACTTGATCTGTAACTCATTATAATAAAGCCACATACCAAATATCATTCAATATCTGTAAGGGTTAAGAAAAAAAATCCGGAAAACCTGAATTTCCGGAATTTTTTTTAAGTAAAATCCCTGTATTTCCGTGAAAAATCAATGAAGCGTAACGAAATTCAAACTTGATCTGTAGCTCATTATAATAAAGCCACTTACCAAATATCACTTCAATATCTGTAAAGCCTTTAGAAAAAAACTCCGGAAAACTGAAAAATAACAAAGGGCAATAACTCCAAAAATACTGAAGACATAGTTACAATCCTTGTGCACTGTACTTGCGGTAAATGTGATCTATCTATATATGAAGTTTAAAGACAATAGCTTTTATACTTTGGACGTTATGAAGACGGATGGACGGACGGACATGGTGACTCCAGTATAACCCTCCCCCCAAAACCCCCCCCAAAAAACAACAACAAACAAACCACAACAACAACAAAAAAAACAACCAAACTTCGTTTGTGGGGGTATAATAAGAAAAGGGTTACGTCAGACACTGAATACACATTTTTCTTCAGCATGGCGTGCATAATGGTGATGGAAAAACATTAGTGTAGACTGTTTTGGAAATGAGGGTTGATTTCCGCCTGTTTGCTCCTATGCAAACGGAGTAGGCTAAAGTCGGGTTACTATGGTTGCTTATTGAATAATGTAGTTATCATGTTTCAATTTCAGCCATTGCTGAAAACCCCGAATATATATGTCATTATAAAATGCAGCTGTTTAGTATTCACGAAGTCATTATTTCTTGCATGAATATTCATGGTGTAAACAGGTAATAGTGGACGACATTGAAGGGAAATCAGAATATTCTGAGCAGTTATATTTAACCCGTTCCTTCATATAAACGTCTTTACATGATTTGCAAATAGAGTAGACTCAGATCAGACGGCTCCTAGAGGAACCGTCTAATCAGGGGATGTTATGTTTGCTAAGTGAATTTGATAGATGTGTTACTTTAGTTCCATCTTACATATTTAATTTCAACTATTTTGTCCATGAATATTCAGTAGGTATGGAAATTTGGACTAGTTATAGAACAGGGAAAGGGTTTACCTGACCCAGATGAACCATTCGTACCAGTTCCCTCATATACAGCATATACAGAGTGCTACGCCAGGGAGTCACTTAAACATTGTAGACAACAAATAACCATTTTTAAAGTAACTACCAACAGTTGAGATCTCGATCAGACATCGGACATCTAAGTAAATTCCACACTGTTTGTAAAACATACCAGAGCGTAATAGTGTGATACTGTGCATTCATTACTTGATTTAACTATGTCAATCCTGATTTATCAGAGTGGAATAGCCCATCAGTGTTTAACAACAGGTTTTACGTACAGTAAAACCTCTCTATTACGGCCACTAAATTACATTAAGTATTTTGTGTTAAAGGCAGGTGGTTGCTTAAAGCAATGTGAACGTAAAACAGAACGCTCCTATAGGAGCGTTCTGTTTTACTTTCACATTGATTTAAGCAGCCACCTGCCCTAAATACCAGCTAATTAACTCAATTTAGTGACCGTTATAGAGAGGTTTTACTGTAGCTTGAGAGGCTTAAACTTCCTTCAGGAGCCGTCTGAACAGGATCTGCCATGTTTACCTGTGAACTAATACAGAAATCTGAGTCTACAGTGTCTGGCACGGCCACAAGTTCCTATGTTCATATGTCATTATACATATGCCATTATACATATGCCATTATACATATTTGCCATTATAAATATTTAGCTAATCAAATTAACGGTGCGATTATTTATTATTAAACATGCCTTCATATGCTATTTTAGACCCAACCTCTTTGAATAAATCTTCCGAAAAGATGCATTTACTAGAGAAAAGGATTTTGTTTTAAAAATATGTGTAGTTTTGACACTATTGTGATAAATAGAGCATATGCTCTATTTGTCACAGTGATTTCAAAACGTTACTCTTACAGAGGCGGTAAAAGGAGTCAATATGAGGGAATGGGTTAAAATTCAGGTAATACAGGGTCAAGAGACCGGTTATATCTTAAAGTAAGTGCTGTTCCCAAAAGTATTAAAATGTCACCTTCATAGACTAACTGAACTTTAAAGTCCTCTTTTGTGACATACATACCATTGTACCAGTCCACAATTTGTAGCAATTGTCTCGAAGTCTAACTGAGATATAATATCTAGTCGTAACGTATTAAACATGTTCGCTTTTTCCTAAATTTTAAAGAAGCCAGTAAGATTGTCCTTTACATTGAAAATGAGTTTATACCCTTTATCAGGCATTTATTTAAATTTACATACTTTTTCATTACTTATCAAAGTTCCTGCTCAGTCAGTAAGAATAAAAATCTTTTTCAACTTTGCAAAATTTATTATATATATTACGAGTAGTCTGTCTGTTATACGAGAAACCGCAAACAAAGTACATAAAACGAAGATAATGTAAGACATGGTCATGAAAAAGTATTATGCCATAGAAACAATCTGGCGTTGCCATAACTTCTTGAAATCATATGCCGTTATAAAAAAACTTCTAGTGATGACATCTTTATTTATTACATACATATTCATGAGGTTAAAGGGTTAAGATGTATGGCATTAATAAGCAACGTCCTCTTATAGAGGTTATACCATTACTCTGACAGATGAATAAATCTAATGTCGTATAGCTTTTGTAGCTGATGAGTATTCATGCACGAAATAATTACACCATGAATATTTATCAGTTGGATTTTCATAATGATATATGAACACAGAATGGTTTGACCATGGTGGAAACTGTAGAGTAGAATCAGATCTATATAACTCCATACGTAAACAGAGCAGACCCTAATCAGACGGCTCCTATAGGAGCCGTCTGATCTGGGTCTACTCTATTTACAAACGTATCAAATCTATCAGGCAATGGATGAATACGCCCCATACCGTATTTGTTATTTATTATCATCCTCGCTTTTAACATATACTAGCAGAAACGTTTATCTACGAACACAACACTATTATCTGGAAAGGTACGCCGAGTATGACAATACAGTAGAAACACTCTCAACGACACTTTCAAATTAGTACCACAAGCAGGTTTTACTACACGTCGCTTAATGCAGGATGGAAGCCATGGAGAAAGCTTTGAACTGGCTTCCTGCAATAGTTTCATCTTGAATTAAGTAGACACCTGCCTTATAAGGTATACGTTAGTCCTTACTAAACCTCTGGATTTGTAGACGTATTACTGTAATGTATTTAACGGAAGAGCTGAACTGCAGCTGAATCAAATGAATTAAACTTTAATGACTATTGCTCATTAATGGGATGCATAATGATCAAAACAACAGCAAAATGTTTCGTGAGAGAGCTGAGCAATGAGATGTTTACACAGAATTAATAGGATCAAAGCCATCGCTTTCTTATAAAGTTTGTGATGGAAAGAGCAAGCTTAATCTCCTTTTATGGCGCCCACATGTCTCGACGCAGCAATCGTATTGTTGTCTATACAATCTAAGAATGTTTCTTAACTCTTTCGTCGCCAATGTCGCCTGTTGGCACCATTGTAAACAGTGCAGTCCCAGGTCAGATGCCGCCTTTTCAAGGCGGCATCTGACCCAGGACTTCACTGTTTTCTGTATTATTTAAGCCCAAGCATACATGTTTTTAAAAACAAATGTTTTACTAATACACCTTTATTATTTAGTTTAGAATTATATCTAATACGAAATTATTATTGCAGACGACACTTATAAATTTGGCGCCAAAAGAGTTAACCACATGAGTTAGGCGAACCTTCCGTTCAATTTCTCAAGAGGGTGTAACGTTTGCCAAAAGAAGAACACTATCATTTTACTTACAATTAATAAACAACCCGGATAATGAAGAACCAGTGGCCTGTTTCACGGAAAGGTTTGCCATACATGATTGCTAAGAAATTTGAGAAATAATCGTTGAATGCGCAATAAAACATATACAAGGTAACATACACGTCTGTTTGAATTTTCAGCCGATGTCGCGATATGTCTGAAATGCTGTTAAAACGACACAAACAACTAACAGTTTCCCGAAGTATTCAGTTATAAAAGTTAATTTCGAAGCATACTTGACTAGTTGACCTTATTACGACGTGGTGTCTGACTTGCATAAAACAAGTAATAAAAGTCATTAAAACTACGTATTTGACGAAGTGTTCACTATTAAATGTATATTTTTCCTGAAATAATCGCCACTTGCACGTGACATGTACTAGTTGATAGTAAGGGACCGCGATTAATTTCTTAGAATCTGGGGATATCGGAAAAGGACAATAAAATGTTGTCTTCCTTGTATAATTATATTTATAGTACGCGTATATATTTTCTCAAACTTTGTTACAAATCACAAAACAGGAATTCAAGGAGAGAAGAATTCAGATGCTTTTGGCAGGTGCCTGCTTAATGCAGGATAAACGTCATACAGAAAGCTCATATGGGAGCTTTCTGCACGAGTTTCACCCTGCATTAAGCTGTCACCTGTCTCCAACACGGATGTTTATACTAAATTGAACGTCCGGTTTAGAGGGGTTTTACTGTAGTACCATATGACTTTTGCAACACAATATCTTCCCTACTGAAGGATTGTATGCCATTTATCATCACATTAAACATCACAGTGTAATACTACTAATACACGAAGATTGTCACTCAGGTACAGTATGGGATGTCAATATGTACTGGAGAATAAGTAATACTAGAAAATGGTAACAATTCTACCAAAAACAGTACGTGACATTTCGTGAATTCGTAAATGGAATCTGCAGTGTGTTGCGAAATTAACATTGAGACAGTCCCAACTGGCTTTTAAAATAAGTAATGAGTTTGTGAAAACCTGTGCAAACTGATTAACCCCACAGTGTTCTAGATTAGATTGAATCCCAACGAGTTGAAACCCTTATCATATGTTCAGCCCTTTACCTCATAGATACGCGTAATAACGCATTTGTAAGCAGAGTAGATCCAGATCAGACGGCTTCTATAGAAGCTGTTTGACCAGGGTCTGCTCGTGATATAATTCATATTTCATTATACAGTTTCTGTCAAGATAAACACTTTTAAACATTCAGTTAACTCTTCTAGAATCAGAATAAAGGGTAATAAACGTTACTTCAATGAGATCAGTACTTCCGGGAGGAGCTCTGAACAGGAACTTCGCACGGAAACATTTAACCCTTCTCTTGCTGAATTTTGAAATGCATTTCTTCTACTTAACCCATGCCCTGTGGTATACTTACATATATCTTCACTGTCTACAATTATGTCTCTGTGCAATCACTGATGTAGAGTGCACTGGTTGCACAATCAATTTGTAAATAGTGCAGATCCTGATGAGACAGCTCCTGCAGGAGCTGTCTCATCTGTGTCTTCACTATTTACAGGTAGGTATATTGACGTGAACAGCAAGCGAAGGGTTAATATACAGCCTATTACATATTGACATGTCTTCATTTCCCCACAGTTATTTATAATACTCATTAAAACAAAAAGAAAAAGTAAATGACAATGACAACGTCAGGCAAGAAAAAAATCTCTCCCATAGTGGATTCTTGCAAAAAGTAAAAACGTTATTTGAAGAAAGATGAACTACCAAAAGATATACTTTCAATAAAAGATGTTGTTTTTCTTGCACAGGATTCATCCATTATCGTGTGTTGTTCTGTGTCAATGTAATGGGTTATGTAGTTTAACCCTGCGGCCCATATAAACGCATTTTCATGCCTTTTACAAACAGAGAAGACCCAGATCAAGATCTGCTCCGTTTGCTTATGGTATGTTATAGTTATCACCATGGATACAATTTTTTGTTCCATGTTCCATATTATTGATTTTGTTCATGAATATTAATTAGGTTTTAAAAATTTGAATAAACGTCAAACAGGGAAATGGTTAAAGGGTATCCTTATTGTAGACTCTATCTTTATATAATGTGCCTACAAAGCCCTTCTTTCACAAATACCGAAAACCGTAACACACCATTATATTTTTCTAGAGCTGTAGATAAGATGCATACTAATCAATCAAAATAAAGTTACCAGGAATGCTAAGATGCATAATAATCTATCAAAATAAAGTTACCAGGAATGATAAGATGCATAATAATCTATCAAAATAAAGTTACCAGGAATGATAAGATGCATAATGATCTATCAAAATAAAGTTACCAGGAATGATAAGATGCACACTGATCTATCAAAATAAAGTTACCAGGAATGATAAGATGCATAATAACATATCAAAAGGAAGTTTCCAGGAATGATAAGATGCATATTGATCTATCAAATAAAGTTACCAGGAATGATAAGATGTACACTGATCTATCAATAAAAGTTACCAGGAATGATAAGATGCATAATAATCTATCAAAAGGAAGTTTCTAGGAATGATAAGATGCATATTGATCTATCAAAATAAAGTTACCACGAATGATAAGATGCATAATAATCTATCAAAATAAAGTTACCAGGAATAATAAGATGCATACTGATCTATCAAAATAAAGTTACCAGGAATGATAAGATGCACACTCATCTATCAAAATAAAGTTACCAGGAATGATAAGATGCATATTGATCTATAAAAATAAAGCTACAAGGAATGATAAGATGCATAATAATCTATCAAAAGGAAGTTTCCAGGAATGATAAGATGCATATTGATCTATCAAAATAAAGTTACCAGGAATGATAAGATGCACACTGATTTATCAAAATAAAGTTACCAGGAATTATACGATGCATAATAATCTATCAAAAGGAAGTTACCAGGAATGATAAGATGCATACTGGTCTATCAAAATAAAGTTACCAGGAATGATAAGATGCACACTTATCTTTCCAAATCTCTTATTTCTCAGCCAAACCCGATCGTTTTGCAATTTATTAGAATCGCCTCGGAGAGAAATTGAAGACGCAATTCTAATGAGTTGCATTAAGATAGAGTTTGACGTATATATTCAAATATGTTTAACACTTTCTCTTATACGTCTGGTCAGGGTCTGTCTTTTTTTCAAATGAAAATATAATAGATCTGACTCTACCAATTTTGACCCAAACCTGACCCTTTCCTCCATGAATATTTATGTAAAATAATGACGTCATGAATACTAATTAAATTGCTACAATAGCACGCGGACACAGGAAATTGTGGCCATGACAGAAACTATAGAATCATATTTATATTACCGGTATATCATAAGCAAAGAGAGCAGACCCTAATCAGACCGCTCCAATAGCAACCGCCTGGTCTGGGTTTACTCTGTATACAAAGGCGTAGAAAGGCGTATCTATAGAGTAAAGGGTTATCTAAACATGTTGGAGACCAGTATTCAGAGCTACAGATAAAGGTGCGTACCCAAATACTAAAATCGTCATTTCTCAACCAAACCCTATACTCTGACCACTCATTAGAACCGTCTCTTCGAGACGATTCTAAAGAGTGGTCACAGTATAGGGTTTGGTGGGGAAATGAAGGAACTATTGTTGAAAATGTTTAAATTTACGCATCTTATCTAGACATCTGAGTGTATACAATGTGTAGTGGTAATAGTAGTAGTAGTAGCAGCACACTTGATTCTATTCCCTAAAGCATGATGCTTGTACATGTAAGAGGGTTGTTCCAAATAAAACTAATATAAGTCCACGTATATCTCACGATCCGTGTTATTCTTGAGGGTTATATTTGGCAAGTACAAAAGATAGTACGAAGACAGTTTAGTGGGTTTGATGTCATCTATACGTTCAGTTGTAACACCTGTAGGCATATAGGACACTTGATTAAATTATAACTGGGAAACGTTGTGTTCAAATAACTGAACCCAGGGCTTACATTAAAGTTGCATTAGGTTTTTGAACATCTTTCGTATATTGATATAATATGTCAATTGCTTCAGGTACGTGATAATGCACTGTGAGGTTGAGATTGTATATAGGTAGTTGAGAAGTGTTTACAGAAACACAAATCAAAGACGTTACTACCGTGCCGCAGAGAATATTTCCCTTTTTTCCCATCTAAACCCTAACGTGTTAGGTCTCACTAGAATCGCATCGGAGAGGCAATAATGAGAACCGACAAGCTAGGGACTGGTGGAGAAATACAAAACAAATGTTTTACCAATATTTCATAAATTCCTTTATACAGTAGAACATTTCTTAAGCGGTCATCAAAACGAGGTCTCATTAAGGGTCTGTAAGGCAGGTGGTAGCTTACTGCAGGTCAGAAGTAATATAGGAGCTTTCTGCATTATTTTTGCCCTTCAGTAAGCAACCACCTGCTTGTTAAAACCCCTATGTCCAATATACGAATGACCGCTTAAGACAGGTTTTTCTGTATCTAAAACTCTAGAGTAAGATAATGCATTTTATTACATCAGTATTTAGTACTCGCACAGTGGTAAAAATAAATATCAAACTTGAATTACTACCACTGAAATATCGAGAAGAATTTATTGTTCTTAGCAGGTTATGGTTTAATATTCTGGAAAGGTATAGTTTCATTCTCAACGCGCATGCGCTTGTCACATTCTGTTAAGGCGATTAATCTCAGCTGTCAGATGCAGGATGCAACATTGTGTAACAGGGTTCATTTTTCAGAATGCTTCGCACATTGATTATTCTCATACGGCGTCTAGGATTTGGCGTTACCAACGTCCTTGAGAACCAGAACACCACGAACCTTGCGCTGTACTACTTGTGATCAGTTAAATACTTTCCCTCCTGAATATTCATGTCGGAAAGAATCACATCATGAATAATAATGATAATAATTTTGTTTAACCCATTCCCTCATATTGACGCCTTTTGACGCCTCTGCAAAAGTCACCTGTTGAAACCATTGTGATAAATAGAGCATTTGCTCCTATAGGAGCAAATGCTCTATTTATCACAATGGTTTCAAACTACAAAATTCTAAAATTTTCCCTTTCTCTAGTTAACGCTCCTTTTCGGTAGATTCGTTCAACGAGGTTGGCTCTAAAATAGCCTATGAGGAAATGGGTTAATGGCATGTGAACACTAAACATTTTGGTCATTACAGACATTGTAGAATTAGATGAAGTGTTCCTACAGGAGCCGTCTGATTTGGGTCTACAATGTTTACAAAAGTAACAAAAGAAGTCTATACTAGGTAAAGAGTTGATACCTTTCAAAAATCTTTGATTTTATCTTGTCCGTACATCAAGAAAAGTCAACGGGAGTTATGCAAAATGGGTAAACCAAGACATAACCTCTACTTTGTCAAGTCTGATAATAAAATACCGATAGATCTGTTGAGTGTCTATAACATAGACCCGTGTTAGCCATTTCCCTTTTCTGTGTTTATTTCAAATTTCAATACCTGCTGAATATGTATGGCCAAAATAGTCTATATGGACGGTGGACCATTGTAGCTATTTTAGAAAGTAAAGAAACAGATTCACAAATCTATCCAGGTATCAAATTTCATTGGCAAACAGAGCTAACCCGTTTGATATGGATCTCCTCTGTTTGTAAATGTGTGAAAATGCATTTATATGAAGGAAAGTGTTAACCACTCTTATGCTGAACAAATAATGGCTACATAATCTCAGGCTTGATGAACTTTTCATTGACTTCCGATTCGTTCTAATGTTAGAGATGGGCATTTTGTCTGTTACAAAACGTCATGGTTACTTGCATAAATACAACGACATACTAAGCATACACCCTTTTTGAACAAAAATTGCTTAACCCTTTACTGCACAAAAGCGCATTTTTACGCCTTTGCAAACACAGCAGACCCCGATCAGACGACTCCTAAAGGACCCATCCGAACAGATTCTGAATAGTAGCAGCAATATAGGATTTGGACGAAAAATGAGAACAATGTATTTCCTAACATGTTTATTATCTACAGCGCCGAATTAGATATCTGTTACTCATAGTGCGACTTATATACACAGTATTTCAAAACATCTTCGAAAATCAAATTATCATTTACTACTCGCTGTTGTATCCAACCAGGAAGGGGTGCTTGACTTGTCACAGTATGTGTAAGCAAGAAAGTGCCCAATATTGCGGTAAAGCAATTTTGTACATCATGATCCTCTTACAGTGGCAGTGTACGTATTTCCCAACATATCTCTGTTTACTGTATTCTTTAACCCTTTCATACATGAATATTGGTTAAAGAAATAATGACGTCATGAATATTAATTAGAATACTTTGTTATAATAGCACATGGACACAGGATGTTTTGGCAATGGCAGAAACTGAACAATAGAATCATGTCAAGCAAACAGAGCAGACGCTGATCAGATGACTCCTACAGAAGTGGTGTGATCTATGTCTACTCCGTTTGCAAATACAACAAAAGATAAGGTGGGGGAGAAATAGTAATTATGTTTAAGAGTTCCTTAATATGCACATTATCTGTATACAACACTGATTTAGAGATATGTTTGTCGTTACGCTACTTATGCACTGTTTTCCCAAACATTTTCGCTAATCAAGTGATTATTTACTATTTACTAATTCGCTGTTGCATCAAATCACGAAGGAGTGCTTCACTTGTCACATTATGTCTAAGTGAGAAAGTACACAATATTGAGATACAACGCATGTGTATAATATCATCTTCCAACAATGACAGTATAGGTTTCCCCCAACGTACCCCTGTTTTATTGTAGCTTATACAGTGGAACCTGTCTTAAGCGACCATTAACTCATTTTCTCCTAGGCTATTTTTAGATCCAACCTTTTTTTAAAATTAATATACCGAAAAGGAGCATTAACTAGAGTACAGTAAATTTTAGAATTTTGTAATTTGAAACCATTGTGATAAATAGAGCATTTGCTCCTATAGGAGCAAATGCTCTCTTTATCACAATTATTTCACTATGTGGATTTTATAAAGGCGCAAAAATGCGTCACTAGAGGGCAATGTGTTAAGAAGATGTTTAATTATGGGTTTGTAATACAGGTAGTGGCTTAGTGCAGGTAATAATGCAGGAAGCTCCTGTAGGGGGTTTCTGTGTAACGCTTGTCCTGTATTAACAACCACCTGTTTAACAGGTCTATGAATAAATTGCTGCTTTGGACAAAGTTTACTGTATGGAGAAAAACGATATAGCAGTTTAAAGTTCTCTTTAAATGATTCATCAAGAAATAATAACAGCATAAATATATTTTTTACAATGGTACCTGTATATAAATACAGCAATGTGTGACCGTGACAGAAACTATATAATCATATCTATATTTGTCCAATAAGCAAACGGACCAGACCTGGTCAAACAGCTACTACTACTACAAGAGCAATATGATCTGGATCTAGTCTGTTTGAAACATACGGCGGGAGAGTTACATTTCCATAGGTTAACTTTAAAGTCCCTAAAGGAGTTGCAGGAGAATGCTTTAAAAAACAAGTAACGCTTAGAACGAAAAGCAGTGGTCGTCTGCAAACCATTTCGTCTGCTACAATTTTCAAAGGTATTATTTGTTATACAATCCATATACATGTACATTCTGTCAAAATAATCCTGATAAGATGCTGAGTTACTCGACGTCTCATCTGGATCAAAACTATTTACATTAGTTAATACACCTCCATCATGAAAATAGTTAACATTAGGTATTCGAATGGTTAAAATAGCTTTAGTTTTCTAATTTGTTGACTTGTACGTAAATTACCATACACGTTTCCACAGCTCCCCTCGTTTTTCAATTTGCAGGGAAGGTTACAAAAAAAACAACACAAAAAACTCCAAAGAGGCTTTTTGCCTAATGGTTTTAAATGTTTTCTAATTAAAGCGCAAACCTTGAAGATTTTAAACTAAATTGCTACAACTGAGAGCGCATACATTGCGACAAAAGCTAATTACAGTTACAGTGAGGCTATTACAACGTAACTTCCGGAGATAACGTATGGCGTTCAGCACAATTTGACGTAACTAAACTGTTTTGTTTAGGTGTAATTTATGGGATCGATATTTACTTCATTATTTTTCGTAGTCGTTTGATATTTATTTCGCTCCTTAAGGCAAATTTGCAAACAGCTTGGGTCCAGACGAGGCGACGAGTAACGCCGTGTCTCGATCAAAACTGTTTTTGATTCTGTTATTATGGTTTTGAAAAAAAAAAGAGAAAACATAATTAACATTGTATCAAACAACACTTTTGCAGATGACAATATATGACAAGGAAAGAGTTAATTTCAGGAAATAACCACCTACCTAATCTAAATGTGAAGATATAGTGATGTCTCTGAGGAGCAGAGGGAGACTATCTAGCAAAATGAGCTTAAGCCTTTCTCTGATCTATGTCTATTCCAAATTACAATACCTACTGAATATTCGTGGCCAAAATAATTACAATGAAATACGGAAGGTGGAACACTGCAGCCATTTTAGAAAGTAAACAAACATCTTTTAAATCCCACTAGCAAACAGATAAGACCCTGATCAGACGGCTCCTATAGGAGCCGTCGGATCTGGGTCTACTCTGTTTGAAATGCGTAAAACACGTTTATATGAAGGAATGGGTAAAACAGAATGTAGTATTCAAGGTTTAATCCTTTTTCTCATTGAGACGGATTTTCATGCTACTCCAAACTGACTGAAACATATTACGCTGTTCCTGTAGGGTTTATCTGCTCAGGGGCAGCACTGTTTGCTTATAGAAATACACAGACCTGCTATGGCCAAATGTTTATAAACCAATATAAAATATCATTTAACTAATATGCGTGATGCAACTAGTTTTTAACATGAATGTTCTCCAATTAAAAGCTTCATTCACAGAGCAAATAATATTGTTTTGAGATTAGAGGATATTCTGTTTGGAGTTTTGTTTTATAACAAAATCGAACTGTTGTTTGAATGGAATGCCAGGAAAGGAGAAAATTGACCGTTCCATTTGAAACTACGGAGGCTGATGTGGGGCACATCGTTTACACCTGCCATATATGTAGCATCTGTCAATAACTGCTGCAAATAGTTCAGATCAAATATTTCAAAAACTGTTGATGATCTAGGTGTACCATATGTATGTCATATAAAGGTTTGTTTCAAGTACATACGTCAATCTGTCATATTCAATATGAAAGTGTAGGACATAGTCAGAGGTACAGTAAAACCTCGCTAATGCGACCACATGAAAGAGGTACAATTCTGGGTGCTAGATGCAGGTGGTAGCTTAATGCAGGACAAAAGTAATGCAGAAAGGTCCTAGAAGAGCTTTCTGCATTATTTTTGTCTTGCATTAAGCAACCACCTGCTTATAAATAAAGCTATGCTTATTCTTAAAATGGTCGCATTAGAGGGGTTCTACTGTATCTATAGATAAGATGCATAAATTAAAACATTTTCAAGAATAACTTCTTTATTTCTTCACAAGACCTTACGTTGTAACCACTCTTTTGATTCGTCTCTTGGGGACGATTCTAAAGACTGGTCACAACATAGGGTTTGGTGGAGTTTTAAATACGCACATTTATTTGTTACTCTACATAACCCTTTGAATGCGATAAAAGTATGTTTTGAGATGGTAAATATAGTTTTAATGACAAACAGTGCAAACCCGAATCCGAGAGATCCTCTAGGATAGTTGCTTTGAATGACAAAGTGTGCTCCCCTAGGAGTCCTCTTATCTGGATCTACACTCTTTGCAAACTCTAATATATACGTTCCTTGCATTAAAAGGCTTAGGGTTTAACAAGAGCTCACGTTGAATCCTTTCCATATGAACGTGTATTATTTCCGATAGTAGTTTAAATGACAAACAATGCAGGCCCTGATCATAAGATTCCTCTATTATTCTCATCTGGGTCTACAGTGTTTGAAAATGACAATACACTTTTTCCCACATTCAAAAGGATTGCAATCATACGATCTACGAATCAGATTAGACTTTGAAACGAGGTATAAGAGATAATTTAAAGTTTATTATCTTTCCAAAAGCACATTTGCAACGTGGGATTTTCCGAAGTGTTTTGTAGTAACTAATTTTACAGAGAAATCTGTTCATCATTAACACACATTTAATCTGACAGTTCACGTTCACGACAGTTTCATGGCTGTCAACATTTTCTTTAAAACAATATGACGTTTATTGAGAAAACAGGCAAGGTCAATATTCTCTTTGAATTCACTGTTTTAAAACGGACTAGTAACAGTCCTTTTAAAAAGGAGCGATCATCATTATTTTCCTCTCGCAAGACTGTTTAAATCTGTGTGACCTATTTCTCACTAATAGCAAGCAGCTTGTATCGATTTGAGACGCCGAGTAAAAGTGTTAAAGAGGTTTTACTGTACGAGATTCGGAAGTAGTCAACGTCAACTTAACTCTTTTGTTGCCAAATTTAAAAGTGTCGTCTGCAACAATAATTTCAATTTAAATATAACTCTAAACTAAATAATAAAGGTATATTAGTAAAACATTTGTTTTTAAAAACCTGTATGCTTGGTCTGAAATAATAAAGAAAACAGTGTAGTCCCAGGTCAGATCCCGCCTTTAAAAGGCGGTATCTGACTTGGGACTGCACTGTTTTCAATGGTGCCAACAGGCGACATTGGCAACGAAAGAGTTAATATTTTCACAGCGATGTAAGGTTCAATAAATGTAACGAGTCTCCCGCAGATTTTGTTTGTTTTATGCTCTACAGCAGCAGTTTTAGTGATTCCGTTTCTACAAAATGTGAAACTTAAGTGCCCTAGTGAACATGTAATAGTTTGAAAGGCTTTAAGCACTAAACCCCTCTCTAAACTAAACTCTCAGCTTAACGGAATGGAGACCTTTTAAGTCTGATTCTAGTAGAGAAGATTTTTAGATACGTTTAGGCATGTGGCTGCTTAATGCAAGGTGCCATTCGTGCAGACAAGTCCCTTGGGATTTTTCTGCAATACTTTCACTCTGCATAAAGCTGCCACATTTCTTAAAGACAAACATTCATGCTACCTTGAATGTCCAGTTTAGAGGGGTTTTATTGTACTTTTGTACATTTCCTTGTGTCTTTTTCGCTTGTTTCCTTCAACTATCATCAATTCAAACAGGCGAGCTAAGTAAGCCGGCATTGTACGTGCTATAATGGCCACGCTCACACCAAGTCCTGCTCTCTGTTCTCTACTAATACCAGTATCCCATTCAATATGACAACAGCTAAATCGGATTTAACCCATTCCCAGCTAGACTAGTTTCAGAAACAACTCGTTTGAATCAATCTACTGAACAAGAACATTTGTTTAAACTGTATACTTTTGAAATCAATGTGAGAAACAGAGCATTTGCTCCACAGGAGCAATTGTTCTATGTATCCCAATGGTTTCAAAAAACGACTGTTATAGTGGTTTCAATAGAGCAGGCAATGGGTTGGTTTAAGTAATCACTTACTGATTGAATTTAAAGGTCTTAAAAAGCAGGCGGGTGCAGCAAAACAACCAAGAAAGCTTCTCTGAGGGTTTATGCATTACTTTCTACCACTTACTTGAACCCTTTCGCTGTCAATGCCGGATCTGTGATTACCTATGCAAACAGTTTGGATCCAGATGAGACGCCGAGTAACTCGGCGTCTCATCAGGATCCAAACTGTTTGTTACTGTTACTATGTTTTTGAAATAAAAATGAAGAAAGTAAAAAAAAATGAAAATTTGTAGCAGACGACAAAGTTAGCAGACGACAGAGTTTGGCAGCGAAAGGGTTAATGGTCCATAATTAGACTGATAGTTTAATGGACTAATTTGGCTAATATTGACACACTCGTTTGGAACAATTATTGCAATCAACCGCTCCATGCTCTGTATTTATTCAAGTTTTCAATACATATTGAAAATTTATGGACATAATAGTGACAATGAAATATAAAAGATGGAACATTGTAGCCATTTTAAAAAACTACAGAAGTAGTTATATCAAATTCCATTAGCAAACAGGGCATACCCTGATCAGACGGATCGTTCAAGAGCCGTCTTGTTTTGGTTTACTCTGTTCGCAAATGCGTGAAAATGCGTTTATATGAAGGAAAGAGTTAACCTGCCAATGAGAATATATCGTTTGAAACAATTGAAGGACCGGCGTTCACCGGACGCCGGACTGTGACTAATCGCAGTAAATCGGAAAGCCTCGTCTAATTCCGGCAATGCCGATTAGATATCGTATCTGGGGAATATGCGAAGGTGACATGAATAATTTCACAAACACCACCTGCATCGTGACTACTATCGAGGGATCGCCATATCTTATCTCATTTACAACGGAGGCTGAATGCACCGGTTACCCGTCACCTGGGGTGTGTGTAGTTGTAAATACGTTACATATTGTAAACTTCAAATATTTCACAGCTACGTTTGTTTGATGCACAACTACGTTTCCGTTGGATCTATTTTTGCCACTAGGGTACTTCTTAGACATTCAAGTGATAGTCACCTCTTGCAAGATGTTTTAAAAACGCCTAAAGTTACATATATCCTTTGTTCAGATGCTGAGGAGAAGTGTATCGCAAAAAAGAGATCGAATTAACACAGAAGAAGACTAAATGTGCATGTGTGTGACATAGAAAACCCCCAATGTATTTCCGGTTGCGCTTTAACCCTTCTCTTGCTGAATTTTAAAATACATTTCTTCTTCTTTACCCATACCCTGTTGTATAATTACATATATCGCCACTGTGTACACGTATTTCGCTGTGCAATCACTGCTGTGGAGTGCACTGGTTGCACAATCAACTTGTAAATAGTGCAGACCCTGATGAGACAGCTCCTGCAGGAGCTGTCTCATCTGGGTCTTCACTTTTTACAGGTAGGTATATTGACGTGAAAGCAACCGAAGGGTTAAATTTTCGTAACTGTTCGATATCTGCAAATAATGATGTAAGTATCGGCGAACTTGGTTTACTTTATATCCCTTTGGCAATTTTAGATAAAAGTTCAAATTGACATTCTTCATCAGCATAATTGAATATTATTTAACATCACCGTGTTTTATGAGTTTATTAAAAGCACATTGTTTTATGATTTTATTAAAAGCATGCATTTACTGTAGAGAATATCATTTTTGTACAGCAACAACTATTGCTGCTGGTTCTACAATTGATGACAAAGAACATGAGTACTCACTCGCCGTGGGCTGGAGGATGGTGGACATAGCGCAATCATTTTCCTTCATTGATTTCCTCAGCTCATCATCAATCTGAAAGCACCAGTAAAATCTTGTCATTATTCATTCATTACGGCCTAATAACGGCTAATACACGTGTTCCTGGTAATTGGTCACGCGTTGGCCCCTGGCTATTTTTCAGTCTACAGGAGAAGTGGGGCAATGAAACAATAGGTGGTATAATTTCTAATTATTTGTGGTACTTTCTTGTACAACTGAATTAGGTTAAATGATATTTGAATATTCGAACTGAAAATAGTCGTTTTATGCTTTTACTCAATAGAAACACCTTTTGGCACCTTGCAAACAGAGTAGACACAGGTAAAACGGTTTCTATACCAGTCGACGGACCAGGGTGTTCTCTATGTGCTCTTGAAATTACATATACAGTAAAACCTCTCTATAACGGCCATTAAATTATGTTCATTTGTTGGTATTTAGGGAAGGTGACTGCTTAAAGCAAAGTGAAAGTAAAACAGAACGCTCCTATAGACCATTAGATAGGTCTAAATCTGTGTCGTTAAGACAGGTGGTAGCTTCAGGCAGGTCGAAAGTAATACAGAAAGCTCTTTGTATTATTTTTGACCTGCATTATGCAACCACCTGTCCAAACACTCCCTGGTTCATTAAATGAGTGGTCGCTTAAGACAGGTTCTACCGCACGCTTCTTATGAGCAGCCTTTACAAACAACATGAATTACGATGAGCTGGTAAGTAACTGTTTGTATTCAAACTGTTTGACATCTTGACGCCATTTTGAAAAGACACGGAAGAACAGATTGAGAAATGAAGACCATGACATGATAAATACACAGCGTTAACGAGCCGTGTGAGCAGGTGACATATCATACATGTGTCAAAGGCATTAGCAATTAGAAGTAATGCGATTTTATCTTCATAAGTACCTGTCAACTATAACATTAGAGGAAAACTCCGTTTTGAATGAGTGCATCTCATTCTTTGCCAAGCAATATCGTCTGCAAAATTGCTCGTCTGTTTCAATTTTCCAGTATTCTTCCGTTTGATTAACAAGCAGTTTCAAACAGTATCAAACAGTTTGTATCCCGATGAGACACTGCGTTAATCAATCGATCTCTCATCCGAATCAAAAGCGTTTGCAAAGCTGATCATGGAGTCACCATTGACTACGACGGAGATAAATCGACTGCTGATGTGGAAGACGAGTCTAAAATACTTTTCTTAAAAAATGTTGTCATCTGTTTTATTCTGGAAGTGCATATTTCTTCCAAAACACTTTTAAAAGTTTATAGAATTGCAGTCTTATGTGACACCAAGTTACCTTGTATTTCCCATAGGAGCGTTCTGTTTTACTTTCACTTTGCTTTAAGCACCCACCTGCCTTTAAAACAAAATACTTGATGTAATTTAGTGGTCGTTATTAAGAGGGTTTACTGTACTCCATAAATACGCTATTTAATACATTTGTAAAACAACTAGATCCAGATCAGACGGCTCCTGCAGGGCCCGTCTGATCAGGGTCTACTCTGTTTACTTTTATGAAGTACTATGGATATGATTCTACAGTGTCTGCCATGGCTAAAAACGCTCGTGCTATGCCATTATATAACATAATTTAATTAGTAATCATGAGGTCAGTTTGTCTGAGAACTAGAGAAAACACTTTACATAGATATAATGAATACGTGTTTCATCTACAGTTTTGTTCGTCTCTGAAAATATCGAGCTCCCATTTCCTTCTGGAATTTATGGAAAACACACTTTGATCACTAAATCACACGGTACAACGAGAAACCCAACCCCTGAGATTCATTGCTTACTCGAAACGCAATAAACACGTATAATACTTTTAAGAAGTATTTCATTATATACTGTTTTACTGAAATTACAATTTGAAACTAAATACGTCCTATCACATTCTAATAATTGTTCAACACATGTTAATCAGTATCTCACTTCACAGGTCCTATTAATCAAACTATTTGCATCATGTTATAAACCGGCCGACTAGAGTTTATTCATAAATATTTTCCCATTTCAAATCCAAATTGGAAATGTAGCCATAAATTCAAAACAAGCGCTTCCGGATAGAGCCTCTGTCAATATATTATCTCGTTTTTCACAATGCCATATACATGTACCACTTCTGTCATTTAGTTATGAATATTTCAACATGTTAAATTTACAATCCTTATAGTAACAGGTTTACAATATTCTGAACTAGCCATCAACCAGACCTGAGTTACATTTGTAAAAACAGAAGAATCCCTCTAAAGCAACCATTTAATAAACATGGATGCATTTAAAGGCAGGTGGCTGCTCAATACAGAACGAAAGTTATTCAAAATACTCCCACAGGAGCTTTTTGCATAACTTTCATCCTGTATTCCACCACCGCCTGCATCTACGGCCCAGAATTAGCCCACTTGTTGATGGTCGCATTACAGAGGATGTTTATCTATATTTACATACAGGCGTTGAATTACTGGCCAAAGATATTTGGGACTCGGTCAGTCAACAGTTTCTTAAAAGTCTATACAAGTTGGAAATACGTAAACGGTGCAGCTATACAGACCTTGATCAGAAAACTATATAGCATGATACAGGTTTAATTAACCCTTCTCGTTCTGAATAAATATCTATGGTGTACTGATAACTTATTAACTTTCTTTATTGACCTCCGATTCATTCAGGCTTTCACGAAACTACTGGCCTAGTATCAAACAGTTTGGATTCTAATGAGATGCCGAGTTACTCCAAGCTGTTTTAAAGGCGGCGTCTGATCAGGGACTTTGTCTCAATCTCTATTTCTATATATGTGCTTTATTCCTTTGAACTTTGCATTTATTCATCTCATTTCCTTATTGTACCGAATGATTTAACAAAACTTGGATTGCAGACGACAATTAGAAGTTTGGCGCCGAAAGGGTTAAAGCAAGTCGATATGTAAGATAGACGGTTTGAGAGTCGAAATCAGTATTACATGATGATAAATCAGATTAACCCATTCCCTCATATTGACGATTTTTGACAACTCTGTAAAAGTCACTTTGTGAAACCATTGTGATAAACAGAGCATTTGCTTCTATAGGAGGATCAATAAAGGAGGATAAATATAATACATACCCTTATACAATAATAAAATATCTCGAGAAGATTTTAAACACGCTCAAGCTTTCATCTCACTCCAAAGTTCCGCTTTACTATAGCGTCAGTAATGCACTTGGCTTAGTTTCAACTTCAAACTACGCACAACTAATCAAGCGAGATCACCAGTTGCACATTGAAAAAGCGACACTCTAAACCTTGACGAGATTTAATATCCAGATCAGTGCCCCATGCTGAAATGTTGTCACCAATTATTCTACACTGTCTGCTTGTCACCAGAATCAACAGTATGCCGTAATCGGTGTCCATACCCTGATCATATATATCACGCAATTACAGATCTAAATCTACAGTGTTGCTTCTCATTTGCCGTCAATCTCAAATAGAATCGCATCCCCCAACAATATAGTACTGTTTTATCAATTAAAGAAACCCTCCTCTAAACTGGACGTTAAATTTAGTATAAATATCGGTCTTGGAGACAGGTGACATACAAAAAGCTCACAGATGAGCTTTTTGCATAACTTTCACCCCGCACTATGCAGCCACCTGCCTAACAGTGTCTAAATTATTCTCTACTAGAATTCCGGTTTAGATGGTTTTACTGTATAGAGTCGTTCGTGTCCTGTTAGTCATACATTATCAACGAGTACCACGTATTGCTTATTTCATTAAAACTAGCTTCCATCACACGTATCCTTCTAATTGACAGTTCTCTCAATGAAGTTCCTCCTATAATGCCAGAGAGCTTGAAAGTTGTCAAAAATCAACATTGCATCTAATCAACTACTGCTTCCATCACATCAATTACACTGGGAGTGAGCGTAGCATAGCGCACACGCTCGTGTATTTCTACAAGTCAAAGGCTCATCACTTGACTATTACTATCAATATCAATGCCACTGTGTTCCATCGATCAAATAATTTGTATCATATCATAAACAGGCAGCATTCGAATTGACTTGCTGAAATTATCCCGTTTCCAGTCCGTATTGGAAACATAATCGCAGTTGCCTGACCGATATATTATCTCAAACTGAAGAGCACAAAGGTTTTCCGTTTTTGTCATGAATATTTCAACGTGTCATATTTGAAAGCCCGATAATTACACGTTAATATTCCACATCATAGCTCTGCATCTCCTTCTTCATGAAACTTCTCCAAAGCAATAATTATAGGAATACAATTAAAACCCTCTAAGCCGGACGTTAAATTCAGTATAAATATCGGTCTTGGAGACAGGTGGCAGCTTTCTGCATGACTTTCACCTTGCATTAAGCAGCCAACAGCCTAAAAGTATCTAAATTCTTCTCTACTAGAATTTCGTTTGGAGGGGTTTTACTGTATGCTGTATGCACATGTATTTCTGAAATCAGAATTGCTTAATGCAGAACGAAAGTTATGCAGAGATATCATGAAAGAGCTTTCTGCGTAACATTTGTCCTGTAATCAGCCATCATCTACCTTAAAGATGCAAAATAACACGTTTGTTTCAGTGTCGGTTGTAGAGATGGTGAATGGTATCACGTGATCGCTATATAGAGAATATACTGTACAACACCCCCGTGTATTGTCATCGTGTCAGTATTGCTAAGCTAGTTTTGTGCAGAGAAATATGGACCATTTGGGAAACCAGTAATGGCAATTCACGGCAACCATGGCAATCTTATTAACACTTATTTGTGTTATGTGTAGCCATAAAAGGAAATTTGTTTCTGAAATAGTTTTCTTATACTCCTGTCTCAGTCTATTAAATGTATCAACATTAGATGGTTATGAACCGTACGTAGGGTTGAACGGACACGTCTAATGCTTAGCAGTAAGTGACTAATGACGACTAATTTCCAAAGTGCCTTTCATTAAAAAAAATGAAATATACAGAAACACACACAATGTTCAATTAACACTCCTAAATGAGTTGTCTGGTCTGGGCCTACTCAGTTTGCAAAGACGTAGAAAAGCGCGGTGATGGAGTAAATGATTAAAACACAGCTTATGACAAATTTTGCAGAGGAAAGTATCTGGCAGCAAAACATATTAATCAATGACACAGTAGTTACAAATTGGGTCGGGCCAGGAGTACCCGGAGGAAACATAGTGTCCAGATAGTCATCTTCTGTACTTTTATACTACTCTCAAGTTTTAGCTAAGTTTGCACTAATGAGAACCGAGTGTATCCGAATAGACGTGGGTTATTGATCAACCCTTTACTCCATAAATAAACCTTTCTACGCTTTTGCAAACAAAGTAGACCTAGATCAGACGGCTCCTACAGGGTCTGCTGTGTTCGCTAATGGAATTTAAAGATATGTTTCTTTACTTTCTAAAAAGGCTACAATATTTAATCCTCCAAATTTCATTATAGCTATTTTGCGCATGAATATTCAGTAGGTATTGAATTTGGAATACACATAGAACAGAGAAAGGGTTAATCAAACCTTACCCCGCTGTGACAATATGATGTCCGCTCAGATTTGGATCTGGTGAAACTTGAACTACAGTAAAACCTCTCTATAACGGCCACTAAATTGTGTTAATAAGTTGGTATATTAGGGCAGGTGGCTGCTTAAAGCAATGTGAAAGTAAAACAGAACGCTCCTATAGGAGCGTTCTGTTTTACTTTCACCTTGTTTTAAGCAGCCACCTGCCTTTACCACAAACTACTTGATGTAATTTAGTGGTCATTATAGAGAGGTTTAACTGTATTTCCGGTTCCATCAGGCTTTTGGGAACTTATTGCACGAGTGTCAAACAGCTTGGGTTCTGATGTGATGTAGCTCAACTCGGCGTCTCATCTGGATCCAAACTGTTTGCAAATGCGATTCGGGCCGCGGATAGCGGAAAAAGAGTTAACCCTTTCCCTGTTCCGTGTTTATTTCAAATTTTAATACCTACTGAATATTCATGGACAAAATGTTATGATGATATATGGAACGTTGCAGCCATTTTAGAAAGTAAAGAAACAGCTCTATCGAAATTCCAATAGCAAACAGAATAGACCCTGATCAGACGGTTCCTATAGGGTCCATCTGATCTGGGACTACTCTGTTTGCAAATGCGTGAAAATGCGTTTATATGAGGGAAAGAGTTAAAGTAAATACTGTGCTTCCCTAACAGAAAACCTGTAATTTCCACAAATAGCTAGAATCCATTTCATAATTGCTCTTAGTTCCTAAGATATACATCAATTATATCCACCCTTCGACAATGATGAATGAGGTTAATAACGCATCAGAGCCATCGTATCAAAATACTCCAAATATAATTGTATATCAGTTTGGACAAGAGTGTCCCATTTTCACTCGACAAAGGAGTGTCTTTTGATAGCAAATTGTGATGTTTCTGTTCTGTAAAAATGATGACGGTTTGTATTCCTTTCTTTATGCACATCTAAATATAAATGTCGTTCATCAGTGGACGTTTTAAACAGATCCTATTAAAAGTTGGAGACAGAAGATTTTGTACTATATCTTCTAAAACAAACAAAATTAGAAACATCTATAATTCTATCTATATTCTATCACAGCTAAAGTTTCATGTTTTCTGCATATCTTCACATTAATGTTACTCATCCATGAAAGTTTGAAACAATTCGCATGCAATGCATGGTATAGGACAGGTTTTCACACGAACACTATTTCGCTTGTACTATATTTTGTAAAACAATGTACATGTACATGAAATCAGGAGACTGGTCATCATCATATAAAGCTAATGTCGAAAATGTGACGTCATTCTGTCACAAAGAATTGCTTTTCCGTATACACATTTTCATATCAACATCGTTAATCTGTGTGTGAAAATCGCATCACTGATGCAGGGGAAGTTTGAAACAAACGTGTGTGCTATTTTAACAATTTTGAACAAAGCAGACCCTAATCAAACGCGTCCTACAGGTGACGTCCGATCTGGGTCTAGTCTACTCTGTTTGCAAAGGTGTAAGAATGCGTTTATATGAAGGAAAGTCTAAATGATAACATAATGATATGTCTCACATTCTCAATAAGTTATATCAACATACTTGCGTTGTATAACTCTTTTCTTCATATAAACACGTCCACGCATTTGCAAACAGAGTAGACCCAAAATCAGACAGCTCCTACAGGAGCAGTCTGATCAGGGTCTGCTCTGTTTGCTGATGGAATTTGATGGTGATGTTTCTTTACTTTCTAAAAATGGCCACAATGGGTCGCCTTTCATTATAACTATTTTATCCATTGATATTCAGTAGGCATTGAAACTTGAAATAAACATAGAATAGAGAAAGGGTTAAAACAAATCACAGACGAACAACATGACGCCCACCCTATAAGGTTGCACTTTGTTACTATTTTTCAGTTACAGTTTGTAAAACAATGCGAGAAGACACTTACGGTATAAGCTGCCTAAAAAGTCGTCTAATTCAGGTACTTAATGCATGTTATAGCTTACTGCAGCTTGAATGTAATGCAGAATGCTCCTATTGGAGCTTTCTGCATCATTTTTGCCCTGTATTAAGCAGCCGTCTGTTTTTAATACTCCCATGTTTAATAAAGGAAAGGTGGCTTAAAACATGTTGTGCTGTACATGTGATGATCCGCAATCTCCTTTTTAGTGTCAAATTGCCTCCTTAAGATCCATTAGCCCAGCCTATATATTATTTAAGATGCTTTTATAATCATAGCATAACCGCATAAACAAATCCATTTGTTTTTGTATTTTTGTCATTGAAAACTTTTTTTATGCTTCATCTCAAGTTCTTAACAGTAACTTCATTGTTTCCTGTAATTCTGTAATTGCACGAAGACCAAATATATACTGTATAGGCGTTCAAGCACATTACTCCTTTGATTGTGAGAACCAGTTAACTGTCAATTGCAAACAGTGTCGACCCAAATCAGAGTGCTCCTTGGGGTCCCTCTGTTTAGGGTCTGTACTGTGTGGCTCCAAAATCCTCTAGTCCGCCTTTCATACTGAGTCGCTTCCATTGTTTAACATTGAATTGTCGTTCCATTTTGAACATAAGGCATTCAAAAGGTTAAATTACATCTAAAAACTCATTTGTCAAGTTACAGGAGCATTAGAACGAAGCACATGGAAACTATGCGAGAAATTAAAGACGATGATGAAGAAGAGGATAAGGTGTAGGGAGCGAGATAGTGAGTATGAGAAAGAGAGAACAATAAACAAAGTAGGAGAATTGACAGATGAACACTTACAGAGAGAGAAAAATAGATATATAAAGAGAGATAGAGCGAGAGGGAGTGAGTGAGAGAGACAGAGAGAAAGAGAGATAGAGACAGGGAGACAAAGAGACAGAGAAAGAGACACACAGAGAGACAGAGCGAGACAGAGACAGATAGAGAGACAGAGAGAGACACAGAGAGACAGATACATACAGAGACAGATAGAGAGACAGAGACAGACAGACAGACAGACAGACGACAGACAGACAGACAGACAAAGACAGAGAGAGAGACACACAGTGAGACACATACATACAGAGAGAGAGAGAGAGAAAGAGGGGCAGATGGCAATGGCAGTGCTTAGCTTTCATAGAATTCTCCACTTTCACTTTAAGGCGCCAATAAGGAACAATTTACTTACCTATGACACAAAATATCCTAACCATTTCTTCAAGTTAAGTTTCAGAATAATCGCACTGCTACTTATGCATGTTCACCCGCAATTATAATTTTCATCACTCACAATTTTTCAAAAGAACTCTTTTGAACGACGTAGGCCACTACAGTAAAACCTCGCTATTCCGAATATTTAATTAAGAAGAACCGAGACCTTTTAAGACAGGTGACTGGCTTAATGCAGAGTGAAAGGCATGCAGAGAGCTCCTAGAGATGCTTTCTGTATGACTTCCATCCTGCATTAATCTGTCAGATGTCTTAAAGACCGACAATGATACTTATTTGAGAGTTCGGATTTAGAGAAGTTTAACTGTAGTACAGCCCGCTTTATATTTCATTATCATGTATAAAACACTAAACTTTATTTACAACACCATGCACGCAAAGGTCCGTCCCTATACGTTGTAGCAATACAGACAATCATGAATGAGTGACTACTGGTGTCGTACGCTCTGTAACAACAATTCATTTACCCTTCTATACTGAAATTATAATCTCTGCCAAATCTCTCATTTGTTGCACTTTTTACCGACTTCCAATTCGATCAGACTTTTGGGAAACTATTGACCGAGTGTCAAACAGTTTGGATCCTGATGAGACGCCGAATTACTCGGCGTCTCATCTTGATCCAATCTGTTTGCAAATTCTAGGCAAGACGCATTTAGCATGAAAAGCGTATCTGATTCGTAGTACTATATCTCGCCGAGTATCGATCCAATAAAAACAGAGGCTAACATAAAGCTCGCGGAGTAGTTGATTTGAATAGATTGCTATTTGACTTATTGCTTTTTTATAGTTATAAGTTCAAACAAGCTGGATGTCACTGAATCAAATTATTGCATATTCAAATAATGTAATCCTAGTATCCGTCACCGGATTCGCACTTGCAAATCGCTTGGATGCTTGGAACAAGATGAGTTGCCGAGAAACTCGACGTCTCATTAGAATCCAAGCTGTTTGATTATCGGTCAAGAATTTCTCAAAAGCTTGACCGAATTGCAAGTAGCCGAAATTGCACCAGATCAAATGAGTCGATATCATTTCATCCCAGCCGGATGGGTATAGTCTATGTAAATTATCTATGTAATATATACATATACATATGTATAGGTGTATACAGTAAACCCCCTCTTATTCGGAATTCTAGTAGAGAACAATTTAGATACTTATAGGCAGGTGGCTGTTTAATGCAGGATGAAAGTCATACAGAAAGCTCCTAGAGGAGCTTTCTGCATGACTTTCACCCTGCATGTAGCTGCCACCTGTCTCCAAGACTGATATTTATACTAAATTTAACGTCCGGTTCAGAAGGGTCTAACTGTATTAGTTCTATATAATCTAGAAATCATAGACAAAATGTAATTGTATGTAGTTAATAAAGTTCGAAATATAGCTGTAGCAAGCACAGTTATAGATAAATCTCTATTGTATGCTACATGTATATTGAACATGTGCGTTATGTATCCATAGCTGTGTATACAAATAAACGTGTGTGCAAGCAAAGATAGTATAAATCATACAACATCCCTCGTTCCTCTAATGCAGATCTGCATATCTTTCTTTCTTAAACCCTATCAACAGATATGCTGCATTGAGACATATGGAATTTCTGGGAACCCTTTGATGTGAAAACTACCGCAGCTATGGCAACAGAACACATTAATATAATATTACCACAAGAAATGCATTTGTATACACATATCAAAGAACGCGAAAAAAGCAACAAGAGATGGGATTGCATTTGATGGGTTGATATTCAAGATGATGATGATGATGATGATGATGGTGATGATAATAATAATATTAATAGTATATGTAATACTACTACTACTACTACTACTGCTATTACATGTACTACTAGTTCTTTTTAATGCTTTGTTTTTCACATTTCATTATATGCAATTGAACTGAACTTCATAATAAATACAAGTTCCTGCCATGAGCTTCTACACTTTATGATCCAATAATAACCGGAACTCTATTAAATGTGACATTAACTGCAATTTGTACAATTAACCATTTACTCCATGAACATTAATGTAAGAATTATGACATCATGAATATTAATTAGTTTATCTTCACAATGGCACTATGAACAGGGTGAATATCGGCAATGACAAACACTGTAGACTCATATCTGTATTATTTCATGACAAAACAGAGCAAATACCCAGGTCGCCTAGGATCCCCTGATCTGGGTAGACACTGTTTGTAAATGCCAGTACACTAAATTCCCACATCCAAAAGGGTTAAGTAAGCACGTTGTATAAGACCGACAAATATATTTTCCTGAGTGCAAATAGAATAACATATTCAACCGACTGATGACACTGTCAACCCTTTCCCTGTTAAGTATATTTAGTCCAATTTTCGATACCCACTGGATATTCATTTTCAGAATATTAATATTAGAATATGGCAGGTGTAACACTGTAGCCATTTCAGAAAGTAAAAAAACTGATCTATCAAATTCCATTTAACAAACAGAGCAGACCCTGATAAAAGTTTACTCTGTTTGCAAATGCTTGGAAAGGCGTTTATTTGAGGGAACGGGTTAATATATCAACTGTTTATTCACATTTTAACACATTTTTATTATATTGCATATTGATGCTAACAACACTACCACCTAATTCACTGGCATCACTGTTATCATTAGCTGTTATTTATACCGCAATTTTAACCCTTTATCTCGCTATCCACGACTTTTCGCAGCTGGTGTCCAGATGAGATGCCGAGTAACTCGGCATCTCACAAGGATTCAAGTTGTTCGACACTCGGTCAGTAGGTTCTAAAAGTTAAATTAATCGGAAGTGGCTACAAATGCACCAGATTGAAATTTGTTTTTTTTCGAAGCCAGATAAGGATTACTTATTACTGGTGTTACTGATGCTAACTAAACGTATTGATCATCTGATGACAAAAGCTGCTCGAACGTCACCTTTAACAGAAAATCTCAACTTGGGAAAGCGATGCAGTTTGAACATTACTGTTACAGAGAGCAATATACAGTAAAACCTCTCTATAACGGCCACTAAATTGTATTAATTAGAAGGTATATTAGGGCAGGTCGCTGCTTAAAGCAAGGTGAAAGTAAAACAGAACGCTCCTATAGGAGCGTTCTGTTTTACTTTCACCTTGCTTTATTTAAAGTTTAAGCAACAACCTGCATTTAACACAAACTACTTGGTGTAATTTAGTGGCCGTTATAGAGAGGTTTTACTGTATAATTTTGCATACCCAAGTACTAAAATCGTCATTTCTCCAACACCACTCTTTAGAATCGTCTCACATCCTATGATTCGTCTTAGAATCGTCATCGTTTGATGGAGAAAAGAATTCTTCTTGAAAACGTTTCTTGATCAAACCGGAGGTACATGTATATAAAACCGCAATTTATTATATTTTAAGCAGAGATTAGTACAGCATGAGAATAGTTATAATGGTACGTCGTTTGATGTAAGATTACGGAGCTAGAGATAAATGCGTGTACTCAGATACTAAAATCGTCATTTCTCCATCAAACCCTATGTTGTGACCACTCTTTAGAATTGTCTCGAAGAGACGATTCTAAAGAGTGGTTACAACATAGGGTTTGATGGAGAAATGAAGGAATGATTATTGAAAATGCTTCAATTTACGCATCCTATCTGGATCTCTGTAAAAAGTATTATCTAGACAGGGCTAAAGATAAGGGGCGTTTTCAGATGGAAAAATTTCTTACATGTACAGTAAAACGTCTCTATAACGGCCACTGTTTTGTGTTGAAGGCAGGTGGCTGCTCAAAGCAGCTCCTATAGGAGCGTCCTGTTTTACTTTCACCTTGCTTTAAGCGACCACCTGTCCTAAATACCAAATAATTAACGCAATTTAGTGGCCGTTATAGAGATGTTTTACTGTATTCCTCCACTAAACCTATATATGCGACTACTCATTAAAATCACGTTAACCATTTGACTAACATATTAGGTTAACTTGTACAAAATAAAAACAAAATCAGGGATGATCCATTTTCATGGCGGAGGGCTCCTGTAAACGAAATGAGTTCTGGCCGAAACATTGCCGCTGAGTGGTACAGCAAACAGTGTCGACCCTGATCAGAGTACTCATCCAGGAACCCTCTGATCTGGGTCTGCACTGTTTGGCTATGTCTTGTGGAGCAAATGCTGTATTTATCACGCTGGTTTCAAAAAGTGGTTTTTACAGTGGCGTCAAAAGGCGTCAGTATGGGGGAAAGGGTTAATATATTAACATAAAGAATACATACAATGCCTACTGTATCATTCTTATTTACATGATATATGTGTGCAAGCACGCTATATCAAACACGGTTTATGACAAAATATGCATAAACAGAAAACAATATGTAAATAAGTACAATGCCGTGTTAGAATACAGAAGAACCAGTCTGAAGCGGTCATCCATTTACTGACCATGGTAGTCTCTTATAATACAGATGGTTGCTTTAATGCAGGATAAGAAAGATACAGAAAGCTCCTGTAGAATTAAGCTACCACCTACCTTACAGACCCATAATTAGACCTCTTTTAGACCTCTTAACCCATTTGCTCCCACGATCCCATATATGGGATGTAGGCAAACAGTGTAGACTCTGATCAGACGCCGAATAATGCGGCGTCTGATCAGAGTTTACACTCTTTGCTGATAGGAATTTCAATGTAAAACAAAACAAAAATGAAAATTTAGACCAGGCATCCCTTAGATAAAAAAATGAACTAATCCAATATATAAGCATGGAAGAATCCACTGGGTGCAAATGGGTTAATGCAGGGTAAGAAAGATACAGAAAGCTCCTATAGAATTACGCTATCACCTACCTTACAGACCCATAATTACACCTCTTTTTGATGACCGCATAAGACATGTTCTACTGTATGTATTTTAGTACAAAAGCATTATTTTAACCCTTCGCTTGCTAATCGCGTCAATATACCTACCTGTAAATAGTGAAGACCCAGATGAGACAGCTCCTGCAGGAGCTGTCTCATCAGGGTCTGCACTATTTACAAGTTGATTGTGCAACCAGTGCACTCCAGAGCAGTGTTTGCATAGCGAAATACTTGTACACAGTGATGATATATGTAATTATACAACAGGGCATGGGTAAAGAAGGAGAAATGTATTTTAAAATTCAGCAAGAGAAGGGTTAAGGGAAAGTTCGGTGGTTTAATTTAAATAAATGTATTATTTGAATCGTATAACAGAATGACAATGTTTGAAAATGAGTGCATATAAAGTGCATATATTTCCCTAATCAACATTTACGCGCCAGTTTGTGATTACTTCATGACCATTTCTTAACGTAATTTCTTATAATGTAAACTTCTGATGACAGTTTTGTGTTAGACAATAACCAAACAACTGTAGAATCAAATCTTTACAATTCCATAAGCAAAACGAGCAGACTTTGATCAGACAGCTCCTTTCCGGATCTAATCCTTTTGCAAAGACCTTAAAATATGATGTTGTGGAGTAAAGGGTCTATACACTATTCTCCGTTAAATTATTCAAATTGGTATAAATATACCCTCAGCTGGAAGCAGAAAAAACATCCAAGTTTGTAAAACGAGCTACCGATTATAACCCTTATCCAGCTGTTAGACACTAATGTCTGTTCAAAGTTGGATATGCTCGATTTTGACGTCTTTCGGTTCCTTCAAACTGTGTACAAAGTGTTAAACAGCTTGGGTCCTGTTGAGACGCCGGGTTACTCGGCGTCTCATCTGGATTCAAGCTGTTTAACAAATGCGACCAAAAGTCACGGTTAGCAGACAAAAGGTTAGGTCTCGACTATGCATGATCCAGAGTATATTTCATTCTTCATGTAATATTCACTAGGGTCATTTCAAAGTTTCCTAAAAACAATAAATCATTGAAGGACGGTTTCGTCTTGTAGTTGAGTCATATACTACTTTACAAAATGATATACATCTTAACCCCATCCCCATGGGATATCAATTTAAGAATTTATGACAGTATGAATATTCCTGGTCTGAAGTATTATACAGTAAAACCTCTCTATAACGACCACTAAATTGTGTTAATTAATTGGTATTTTGGGAAGGTGGTTGCTTGAAGCAAGGTGAAAGTAAAACAGAACGCTCCTATAGGAGCGTTCGGTTTTACTTTCACCCCTGCTTTAAGCATCCACATGCCTTTAACACAAAATATTTGATGTAATTTAGTGGTAGAGAGGTTTTAGTGGTAGAAAGGTTTTACTGTGCTTACAAATAGTCAAACACAATTATGGCTGTAACATTAACGTCAAAATCAGATCTATATCATTCCATAAGCAAACAGGAGATATCTCATGTGGGTCTACCCTGTTTGACAAGTTGCCAGACGCCGTATCTATGAGAGGAAGGGTTAACCCTTTCGCTGCCACGAAAGGTCATCTACAAAACATGTCGTCCATTACGAGCTTCATTTTCTTAATACAAACGTCTATATCAGATCACCAAACGGTTTGAATCCTGATGAGACGCCGAGTTACCATCTGGATATATAATGTTTGCATATAGGTAATAACAGCATAGGTAATAACATATTCTAGACGTTGGCAGCGAAAGGTAGGAGAAACCAAACATTTTCATCATGAAATATAACCACAATTTAAGCATATACAGCAACCCTCCTCTTAGTAGAAACGAATTTAGATATTTTAGGCAGGTGGCTGCTTAATGCAGGATGAAAATCACACAGAAAGCTCCTCTAGGAGCTTTTTGCATGACTTTCACCCTGCATTAAGCTGCCACCTATATCCAAGACCGATATTTATACTAAACTGAACGTGAGTTTTAACGGTTTACTGTAATGAACACAATGTCATAGACAAAACTGAACTGACGAGTTGAACACTCTAGAGATCCCCATCGTTTGCCTATTTCAAATTAGTCGTTACTATGCAATAGAATTGTATGACTTAACTAATATGAAGCTAAATCATTACTAACGTATTCCTTCAATGTGATGTTATTTTGTGCTTGTATCGTGCATTTTTCATAATTGTGTACGTTTTAATGTGTATGTGTGACATGTGTGTATTTGAGTGCTCTTCTATTGGTGTGTACGAGCGCGCATTTCTTTTGTGATTCTAGTGTTGCTGTGCATTGTCGTGTGTCTTATTCAAATGACCTGCCCGACCTCAAGTCTAGTTTGTTATACATAAAGTTAATCAAGTGTAACTTCATTATATTAACCCATTACTACATATATATTCATGTGAAAAATAATGACATCATCAATATCAATCATATCAATTGTTTACATGGACACATACATTTTGGTCGTATAGGAAACACGGCAGACACTGGTCAGAGGGCTCCAACAGAAGTAGTCTAATCTGCGTGTACTCTATTTCACTAGTGACTAATCTACCAGAAAACAAATGTACATTGGATAATCAGATCTTAACCCTTTCCTTCATAAAAGCGCATTTTCACGCATCTGCAAACAGAGTAGACCCAGATCAGACGGCTCCTACAGGAGCCGTCTGATCAGGGTCTGCTCTGTTTGCTAATGGAATTTGAAATATATATATATAATTGTTTTATTTTCTAAAATGTCTACAATATTCCACCTTCAATATGTCATTATAACTATTTTGTCCATGACGATTCAGTAGGTATTCAAATTTGAAATAAACATAGAACAGGAACAGGGTTAAAGTCATCATGAAAATACCACTCGTTATAAATTGCTACATTTAACCCATTACATGATAAATATTCATGTAAGAAATAATGATTTTATGAATATTAATTTAAAATGGCATTATGAACAAGGTTTTTGTTGGGCCATGGAACAATTTATAATATCTCGTAAACAAACAGAGCAAACCTTGATGAGACAACTTCTATTGGAGCTGTCTGCTCTGGGTTTACTTTGTTTGCAAATACAGTAGAACCCCTCTAATGCGACCACTTTATGAATAAACATGGGTATCTTTATAAGCATGTGGTTGCTTAATATAGGACAAAGGTAATGCAGAAAGCTCCTCTAGGAGCTTTCTGCATTACATTTGTCCTGCATTAAGCTACCACCTGCATCTAGCACCTAGAATTATACCTCTTTTAGGTGGTCACATTAGAGAGGTTTTACTGTACAATAAACTTAATCAAGGAAATGTTGAGTCATATACTACTTTACAAAATGATATACATCTTAACCCCATCCCCATGGGATATCAATTTAAGAATTTATGACAGTATGAATATTCCTGGTCTGAAGTATTATACAGTAAAACCTCTCTATAACGACCACTAAATTGTGTTAATTAATTGGTATTTTGGGAAGGTGGTTGCTTGAAGCAAGGTGAAAGTAAAACAGAACGCTCCTATAGGAGCGTTCGGTTTTACTTTCACCCCTGCTTTAAGCATCCACATGCCTTTAACACAAAATATTTGATGTAATTTAGTGGTAGAGAGGTTTTAGTGGTAGAAAGGTTTTACTGTGCTTACAAATAGTCAAACACAATTATGGCTGTAACATTAACGTCAAAATCAGATCTATATCATTCCATAAGCAAACAGGAGATATCTCATGTGGGTCTACCCTGTTTGACAAGTTGCCAGACGCCGTATCTATGAGAGGAAGGGTTAACCCTTTCGCTGCCACGAAAGGTCATCTACAAAACATGTCGTCCATTACGAGCTTCATTTTCTTAATACAAACGTCTATATCAGATCACCAAACGGTTTGAATCCTGATGAGACGCCGAGTTACCATCTGGATATATAATGTTTGCATATAGGTAATAACAGCATAGGTAATAACATATTCTAGACGTTGGCAGCGAAAGGTAGGAGAAACCAAACATTTTCATCATGAAATATAACCACAATTTAAGCATATACAGCAACCCTCCTCTTAGTAGAAACGAATTTAGATATTTTAGGCAGGTGGCTGCTTAATGCAGGATGAAAATCACACAGAAAGCTCCTCTAGGAGCTTTTTGCATGACTTTCACCCTGCATTAAGCTGCCACCTATATCCAAGACCGATATTTATACTAAACTGAACGTGAGTTTTAACGGTTTACTGTAATGAACACAATGTCATAGACAAAACTGAACTGACGAGTTGAACACTCTAGAGATCCCCATTGTTTGCCTATTTCAAATTAGTCGTTACTATGCAATAGAATTGTATGACTTAACTAATATGAAGCTAAATCATTACTAACGTATTCCTTCAATGTGATGTTATTTTGTGCTTGTATCGTGCATTTTTCATAATTGTGTACGTTTTAATGTGTATGTGTGACATGTGTGTATTTGAGTGCTCTTCTATTGGTGTGTACGAGCGCGCATTTCTTTTGTGATTCTAGTGTTGCCGTGCATTGTCGTGTGTCTTATTCAAATGACCTGCCCGACCTCAAGTCTAGTTTGTTATACATAAAGTTAATCAAGTGTAACTTCATTATATTAACCCATTACTACATATATATTCATGTGAAAAATAATGACATCATCAATATCAATCATATCAATTGTTTACATGGACACATACATTTTGGTCGTATAGGAAACACGGCAGACACTGGTCAGAGGGCTCCAACAGAAGTAGTCTAATCTGCGTGTACTCTATTTCACTAGTGACTAATCTACCAGAAAACAAATGTACATTGGATAATCAGATCTTAACCCTTTCCTTCATAAAAGCGCATTTTCACGCATCTGCAAACAGAGTAGACCCAGATCAGACGGCTCCTACAGGAGCCGTCTGATCAGGGTCTGCTCTGTTTGCTAATGGAATTTGAAATATATATATATAATTGTTTTATTTTCTAAAATGTCTACAATATTCCACCTTCAATATGTCATTATAACTATTTTGTCCATGACGATTCAGTAGGTATTCAAATTTGAAATAAACATAGAACAGGAACAGGGTTAAAGTCATCATGAAAATACCACTCGTTATAAATTGCTACATTTAACCCATTACATGATAAATATTCATGTAAGAAATAATGATTTTATGAATATTAATTTAAAATGGCATTATGAACAAGGTTTTTGTTGGGCCATGGAACAATTTATAATATCTCGTAAACAAACAGAGCAAACCTTGATGAGACAACTTCTATTGGAGCTGTCTGCTCTGGGTTTACTTTGTTTGCAAATACAGTAGAACCCCTCTAATGCGACCACTTTATGAATAAACATGGGTATCTTTATAAGCATGTGGTTGCTTAATATAGGACAAAGGTAATGCAGAAAGCTCCTCTAGGAGCTTTCTGCATTACATTTGTCCTGCATTAAGCTACCACCTGCATCTAGCACCTAGAATTATACCTCTTTTAGGTGGTCACATTAGAGAGGTTTTACTGTACAATAAACTTAATCAAGGAAATGTTGAGTCATATACTACTTTACAAAATGATATACATCTTAACCCCATCCCCATGGGATATCAATTTAAGAATTTATGACAGTATGAATATTCCTGGTCTGAAGTATTATACAGTAAAACCTCTCTATAACGACCACTAAATTGTGTTAATTAATTGGTATTTTGGGAAGGTGGTTGCTTGAAGCAAGGTGAAAGTAAAACAGAACGCTCCTATAGGAGCGTTCGGTTTTACTTTCACCCCTGCTTTAAGCATCCACATGCCTTTAACACAAAATATTTGATGTAATTTAGTGGTAGAGAGGTTTTAGTGGTAGAAAGGTTTTACTGTGCTTACAAATAGTCAAACACAATTATGGCTGTAACATTAACGTCAAAATCAGATCTATATCATTCCATAAGCAAACAGGAGATATCTCATGTGGGTCTACCCTGTTTGACAAGTTGCCAGACGCCGTATCTATGAGAGGAAGGGTTAACCCTTTCGCTGCCACGAAAGGTCATCTACAAAACATGTCGTCCATTACGAGCTTCATTTTCTTAATACAAACGTCTATATCAGATCACCAAACGGTTTGAATCCTGATGAGACGCCGAGTTACCATCTGGATATATAATGTTTGCATATAGGTAATAACAGCATAGGTAATAACATATTCTAGACGTTGGCAGCGAAAGGTAGGAGAAACCAAACATTTTCATCATGAAATATAACCACAATTTAAGCATATACAGCAACCCTCCTCTTAGTAGAAACGAATTTAGATATTTTAGGCAGGTGGCTGCTTAATGCAGGATGAAAATCACACAGAAAGCTCCTCTAGGAGCTTTTTGCATGACTTTCACCCTGCATTAAGCTGCCACCTATATCCAAGACCGATATTTATACTAAACTGAACGTGAGTTTTAACGGTTTACTGTAATGAACACAATGTCATAGACAAAACTGAACTGACGAGTTGAACACTCTAGAGATCCCCATCGTTTGCCTATTTCAAATTAGTCGTTACTATGCAATAGAATTGTATGACTTAACTAATATGAAGCTAAATCATTACTAACGTATTCCTTCAATGTGATGTTATTTTGTGCTTGTATCGTGCATTTTTCATAATTGTGTACGTTTTAATGTGTATGTGTGACATGTGTGTATTTGAGTGCTCTTCTATTGGTGTGTACGAGCGCGCATTTCTTTTGTGATTCTAGTGTTGCCGTGCATTGTCGTGTGTCTTATTCAAATGACCTGCCCGACCTCAAGTCTAGTTTGTTATACATAAAGTTAATCAAGTGTAACTTCATTATATTAACCCATTACTACATATATATTCATGTGAAAAATAATGACATCATCAATATCAATCATATCAATTGTTTACATGGACACATACATTTTGGTCGTATAGGAAACACGGCAGACACTGGTCAGAGGGCTCCAACAGAAGTAGTCTAATCTGCGTGTACTCTATTTCACTAGTGACTAATCTACCAGAAAACAAATGTACATTGGATAATCAGATCTTAACCCTTTCCTTCATAAAAGCGCATTTTCACGCATCTGCAAACAGAGTAGACCCAGATCAGACGGCTCCTACAGGAGCCGTCTGATCAGGGTCTGCTCTGTTTGCTAATGGAATTTGAAATATATATATATAATTGTTTTATTTTCTAAAATGTCTACAATATTCCACCTTCAATATGTCATTATAACTATTTTGTCCATGACGATTCAGTAGGTATTCAAATTTGAAATAAACATAGAACAGGAACAGGGTTAAAGTCATCATGAAAATACCACTCGTTATAAATTGCTACATTTAACCCATTACATGATAAATATTCATGTAAGAAATAATGATTTTATGAATATTAATTTAAAATGGCATTATGAACAAGGTTTTTGTTGGGCCATGGAACAATTTATAATATCTCGTAAACAAACAGAGCAAACCTTGATGAGACAACTTCTATTGGAGCTGTCTGCTCTGGGTTTACTTTGTTTGCAAATACAGTAGAACCCCTCTAATGCGACCACTTTATGAATAAACATGGGTATCTTTATAAGCATGTGGTTGCTTAATATAGGACAAAGGTAATGCAGAAAGCTCCTCTAGGAGCTTTCTGCATTACATTTGTCCTGCATTAAGCTACCACCTGCATCTAGCACCTAGAATTATACCTCTTTTAGGTGGTCACATTAGAGAGGTTTTACTGTACAATAAACTTAATCAAGGAAATGGTGCATGAGGAAAATTAAATGGTGTGTGACTGAAATGACAGGGATTGCAGAATAAAACATACGTAGAACACAATGAATTCTTTTTACAACAGAATGAAACAGAATATCCATACCTTAAATACATAAATAAAATATTCCGATATTTAGACACTGGTCATTCAGTGGCAACTGGTACAGTGAATTACAACCACTATATATGTTCGGCCGTTCACTACGAACTACTATCAGAACACTTCCGTATTACTATCTCTCACCACAAACCGCCAATGTGCTATCGATCCAATAAAAACAGCGCATAGTGGAACGATTTAGTTTTCTGAAATAGTCCACTTGCAGTCAATTAACCAATTCCCATGATTTAACTCTCGTATACAACCAACTCTCTCCAACAAAACGTAAAGTTGTCTTACGATCTGTTTTAACCCTTTATTTCATATAGACAACATTCGGTACCATTGCAAACAGTGTAGACTCAGGACAGACAGTTCCTGTTTGCTTATGGTATGGTATAGATCTGATTATGAAGATTTTTTTATCAGCCAAAATTTCCTCGTACAGTAGAATTTGTCCTAAGCGGCCATTCGTTATTAAACATAGGAATCTTAATAACAGGTGGTTGCTTAATGCTTGGCAAATATTATGCACACAGCTCCATAGTTAGACATCATGTTGATGGCCGCTTAACCAGTTCCCTTATATTGACTCCCTTTGACGTCTCTGTAAAGGTCACTTCATGAAACCATTGTGATAAATAGAGCATGTGCTCAATATGAGCAAATGCTCTATTTATCATTATGGTTTCAGTCCTACACAATTCTAAACATTTCCCTTTTCCCTAGTAAATACTCCTTTTTGATAGATTTTTTCAAAGAGGTTGGGTCTAAAAATAGTTTATGAGGTAATTGGTTAAGACAGGTTCTACTGTATTAAAATCAGTCAATGAATATTCATGTAGTAATCCATTCTTACATTGATATGTTGCAATACATTCTCACATTGACCCATTTGCTCCCAGTGGATTCTTCCATGCTTATATATTGGATTAGTCCATTTTTTAAGGGGTGCCTGGTCATAATTTCTAATTTCGTTTTGTTTATATTGAAATTCCTATCAGCAAACAGTGTAGACTCTGATCAGACGCCGCATTATGCGGCGTCTGATCAGAGTCTAAACTGTTTGCCTAAGTCTAGGGAGCAAATGGGTTAATATTTATCTTGTAATACATCCTTACATTAGTATTCATGTAGCAATACAGCCTTACATTAATATTCATAGGGGGAGGATTGAATGAAACATAATCTTCCATACGTCATACATATTGTACTCTGTCATAGTATTACACGAGTGTTTTATCCTATAATACATAATCGCTACTTTTTTCTAGTGCAACTCAGTGAGAAGTAACACACGTCGTAGAGAATTGTGAGTCTTACGGGAGACTTGGTGTCACATTTGCTGCAGCTATGGCAACAGAAAATAGGTTAATATGGGATTTATTGAAGAACATGAGTAAAGTGACTGTACGAGTATTCCCGTACAGATGCTTTTAGCAAGTTGCTTATAATATAGACACTCATGTTTTTCGTCTTTTATTTCTTTATAAATTTGCCAAAAAAGATAGCCTGATATGAATTGCACTTTCTAGATGGCATACCTACAATTTAATTGGGACATTGGAAAAGTAAAGGCGAACATACCGGCCACGATCTTGCTCTAGTTCTTAATGAGGTCAGTGTCCATGTTTATAAAACTTATAGTTGAGTCTGTGTTCGTTCTTAAGTTTTTGATTGGTCAGATTTGAGCCTTTTGCTCAAATCTGACCAATCAAAAGCCTGAGAACTCAAATCTGATTAATCAAAAGCTTGAGATTGAACTCAGACTCAATTAAAAAAAACTTTATAAGCATGGACCCTGGTCCTAGATTCAAGAACTAGCTGAACACATTCCCTCCTACTGACGTCTTTTGACACATCTGTAAAAGTCATTTTATGAAACCGTTGTAGTGCAAGTGCTCTATTTATCACAATAATTTCAAAACTATACAATTCTAAACAAAATATGTTTGTCTGGTAAATGCTCCTTTTCAGAAGATCTGTTTCAAAGAGTTGGGGCTCGGCGCTATATGACCTCGTAATGTCGCGGTGCCGTTAAACCAAACTCACTCACTCGCACTCAAAGCGGTGGGGTATAAAACCAGTCAAGCGGACTACATCAGTAAGGAGCTCAACTAAGTCTAGATCAGCAAGGAGCTCAATTCAATCTAGTCCAGTAAGGAACTCAACTCAATTTGAATCACATCTGTATGTAAACTTCAAACACTATTTTATATATACTTATATGATTATCACAATGGTTTCAGTGCTACGCAATTCTCACACTTTCCTTTTTCTCTAGCTCCTTTTCGGTAGATTTATTCAAAGAGGGTTCATGCAGAAGAAATATGTTCTTTTGATAACTTTTGAGTAGTATAGAAAATACTGCATACCCTTCAGGAGCCCTCAGATCTGGGTTTACATTGCTTGCGTGTGCCATATGTATTGGGTCACTATTTTTTTTTACATAAAAATCATTCTATTCATAACCTTTTTTCTTGTTGTTATTCACAACCTGTTTAACTATTTAGTCAATAAATATGCCTTTTGACCCCTTTGCAAACAGAATAGAACCAGATCAGACGGCTGCTGTAGGAGCCTTCTGATCAGGATATGCTCTACTTACTTTTGAAATTATATATCTGATTTTATAGTCACTGCAATAGTCATACTTTCCCGTGTGCCATTCTAATAAAAACTATTCTAATTAATATTCACGATGTTCTAATTTCTAACATCATGAATATTACTTAGATTAATTGTTATAATAGCAAATCGAGGGCTTGGTGCAAAACTATTCTAACTCCTTCACTAAAGTGAAGGAGTTAGAATAGTTTTCCACCAAGCCCTCGAAATGGACACAGGTCTTTTTTGCACTGGCATTAGCTGTAGACTGATATCTATATGATGTATCAAGCTTATAGAGCAGACCTAGACCAGCTCCCGTTGGAGCTTTCTGCATAACTTTCTCCCTGCATTAAGCCGTCACCTACATTTAAGACTCTGAACTAGATCACTGTTTGATGATCGCTCTAGAGAGGTTTTATTGTATCTATTTTTAGATAAATTAACAAAATAATTTTCAAGAAAATTGTCGGGTTATTGATATTATGTGGTGGTAGTATATGGCACTAACAGGTCATTTTGACACGATAGGATACAGTAAAACTTCTCTATAACGGCCACTAATTTGTGTTGATTAGTTGGTATTTAGGACTGGTGGCTGCTTAAAGCAAGGTGAATCTTGCTTTAAGCAACCACCTGCCTTTAACACAAAATATTTGATGCAATTTAGTGGCCGTTATAGAGAGGTTTTACTGTAATTATGAGGGGCTCATGAAGACCCCACTTTCCACTTATCAGATGATTATGTGAGATAATGAATTTTTCACGATGTAATATGGTACATGTAAGTGGAGTCAGAAATATGCTACCATAACTAGTGTAGCGGCCGCCACGTATGTTTTGATGGCGGAAGTCTGACCGACACCACCGAGAGGGGCCCGAGTAAACCGAAAACTATAATGCTTTATTTTCACATAGTTGTTTCAAAAGATAAACTCAATAGAAACAAGCTGCAGCACCTTCCATAAACTAATAAAAGACTACATGAGAAATACAATTAACGAAACAACCATGTCTTTGTAAGCCATCCCGCGACTACAGTGACTAACCTAGTCATGCGTTATGATGCGGCGTAAAACCGCAAGAATTCATTGGTTTCTACAACTATTTCTTGTGGTATTGCTGCAACATGGAAACACGATAACAATGGTTAACAATAATAGAAAACAAGATTTTGATTCAGCCAAAATAGAATTGAACCCTTTGAATGCGGGACACGCATGAACGGACATTTGTAAACAGTGTAGACCCAAGTCACAGGGCTCCTAGAGGAACCCTATGATCAGGGCATGCGCTATCTATTATTAACTCTTTCGGCACCAAATTTCTAATTGTCGTCTGCGAACCAATTTTGCTAAATCATTCGGTAAAATAAGAAAATGAGATAAATAAATGCAAATTTCAAAGGAATAATGCACATATATAGAAATAGAGTTTGAGACAAAAAGTGAAGTCCCTGATCAGACGCCGCCTTGTAAAGGCGGCGTCTGATCTAGGACTGCATTTTGTCGTGGTGCATTTCGGCGACATTGGCGGTGAAAGGGTTAAATATCGTCTATCAAATTTAAGACATTCATATTGAATGGACTCTATACTTAAACACTGATTGACAATTCCACTCTGATAATGGAGCGTTGAATGTGTTTAGGACTGCGTTTTTGTTTTCTTAATATAAACGCATTTTCACGCGTTTGCAAACATAGAAGACCCAGATTAGACGGTCCATATAGGAGCAAATGCCCTCATGGTCTGCTCTGTTTGCTACTGGAATTTGATAGATCTGTTTCTCTACTTTCTTAAATGGATATATAATGTTCCATCTTCCATATTTCATTGTAACTATTTTGTCCATGAATACTGAACTTATATTGAAACATAGAACAGGAAAAGGGTTAAATATAGCCTTTGAATGCGTTTTAAAACTTTAACTACATCTGAAAACCAATACTTGTTATACCCTCATTAGGTTCTTCATTACCTGGCTAATATTCATGTAAGATATAATTACATGAATGTCAATAGCTGATTTTTTACAATTGCACAGGTGAACACATACCTTTTCGATCACGTCAGACAATGTGGAATCTTATCTAAATCTTGTTCCATATGCAAACAGACTAGACCCTGATCAGACCAGTGTCTACCACCCTGACCGGATCTGTGTCTATTATGTTTGCAAATGCGTGTACATTGAATAAAATGGTTATTGAATGTAAAAAAACAGAAACGTTGATATTTTACACCATTGAGGGCAGTTTAAGCTAACAGTATCAATCACATTCAGTACAGCACTAAAAACAGTACTCACATTAAAACTAGATCCATCATGGATAATTTGTTTCATGCTGCGCTTGTCTATATCACATGAAGACAATGGGACGAAATGTCAATGTTCAGGTAGAGGCGCCAAGAATACAAAACAAAAGTATTGATTAAGCGGAATAAAAGGAAATAAATGAGAACCAAACTAAAGTATTTCCAGACATTGCAAATCAAAATAAGTGACATTGACATTTGACCCTAATTGATCGGTCAGAAGTATATAAGATATAATAGCTATGTCATTATATATGCCATTAACTGCAATTTGTATCATTCATCAACTGCTGTCCTATCATAAATGTTTAAATAGCAATATCAATTATTTGCTTAGTTATGCCATGTTTTAGTTTTATCTGTTTTGCTCTTGACATGTTGACGCCAAGCTGATGTTTGAGAGAAGATATGCGATATCTCTCTTTGAGGGGGTTCTCTTATGTTTTTGCTGTCAGGGGCATAGGCAGCAATACGCACACACGTACGTGCGTAACATCAATCTAAAAGGTAACAAATTATTATTTCTGAAATGGAACAAAGCCCGAAGGCAAATAAGGGGTATACTTTGATAAAGGCTCTGTCTTGTCATGAAAATTTTAAGCTGTAAGTCAACTTTGAAACCATTGTGATAAAAAGATTTGAGACAATTGAGGCTAATTTTGTACGACGGCAATTAATTTATCGTAGGTTCAAACGTACGGCAGGGCGTATCGTATTAACCCTTCGATTGATATTCAATATACATGTACCTACCTGTAAATAGTGAAGACCCAGATGAGACAGCTCCTGCAGGAGCTGTCTCATCAGGGTCTGCACTATTTACAAGTTGATTGTGCAACCAGTGCACTCCACAGCAGTGATTGCATAGCGACATACTTGTACACAGTGAAGAGATGTGTTATTATACAACAGGGCATGGGTAAAGAAGGAGAAATGTATTTCAAAATTCAACAAGCGAAGGATTAAATTCTAACATACAGCAATCACAGCTGGAAGTTGCAGTTGTCATGTGTTAAATCTTAAAATACTACAGACGTGCGATCTTTAGTACGACGAAAACTAGCATGTTAAACATAATGGCAACATGAACATTTGTCATATATGTAACACACCGATTTCATTCGTCATTTGTACATATTGTACACATATGTAGTACATTATGCCAATATGAAAACGTATCAAATGTAACATACCAGCATTCAAAGATGTCAGTTGTACATGGTTTACATATTTTGTACATTACGTCAACATGAACACTTGTCATATGTAGCACACCCGACTTCAATGGCGTCATTTGTACTTATTTTATATTTAGGGCAGGCAATGCCACGTTTTTCCGGTAGCAGGATTTGGCGTTTGCTACAATTTTCGTTGTTAACATTTCTTCCTTTTATTGTAAAAAGCTTTCTCGTTGAATTTGGATTCTGGTGAGACAGAACCTAATATAAACTATTTGCATAGGCAATCACAGTAATCATCGCCATTGACAAGAAAAGAGGTAAGCAATGCCATCTGTTAACCCTTAGCCTGCTGTAAAAAGAATGGCTGCTTAAATTACAATTTTCACTTATTTCCGAATTGTTCAAGCCTTTGAGAGACATTTGACTGGGTGTCAAACAGATTGGAACCTGATGAGTGTTACTCGGCATCTCATCATGATCCAAACTGTTTAGAGATGCCAGCCAGGTCTCGCTTAACAGGTTAAGGATTAAATGTGATTATTCTGATGTTGCATTCTCTTGTCTATCAGTCCACTCTCTACATTAGATAGACACACTTATCTTGTATATAATGGGAGACAATCTGGATTTTATCATTTATGTTAAATCGGCTTGTATCCACAAGGGTCTACGGTTAGGCAGCTCTCGTCATAATTATGGCGAATCTGATTTCATCAATGCAGGTTTTACATAACGGCATTTCCGTTTCAATTTTTTGTGAAGCATAACGTAAGTGGTTTTATTCATCGAGCAAATTGATGTATTGTCATGTTACCTGTGTACACCAATTTATTAACGGTTTACACCTGTGAAAATTGATAAATATGATGACATAATGAATATACATTTATAATAGTAGATGGGCACAGATAGTGTAGCATCAGATATATATGGTTCTGTAAATTGACAGTGTAGAACCTGATCAGACTGCTTCTATAAGCGTCAAAAGTAAAATGATGAACAGATTAAACCGATACAGATAGATAGATAGAGAGTGAGTGAGGCAGATATACATATAGATAGAAAGATAAATAAATAGATAGAGAGAGAGGGAGAGACAGACTGAGACGGATGAGAGGAGAGAGACAGTGACAGATATACGAAAAGCTTGAACGACTCGCAAGTAAGTAACTGCTTCATATCAGAGTTTCCAGACATTGTTTACTTCGGCAGAAGAAGGCTTAAAGTGATAGTCCCCACAAAACATATACAGCAAAACCCCGCTAATGCGACCACCAAAAAGGGGCATAATTCTGGGTGGCAGAGGCAGGTGGTAGCTTAATGCAGGACGAAAGTTATGCAGAAAGCTCCTACAGGAGCTTTCTGCATAACTTACGTCCTGCATTAAGCAACCACCTGCTTTAAACGACCCCAATGACTGTTTATTAAGTGGTCGCATTAACGGGGTTTTACTGTATTCCAATAATACCATAAAACATAGTATTTATTATGTTAAGTCATTCTTACTATGAATATTATCAATGTAGAGTTATATCGAAAAATGTCCCTGTGAAACAAAACAAAAATGTCCCTGTGAAACAAAACAAACCTTTTTCGCCGATACTTATGATTTTGTATTGTATAACAAAATCCTATCGACCTTTGTCGACAAGTTTCGAAACTAAAACGCGACCCGAATAAACAATACATCGCGAGTTATATCGGGGTCTTCGATAAACAATACATCGCGAGTTATATCGGGGTATTCGATAAACAATACATCGCGATTTATATCGGAGTCTTCGATATCAAACATACGAACGCGTTGTCTTCTCGAGCGTTTTGCAATATATTTTCTTGCAATATACCGTTTTCAGTATACACTAACACCTCTCTATAATGACCACTAATTTGTGTTGATTATTTATTATTTAGGGCAGGTGGCCGCTTAAATCAAGGTGAAAGTAAAACAGAACGCTCCTGCCTTTAACACAAAATATTTGATATAATTTAGTGGCCGTTAGAGAGCGGTTTTACTGTTTTAACAAATGTAACTTTGAGGCATTTTTAAAACCTGTTGCAAATTGAGTCAATCGCTTTAAGTGGAGATCACTACAGAGGTGTCAAACGCATGGTTTACTACCAACTGCTCTAACTCGCTTACAACTGACAAGCAGCGATTTGGTATTCCTGAAGCAGAATCTCTTACCACACGTCGCATTTAGTTTCTATTGATTTCTAACGTTTTCACCGTTGATGTTTCAGAGCGGACCAACCCATCAGTGTTTCACTTATTTACTATAGAGCCCACTTAGTATGAAATACTTAAACTTAATAGATGATTTTGAATGACAAACCGTGCAGACTCTGATAAAATTACTTCTCTAGGAACCCTCTGATCTGGGACTACACTGTTTAAAATGCCAATCCCGCGTTCAAAGGGATTATACAGACCAGATTTTGCTATATGAAATGGACTTAATGTCGGTATTCAACGCTTGTTGTTGAATTATTTTCTGTTTTAGACAAAACCATGACACAATATATATGAATGCTTACGTATTGTAAAACACAGCCATCATTTTCTTCAAAAAATGTTCTGAAAACACAGTTTCTTTCCATTTATTTTTTCAAAAGCAGTTATGTTGTCGAACGTTTTTAGAGTATGGAAATACAGTAAACCCCTTCTAAATTGGAATTCTACTAGAGAAACATTTATATACTTTGAGGCAGGTGGTTGTTTAATGCAGGTTGAAAGTCATGCAGAAGGTTCCTCAAGGAACTCTAATTAAACACACATTTGTCTATAAATATCGAAGAAAGAAGAAAGAATGTAACAAAACTGAAACAAATACACATTTTGTTTTGTTTTAACTTTGTGCACGCACTGTGAAACAATCTTGTCTGCAAATACCGCCATCGGCCTCAAAGCGTCGCAGATTTTTCTTATAATGTCTTGCCAGAAATAAGCAGTTTGGATCCTGATGAGACACCGATGAACTCGTCCCCTTATCTGGATCCAACTGTTTGTAATTGTAGCCCCGAATTCGCTAGTAGATTGCTTAAGTGATCGTTGATATTGGAGAAAACGGCGTTTACTGCATATCTTGTCATTGTGAATTCTTTGAGAGCTAGTCGCAATTGTATTGCAATTTGCAACATGATTGGATTGGTGATAGACGTCGGATGACTTAACCACAATGTCCTTACAGAATAAAATTCTCGTTCATGTCTGTTATTTTCTATTTCTAAATAACAACATTAAACGTTAGCATTGCTAAAGAGTACTCTGCTGATATTTTTAATATGAAATATTTTCTTTTTTTTCTTTTTTGTATCTGCAAAGTTGAATTTGGTTTCCAAACTATTGACCGTGTTGCAAACATTTTGAATTCGGATGGCATGTAAATTTACACGTTTTGCACGCGCAAATCAGGATCATGAGTATTAGGATAAGGTGTAGCTGTAAATAGCTCTTTTGCTTCCAATGTGATTACCTGTGCAAACAGTTTTGATCCTGACGAGACGCACTCGGCGTCTCATCTTGATTCGAACTGTTTGTTACTGTTGTCATTATTTTGAAAGAAAAGGGGAGCCACGTTAACAAACGAAGCTTGTAGTTGACGACTATTATTTCAGACAACACTATTTGTTGCACCAAAAAAAGCAATATCATTATACTATTGGTCAAATAAAGTTTAGTACAAGAATGTCATAACAATGCAGTCTTTTCCTTTGGAGTAATGGCATTATTGTATTTGCTTTGTCCTTGACAAAGACACAAAAGGCCAACGTCCGATAAATGGTACCATACATACAAAACTAATTTATTGATCAACAGATGTGTAGGAAGTGTTGCAATGTCAGGGTATAGCGTATATGACATTGTAAAGAAGGTTGCTGCCGGACATGCTCTGTAGTTATGATAATAGCTTTATGATTCTATAAAAGATTCGGGGCAATAAATGCCATTTCTGATTCTCTCTTATTTCTCATAGCAAATATTTACAGAGCATACGCAATTATTTACTCTGCAATGAAACCTCATACAAATATTATTAGAATTGTAGTTAACGTATCGACATCAACATGTTGTTATTGTACAGCGTTCTTCCTTTAATCTATATATAATGCAATATACACCTTCTATTTGGCTTTTTGGATATTACAGATCTGAGTCTATAGTTTGTACCATGGCCAAAGGTTCTTCTTTTAATATGCTATTATATCATATCAGCTATATAATACTATATATATGCTATTATACCATATCAGCTATATAATACACAATAAATGTGAACTGGCTTTACCCAGTACGCTAGTATAGTAATAAAACTGCTCTGCAGAGAGCGGGATAATGACACACACAGGCGGTTTTATTATCCCACAGAGCATTCTTGTATAAACAGTAAATGATATTTTTATTGCACCGGGACGTCGATCTATCAAAGTTTAACCCTTTACTCCATGACTGTTAACACCCGAACCAAACATGCAAACATAGCAGACCCTGATCAGACGGCTCCTACAGGAGTCATTTGATCTCGGTCTGCTCTATTTGCAAAGGCGTAGAAAGGCATATTTATGGAGTAAACCATATCACCATATCACTACTCTCGTATCATACACGTTAATCTTGTTAAAAAGGAAGTAGAGCAATACTCTATGCAATTTGAAAACCGAATGAATGGTTTCTCGTAACCACAATGGACAAGCATTTGTATTTAGTATCTATAGCCAACCAGAGTTTTTAATACGTGTAGTATCTATAGCCAACTAGGGTTTTTAATACGTGTAGTGTCTATAGCCAACCAGAGTTTTTAATACGTGTAGAAAGGTACTTTGAAGTATCAAGTTCATCCAATACAGTTTGCTTTATTGCCGTTGACATTTGTTCTATTCCGTGAAGAGTGTTGAACGGGAAAACTCAATTCTAAAGTAACCCTTTATTCCATGAATATTCGTGTAAGAAATAATGACATCATAAATAATAACTAGACAAATTTTTAGAATAACACATAGACGCAGGAAGTTTTCGTCCTAACAGAAACTGTAGAATCATATCTATATTACATCAAAAGCAAACAGAACAGACCCTGATTAGATGGCTCGTCTAGAAGTCGTCTGATCTGGGTCTAATCTGTTTAAAAAGGCGTAGAAAAGCGTATTTATGGAGTAAAGTGTTAAGTGTTTATAGTTAAAGTAGTATTCACAGTATTCTTCGGCAGTGGTATCTGTAAACACATGTACATGTACAATATAGTTGTGCCTACATGCGGCGCACTGTTGTAGAGACAGTAAACACCGGAGAATAGCGTTTCAATGTAGTACACGTATTTGGGTTCAAAATAAGACAAATAGTTTGCGGGAAATTAACAACAGCAGTTTATTTCGGGACCAAGATTCAAATGACCCTGGTAGCTGCAAATTACACGTTGTTATATAAAGGAATTTGTTTCTTTACAATATCACCAATGTTGTTTTGCGTCGAGACATTTCTAAATATATTTATATATTTTTTCCCCGCTGGGCAGACTTCCGAAGTACATTAAGAATATCTCAGTAGTCTGTGCCTCCTCTCAGATCTGTATTATTCAATAAAATGACACCCCTGTCATTACATGTTTGTTATTGAACTTTCATAGTTCAAATGTAGAGAACATTCAACATGAAATACTTAACTTTGCTAGCTGATACTGAATGACAAACTGTGCCGATCCTAATCAAAGGGCTCCTCTAGAAGCCCACTGATCTAGGTCAACACCGTTTACAAATGATAGTTCATGAGTGTCCCGCATTCAAGTATACTTCGCGATAACTCGAACAAAAAGTTCGGTCCTTCCATGATTGCTCTTAAATGTGTCGCTACGGATATCTAGAAACACTTATAACTGCTTTATGCAGATGTAAAGTAAGGCTGAAAGCTCTTGTGGGAGCTTTCAGTATATTAAGCTATCAACTCGAGAAACTGTCCAGATTGGAAATCCGATAACTCGAACTTCTGCTATCTCGAGCTAATTTGTATAGTCCCTTGGAACTCGAGATATCGAAGTTCAACTGTAATTTCATTAACAGTATCTGAACTGTATGTCTCTGTTAGGTCTGTAATAGTATGTGCGTTATGTTAGTGTATGCTTCTTTAATGTCTACAAACGAGACTGTCAACATAAGCATCGCACATATCAAATAATTCACAGCTACAGATAAAGGTGCGTACCCAAATACTAAAATTGTCATTTCTCCACTAACCCCTATACTGTGACCACTATGGTCACAGTATATGGTTTGGCAGAGAAATAAAGGCGCTACTCTTGAACATGTTTAAATCTACACATCTTATCTGGAGTTCTGCATCAAGTACAGTAAAGTCTCGTAAATGCGACCACATAATATATTACCATAGGAGTTCGTAAAAGCAGGTGATAGCTTAATGCAGGGCAAAGTTATGCAGAAAGCTCATTTGGGATAGACGTTGGTAGACGTTCTGTTTTTTCATGTAATGTTTTAGGCCAATGTTTTACCCATTCCCTCATATTGACGCCTTTTGACGACTCTGTAAAAGTTAAGTTTTGAAACCATTGTGATAAATAGAGCTTTTTTCCTATAGGATGGCTCAAATGGCTCAAAATTACAACATTCTAAATTTTCCAGGGGAAGCATGTCCCCGGACCACTGTATTTACGGTGTGTACATTACATTTGGATTCAGCTACGCTCCTGTCAGCGTTTTTTTGGAACCAACGAAGTGTCTATGATATTAATAGTTGCCTGCTCGCTATAAAACTATCGTTGTACTTTCCGCAACAAAACCCAACAACGGCTCTATCGACCTATTGAAATAAGCGCCTATCAACTTAATGGCGAAACTGAACACTAACTATGAAAAAATAATGGTTTCCCGGTAATAAAAACTTCCCTTTCGATGTGCAAAACATCTCCTTCTAAAGAACATGAGATTAATGCATAAAGCCGTACATTGTCAAGTTTGTTTTACAGTGCTCCCTCTCTACAACGACACCCTTTGGGATACGAAGATTGTATGTGTTGTTCAGAGGGAGTTGTTATAGGGAGGGAAAATCAAACATAATTAGCTTGTTTGCAGATCCCCAGATAAGGTGTATTTCGAGACCTAAAACCGTTATGCCTCCATCAAGCCCTATGTTGTGACCACTCTTTAGAATCGTCACTTTGTGACGATTCTAAAAAGTGGTCACAACATAGGGTTTGATGGAGGCATAAAGAAAATACGAAGGAAAAAGTTGTTTCTGGAGCCTTGTTGTTCGGAAACAGTGACATGCGTTGTTGTTGTTGGAGGGAATCGTTATTGAGAGGGCCTTTGTAGGGAGGGAGCACTGTATAACATTTGGTGTCTGATTTTTGTCATAAACATTTCCCTCATAGATACGCATTTTTAGCGCTTTTGAAACGGCGTAGACGCAGATCAGACAAAATGGGCTCATATAAAAAGCTGTTTATTTAGGTTTCGTTGCTGTTATCCCGGATTGCATACGAACAAATGACTGAAACCATGGATGCGTTCAGTTAAACCCTTTCCTCCATGAATATTCATGTAAGAAATAATGACACTATCAGCAAATAGAGCAGACCCTGATCAGACGGCTCCTATAGGAGACGTCTGATCTGGATCTACTCTGTTTGCAAAGGTGTAGAAAGGCATATTTATGGAGTAAAGAGTAAAATCGCTTACTTCTACAAGGTTCCACACAATTATGTTGTATTGATAAATCGCGTGTGAATCCTATTTGTGTCGGGATTAGGAAAAGCCATAAAAAGCGTAGACCTATTTAACGATAAAGAGGACATGATCATTATTACTTGGACAAAATACTTAACCCTTAAGTGCCACGTGTCCCTTAAAATAAAATAGGCAATCTGTGTAGACCAGATCAGAGGGTTCCTTTAGGAGCCCTTTGACAAGGGTCTACACTGTGTACTGAATACATAAATGTCAGTGACTTAGACAATTCAAGCAAATATGTGTTTGCTGTGCTCCTCGATATGAAAAATTGATGGGTTCTATGTAAGATTTAGACGGGTTCTATGTAAGATCTAGACGGGTTCTATGTAAGATCTAGACGGGTTTTATGTAAGATCTAGACATGTTCTATGTAAGATCTTGACGGGTTCTATGTAAGATCTAGATGGGTTCTATGTAAGATCTAGACGGGTTCTATGTAAGATCTAGACGGGTTCTATGTAAGGTCTAGATGGGTTCTATGTAAGATCTAGAAGGGCTCTATGTAAGATATAGACAGGTTCTATGTAAGATCTTGACGGGTTCTTTGTAAGATCTAGACGGGTTTTAGACGGGTTCTGTTGTAAGATCTAGACGGGTTTTCGTATGATATTGGAATAAATGGGTTAACCCTTTGACAGCAGAAAGAGCATGCCTGCTGCAATGCCACTGTAATAGTAACCTCCAATTCACTTTGACAAACTAATGGTCGAGTGTCAAAAGGTTACCCTACGTCTAATCTGGATGATCCAAGTTGTTGTTTGCAAATGCCAGTGACGTCATGGATAGCGGGATAAGGGGGGAATTACAGTAAAACCCCTCTAAACCGGAATTCTAGTATAGAGAGGAATTTAGATACTTTTAGGCAAGTGGCCGCTTAATGCTGGGTGAAAGTCATGCAGAAAGCTCCTAGAGGAACTTTCTGCATGACTTTCACCTTGCATTAAGCTGCCACCTGTCTCCCAAACCGATATTTATACTAAATTTAACGTCCGGTTTAAAGAGGTTTTACTGTGTACTGAACTAAAGATGTTTTTAAAAAGACTTCATTTTCTTAACATTTCGATATACAGTAACATTCTCTAACCGGCCGTTCAATTTACATGTAGTATAAATATCTGTCTTGGGGACATGTGAATGACGTTCACCCTGCATTAAGAAACCACCTGCCTAAAAGTGTCTAAATTCTTCTCTACTAGAATTTCGGTTTAGAGGGGTTTACTATAGTTTGGCAAAGATAGATACGTGTAGCTGTTTCACCAAACGATTAAGGCATACATTTCAGTTCACAAAACATCTGCTCAATCAGAAGCTTGAGAATGAACCCAGACTCCACCAGTAAAATGTTTTGGTTTATAACCTCGGGGAATGACGACAAAAATATACGGTGCCTCTTCATCTGAGAAGGGTGAAGATAGTTTGATAGTATTTGTATTGAATCTGGTACAGTAAAGCCTCTCTATAACGGCCACTAAATTATATCAAGAAGTTTGTGTTAAAGGCAGGTGGCTGCATAAAGCAAGGTGAAAGTAAAACAGAACGCTCCTTTAGGAGCGTTCTGTTTTACTTTCACCTTGCTTTAAGCGGCCACCTGCCATAAATACCAAATAATTAACACAATTTAGTGACCGTTATAGAGAGGTTTTACTGTAATATCAGAATGAGCGAGTTGAACATATGCTTACATTGCGAAGAATACAATATACATGTACTTGTAAGTTACAGAATAGTCGAACATTCACAGTATAAATACAGTAGCATATGTTATAAGTCATTAAATACTGATAAAATGGCGGAGTCTTAAGCAATACAGATGGTTACTTATCACTTTAAATCATGAATAAAATTGTACGAACTATTGACATCATGCATATACATTAGCTGGTGTTTTAGAATGGTATATTTTGGTCATGTCAGAAAATGTTGAATCGGATCTACTGTCAATTTCAATAAACTTTGTCACTGACTTTGAATCGAGATTTGTTTTTCCATTTCTTACCGGATTGAGATCAAATTTAAACCACTTGTGTCATTGTTTTTCAGGAAATCTGTGTCCGAGTGTTCCTTGAATCTATGTCTAAAACAATGTTAATTATTTATTGTTTACCCATTGTAAATATTTGTAAACATGTTCATTTCAAATTGCAAATGGCGAACGAATGACGTCGAGTGGAACATTCGAATTTTTCCGAGGGTAATTATAGCTCCTACGAGTTGACATCATATACAAAAATCACGTCATTTATTTTCATACCAGTAGGCAATTCACTGTTGAAAAATAGTACGCTCCACTATCTATAAAGCGGCGGCCATTTGCAAAGAAACAGCTGATCGGATTAGCACGTAGACAATGCATTTTCGGCATTTTCTTCCTTGTTACTGCATGACACTGAGAGATATTTAGCAATAAGTATTCCGAAAAAACGATGCGATCAAATGAAATAGCGTTAAATTCAGTCTGACTCGAAATAAAAAAAGTATCGATTCAAATTAAGTGACAAGTTTATTGAAATATACATAACACCAGCAAACAGAGCTGTCTCTCACAGACACCCTCTGATCTAGATCTACTCTGTTTGCAAAGATGTGTCAAAATACATTTCTAGCTGGTAAAGGGTTAATGCAGTGCAAAAGTAATATAGAAACTCATTAGAAAGCTTTCTGTATTATACTTGTGATGCATTAAGCTATAAGCAGCCTTAAACACTCAGAATTAAGACATGTTCTTCCGTATATTTCATTTTCTAACGAGAGATGCCCTGCCAGTCATTGTCTTTATTCGCTCATTGAGAATGACACAAAAAGGTCGCTGTCCTTTGAGATGTGTCATGAATACCACATATATATTGATTACCAGCATGGGGGAAATCACTATCGTCCCGGGATTCAAAGTGGTATTTTCCTCTGCCACACAGGTTACAGTATCAAACATACTTTGCGATTTATACATTTAGAAAATCTTAACAGACCCCGCTAAACTGAAGAAAACATCCATGCCAGGCGATTTTGAAAATCCCTTGCGATTTACTCTATATAATAATAAAACCACCTCTATCGCAACCATTAAAATGTGTCTAAAGTTATAAGAGTTATGCAGAAAGCTCCTACAGGAGTCTTAAACATTACAGTAAAACCTCTCTATAACGACCACTAAATTACAGCAAGTATTTTGTGTTAAAGGCAGGTGGATGCTTAACGCAAGATGAAAGTAAACCAGAACGCTCCTATAGGAGCGTTCTGGTTTACTTTCACCTTGGTTTAAGCAACCACCTGCCCAAAATAACAACCAATTTATACAATTTAGTGGTCGTTATAGACAGGTTTTACTGTACTTTCGTCATGCATTTAGCAACAAACTGCTTTTACAGACATCTATACTTATGCATAAAGTGGTCGCTTTTAAGAAGTTTTTTTAAGAAGTTTTATTGTATATATTATAACAATGTTCACTGCGAGTCACTAAGATACATCCCTTTAATTTAGTCCGACGGAAGTAAACCTCATTTAACCTCATAGTTACATATGTAACTGTTGTAGCGTGTGTCTTTTCGTGGTCCTATTTGATAAGGTTCACACTACGCATATCATTTTTATATGCGTAAATATATATTTCTACACAAATCCCCTATATGCATCAGTCGTTTGTACCTCCCTGGTTCCCTTTTGAAGTCCTTTATTATTAATGCTCGTACTCTTAAACTAATGGATCGATTCGGATCTTTTCCTATACGATGATATTCCAACTATAATGTTTCGATTCCGCAACATCTAACAAGTCTGTATGCCCTCAAACTATGGACAACAAGGGTGTCAGTGGGCACAATATACGCCCGTCGAGGTCTTGTTCAACATAACCAGAGGTTAACGTATTTGCTAAACTCAAATTCTAAGTCCAATTTTGAGACCAAGTTTCAAGGTTGTAAATAGGCGTACTTTAACAAAAAACCTTAACCAAAAATTCTAAATTAAAAAAGGGCCATAATTGTGTCTAAATGCTTGACACTGTATTTACTCTTGCCTACAGATGAAGCTTCTGATGGTGAACAAATGTTTCAAGTTTAAAAGCTTTATCTGCAAGGTTTATGTAAATAAGTGGACTTTAACCAAAACCTTAACCAAGTTAAAAAGCGTCATAATTATGTCAAAATGTTAGACATAGTTATGTACTCTTGCCTACAGGTGAAGCTTGTGATAGTGAACAAGTGTTCAAAGTTTAAAAGCTTAATCTGAAAGGGTTATGTAAATAAGTGGACTTTAACCAAAACCTTAACCAAACTTTCTAAGTTAAAAGGGGCATAATTCTGTCAAAATGCTTGATAGAGTTATGTACTCTTGTCTACAGGTGAAGCTTGTGATGGTGAACAAGAGTTCTAAGTTTAAAAGCTTTATCTCAAAGGGTTATGTAAGTAAATGGACTTTAACAAAAATCTTAACCAAAATTTCTAAGTTAAAAGGGGCATAATTCTGTCAAAATGTTGGACAGAGTTATGTACTCTTGCCTACAGGTGAAACTTATAATGGTGAACAAGTTTTCCAAGGTTAAAAGCTTTATCTCAAAGGGTTATGTAAATAAGTGGATTTTAACCAAAACCTTAACCAAAAATTCTAAGTTAAAAAGGGGCATAATTCGGTCAAAATGCTTGACAGAGTTACCTACTCTTGCCTACAGGTGGAGGTTGCGACGATGAACAAGTGTTCCAAGTTTCAAAGCTTTATCACAAAGTGTTATGTAAATAAGTGGACTTACAAAAATGTGTTCCACATAAATTGAGGTTAACATTTTTGCTTAACGCAAATGCTAAACGCAAATTCTAAGTCCAATTGTGCGACTTTGACCTTAGATAAACAAACCGGGACTTGGCATGCTACTGTAGCATGTCAAGATAAACATTGTGGTTAATTTTGGGAAGGATGCACCAAGCGGAACTTGAGTTAGAGATGTTACAGACAGACAGAGAGGTTAACATTTTGCTAAACGCAAATTCTAAATTCAATTGTGTGACCTTGACCTTGGAAAAACAAACCGGGACTTGACAGGCTACTGTAGCATGTCTAGATAAACATTGTGGTTAAATTTGAGAAGGATCCACTAGGCGGAACTTTGAGTTACAGATGTTACAGACGGACAGACGGACAAACGGACAGACAGCGCCATTCCATAATACGTCCCGTTTTTTCAAACGGGCGTATAAAAATCGAAGTAAATATTGTTAAATATATATATATATAGTGAACCGGGCTGAATTTTCATTTTCTCCCACTATGGATAAGTGTTCAATTTAGAATGGTCCAGTTCGATATTTCACATGTACAGTAGAGCCTCTCTAAAGCCACCTCTAAAGAAATATATATTTTGGTCATTAACCCTTTCCATCATGAATATCTATAACACATTGTCAAACAGAGTAGACCATGATCAGGGTCCATGCTTATAAAGCTTTTAGTTGAGTCTGATGTCGTTCTCAAGCTTTTGATTGGTCAGATTTGAGCCTTTGGCTCAAATCTGACCAATCAAAAGCTTGAGAACTCAAATCTGACCAATCAAAAGCCTGAGAACGAAACTCAGACTCAACTAAAAGCTTTATAAGCATGGACCCAGACTGTCAATACAGGAGCCTCCTGATCAGGGTCTGCTCTGTTTGCTAATGGAATTTGATATACAGTAAAACCTCTCTATAACGACCACTAAATTGTATAAATTGGTTTTCATTTTAGGCAGGTTGTTGCTTAAAGCAAGGTGCAAGTTTTACTGTTTTACTTTCATCTTGCATTAAGCATCCACCTGCCTTTAACACAAAATACTTGCTGTAATTTAGTGGTCGTTATAGAGAGGTTTTACTGTACCTGTTTCTTAACCTTCTAAAATGGTCTACCATCCATATTTCATTATAACTATTTTGTCCATGAATATTCAGTAGGTAATGAAATTCGGAATTAACGTAAAACAGGGTAAAGATTAAGAGGAACTGGTAGACCAGTGCAGAATGAAAGCTTCTATATGAGATTTGATCATAACATTCGGCCTGCATTAAGCCATCACGCGTCTTAACCATTTCCTTCATAAATGCCTTTTCACACATTGCAAACAGAGTAGACCCAGACCAGACATCTCATGATCAGGATCTACCCTGTTTGGTTATGGTGGTATTATATAACTGCCTTTACAGTTTCTACCAATACCAAACTACCCTGTGTACATAATCATGCCGTTATAAACATCCAGCTAATAAATATTCAGGAGTTGATTATTTCTTTCATATTAAGTAGTACACAGGGAAAGGGTTAACAATCTAGATTTAGACTCTTTTTTCTTCGCAGTCGCTTTTCAATGATTTTACTGCTTATACATCACACAATCAGCTCGCTACCGCAACCTGTGGGCTCTCTAACATGTTACGCTCCAAATGTATCTAACTAGGAGTGAATGCTGGGAGCCGAAGTGTAAGAGAAAAGTGTGGGCGTATAGAAAAGATCAAAGCTTAAAGCTTCGCTTCATGAATATTCAAGTAAGTAATCATGGCATGGTGAGTATTAACCCATTGGCTCCCACTATCCCATATATGGGACGTAGGCAAACAGTGTAGACTCTGAACAGCAATACACTTATGATATGAAACCTTTTCTACGACATCCAACCGGTGGGTATCACAAGCAGTGTTGACCCAGATCAGCCGCCACAATAGACGTGTCTCTGATATGAGTAATCAATGGTTGTCTACGTTCCATGTATGAGATCACATACTTTTATGGTTTTAACAAAACCTGAGTCAGATTCATCCGTCGTGGCCCTCATTATCCCTGTCAACCAACTTTTTGTTGTAGTATTTAATATCATGTTTTTGTACAGAAATTTCTTTATTTGGTTATAACGTGATTATAGCGTCCTTGTCTGTTTTGCATTATAAAATGTTCCGCTGCGTAAAAAGGCTTGTGTCCATAAACTTAATAAAAATGGTATTCTAACGAAACCATTATCTTGTTTTTCGAACAAAATAACGTACAGTAACTTCCCTCGAAACCGGACGTTTAATTTAGAATAAATATCGATCTTAGAGACAGGTGGAAGCTTAATGCAGGGTAAAAGTCATGCAGAAAGATCCTAGAGGAGCTATGAACTTCACTCTGTATTATGCAGCCACCTGCCTAAAAGGACCTACATTTTTCTTTATTAAAACACAGTCCGTTTTAGAGGGGTTGTACTGTACACCCTTGGTTGGCATTCTCGTTAACTCGCCTCGAAACAGCAAGTTGTAATTCCATTGCCCGCGTTTTACTACATAATTATGTCATAAACCAACATTAACCAGAGCTCAATATAAGATACGTAAATTACAATATTTTCAAGTATAACTTCTTTATTTCTCCACCAAACCCTATGTCCAGGTTTAGAATCGTTACAACATAGGGTTTTATGGCGAAAAGACGATTGCCAGTATTTGAGAACCCACTGTTATCTGTAGCTCTGTAAAAATTAACGTCAAACACATAGTTCTTAAATTATCCCATTCTTTCGGCGAGAATAAGGTTAACCCATCCTCTCATTTTGACGCCTTTTGACGCCTCTGCAAAAGTCACCTGTTGAAACCATTGTGATAAATAGAGCATTTGCTCCTATAGGAGCAAATGCTCTATTTATCACAATGGTTTCATACTACAAAATTCTTAAATGTTCCTTTTCCCTAGTTAATGCTCCTTTTCGGTAGTTTTATTCAATGTGGTTGGATCTAAAAATAGCCTATGAGGTAATGGGTTAACCTTTCTCTCGTTAAGCGTGACTCGCATTTGTAAACATTTTTTATCCAGATTAGACGTTGAGTAACTCTTCTCTTGAGGAACCATGATATTTGATGTAAGGTCATAATTTTCCAATAGCTTGAACGAATCGAAACGGTGAACGTGAAGCAGATTGGAGTGTTCAATGAAATTACATCATTTTAACAGCAGGATCGGGCTTTACAGAAACCCCAGTGGCCGTGTCCTGACCAAGTTCTAAGAATGACCTTCTCCTTTTAATCACTGGTAGGAGACATTAACTCCCCGTCTGCTGAAATTGTCAATTATATTTTCTTCCAAAGAGCGAGATTGTCATACAGTGAAGCACATAATCGCCGCTAGCGGGCACAGACTAACAAATAAAGTATATTCTTTAAAATACCATTTTAGATGTTAGCTGGCTAGTGTAAGCAAGACGTGTTCATTGAAAGGCGAAACCGCGCGAGCACGCTGTGAATGTGAATGAATGTCAATTGCTAAACATCCCTACCAACATGAACGTGAAAGAAGATGTGAACGTGAATTGCCATTCCTTGCCTTGTGAATGGTCATACATTTCTTACCAACACGCTGTGAACGTGAATTGCCATACATTTCCTGCCAACAAGTTGTGAACGTGAATTGCCTTACATTCTTTGTCAACAAATTGTGAACGTGAATAGCCATACATTCTTTGCAAACAAGTTGTAAACGTGAATGGTCATATATTCCTTGCCAACAAGTTCTGGACGCGAATAGCCATACACCCCGTGCATTTTCTCAACTCCTAGCACACGTAGTGATTGTATACTGCAAGTTTGTCCTGTGCTAAAATTCTCATACTTTCGTTTGTCTTAAAACAATACAACCAGAAAGTCAAACAATTTGGATTCAGATGAAATGTTGGGTTATTCGGTGTCTCATCTGGATCGACACTGTTCACTTAAGGTATCACAGATTTGCCTCCAAGCGGACAAAGAGAGAAAGACCTTCAAATAATGTTATAGTGGATAGTCGTACTCATGGCGATATTCACTTAATTTCTTCAAAGCGGGATAAGTGAATGGCCATATTGCGTGCAGAATTCACGTTCATGATTCCTCTCCAAGCACCCCGCCGTGACCTTATTTTGGAAGATTTCTTGGCTAATGCATTTAGTTCGTCGACAGAAATCCCTCGACAATTTGATCTAAAGTCACTAGCACGGTGTCGCGTGATATCGGACAACGTTTTCTCGAATGTTATCCACATTTGCGCTACATGCATTTGATGCGAATACGTGGCTTCATTGCACTTAGTAGACAAATATTTGAAAGAAAATCGAACTCATAAAATCATCATTTTCCCACCAAACCCTATGTTGTTACCACTCTTTAGAATCGTGTCTTCTAAGAAATGGTCATAGTATAGGGTTTGGTGGAGAATTAAAGATGTTATTCTGAAAAAAGGTCTGCTTTGTATTTGTATAATTATGTATGATCGGGGTCCGGTTTGTGCTTATATGCTACACATGTATATGCTGTCTGATCGGGGTCTGCTCTGTGCTTATGTGCTATATATATGGAACCGTATTGCCATGGCATTTTATTTCTTATATATTTAATTTTTAACCTGTTGCGGGCGGATGGGCGATAAATCTATGCAAACAGTTTGTAATTCTGCGTCTTACAAGGATCCAACCTATGACAACTGAAGTCGATCTGGGTCCACTCTGATTAAAAAGGGTACAAAAAACCTCGTCTAATGTGGGGCATAGTTGAACAGCAGAGTAAAGTTGTGTCAATTATCCGATAGAAACACAGAGGAAAATTTTGTGATGATAAGGCAGTATACCACTACAAGGCCGCTGACTCTGGGTCTACACGGTTTGAGTTGTTTCAGTTTTTGTAATATAACTTATATTTCGTATATTAGTGTAACTAACATCTTTTGAAAGGGTAAACCGATTTGGCTTTTGATATACCTTATTCGCATTTGTCCGTTTATCGTTTATCCCGTTACGCCTGCCAAATTATGACTAACTACTCAAGACTGTAGACTACTGCTTCATACAGTAGAACCTGTCTTAAGCGGCCATTCACTTGTTGAGCATAGGAGTCTTAAAAAGCAGCTAGTTGCTTAATGCTAGGCAAACGTAATGCAGAAAGCTTCTACAGGGTTAAGCATCCATACGTATGCCTTTTTTGAGGGCCGCTTAAAACAGGTTCTACTATACAATTTGTATGTGTCACTGAAATCATCATACGACATATTCGGATGTCATGGTGACATGTATGGACTATTCTTGTTGGATTTCAAACAGTTTTCCACCAAGTGTGTGCCTCATGAGACAAAAATCCGTTAAATGATCGATATGCTGCTATGTCGTCTAAAGGAAGTTTTTTTTGTCAATATTTAATTGAATTTTAATATTTTGCTGCGGTAGAAAGAATGAAATCTTTTTGATCGTTCTATAGCGTGAAGAGTGGAGCCGCAGTGAACGCTTTATTAACCAGTTATGTGCGGGAAACGAACGGATCAGTTATTTGCAAGCAGTGTAGACCCAGATCAGAGGAGCCCTCTGATCAGGGTCTGCACCGTTTAATATACAAGTCATATTCCGCAATGATCTATGTTGTTTTGGTGGTTTGTTTCATGTATATTCATAGAGGGAGAAGTCAGGCAATATACAATGGGCTAATCCATGTAAAAAATAAATGTCTGCTAAAAGTTCGATCTGATGCAGCTCTGACTACTTCCGATTCGATCAAGCTTTTGAGAAACTATTAATCGAATGCCAAACAGCTTGGATCCTGATGAGACGCCGAGTTATTCGGCGTCTCATCTGGATCCAAGCTGTTTGGAAATGCGGGTCAAACAGCGGAGAGCAGGTTAAAATTTATATTTCTGCTACACTAGTCACACGAACTCGATTCGATACTGGCAGTGAGACGCACCAACAATTTAATTACGTAATGGATTGTTTTTATTCTAGTTAGAAGAATATTAACGTTTTCTCTGTTAACAAATTCCCTCAAATTGACGACTATTGACGACTGACTCTGTAAAAGTCACTTTGTGAAACCATTGTGATAAATAGAGCATTTGCTCCTGAAGGAGCAAATGCTCTATTTATCACAATTGTTTCAAACTACAAAATTCTAGATTTATTCAAAGAGGTTGTATCTAAAATAGCCTATGAGGTAATGGGTTAACCACAGCATGACCGGCATTTGCCAATAGTTTTGATCCAGATCGGTATACCGAGTTAAGCGAATTACGCGGCGTCACCTCTGAACCCAAACTGGCTGCCGTTCAACTGAAAGGTAACACGAACACTTACTGAGCCATTTACTTGATACAGTACAATATAGTAGAACCCCTCTAATGCGACCACTTAACGAATAAACATGAGTGTCTTTATAAACAGGTGGTTGCTTAATGCATGGCAAAAGTAATGCAGAAAGCTCCTCTAGGAGCTTTCTGCATTACTTTTGTCATGCATTAAGCTACCACCTGCATCTAGCACCCAGAATATACCACTTTTAGGTGGTCGCATTAGCGGGGTTTTACTGTACATCTAAACCGGACATTAGATTTAGTATAAATATCGATCTAGGTGGCAGGTGGCAGGCTAATGCAGGTTGAAAGTCGTGCAGCTAGGAGCTTTCTGCATGACTATCACCCTGCATTAAGCAGCCACCTGCATACAAATATCTAAATTCTTCTCAACTAGAATTCCGGTTTAGACCGGTTTTACTGTATTAAACCTTTACAAACTGAGTAGATCCAGATCAGACATGCTGGAGCCGTCTGAATCTGGGGCTGCTGTATGCGCTTTTGAAATACAGTTGAACTTCGATAAGTCGAACTTCAAGGGACCATACAAATTAGTTCGAGATAGCAGCAGTTCGAGTTATCCGATTTCTAATCTGAACAATTTCTAGAGTTCGCAGCTTAATACAGGTCTAAAGCAACACTGAAAGCTCCTGTAGCTTTCAGCATTACTTTAGACCTGTATTAAGCTGCAACATGTATTTCTAGATATCTGTAGCGATACAGTTTATGTAAGTTTTGGAAGGGCTAAACTTTTTGTTCGAGTTATCTCCAAGTTCGAGTTATTCGAGATATCGAAGTTCAACTGTAGTATAGATATTGCAGTACAGTTTCTGACATGGTCAAATAGTACTGTGTTAATATGTCATTTTAAAATGCCATATACAGTAAAACCTCTCTTAACCGGAATGCTAGTAGAGAAGAATTTAGATATTATATAGGCAGGTGACTGCTTAATGCAGGGTGAAAGTCATGCAGAAAGCTCCTCTAGGAGCTTTCTGCATGACTTCCATCCTGCATTAAGCTGTCACCTGTTTCCAAGACCAATAATTATACTAAATTTAACGTCCGGTTAAGAGAGGTTTTACTGTTATTAATATTTACGATGTCATTATTTCTTACATGAAAGTGCATTGGGTAAATGATCAATAAACCGAATACAATTAAAATGTAGAGAACGAAAGATGAAACAAGCAATATTCACGCTGGAAGAAAGGTTACAGGAGTGGGACATCAAACAGATCAAAAAGTGTTGAGAGATGTTATTGATTACATTAATATGACATCAACAGCAATATATAATACACAAGTGAGATACTTCAGTAAGTCAGTATAATTACAAACTGCATATGCTCTCTAATTACCTCGGACATCAAATCTCCCCTATCCACTGGTTTGTAAAGCTGAATCAATCAATTTAACACCAGTTTGATAATCTTAAATCTTAAGCTGACATAATATCCAATAGTGTAGATCCTGATCAAATGGCTCCTTTAGGAGTCATTTGTTCTGGATCAGCACTATTTGCCTAAATGTATATATGTCCGAATACAGCAAAAACCGCTCTAAACCAGACTTCTCGTTGGGAAGAATTTAGATATTATGGGTAGGTGGCTGCTTAATGCAGAGTGAAAGGCAAAACAGAAAGCTCCTAGAGAAGCTTTCTGCATGACTTTCACCCTGCATTCAGCTGCCACCTGTCTCCAAGACCGATAATTACAAGTGTACTAAATTAAACCTCCGATTAAGAGAGGTTTTACTGTGTAATGTATGTGCACGATGTACATACACTGTGCACAATATTTAAACACGATGTGTTTACGCTGTTCACAATATTTAAAGGATCGCTAGATATTTTCAATATGATTAGCTGCAAGATCCTTAACCCTTTCGCTGCCAATGCCGGATCTGTGATTACCCATGCAAACAGTTTGGATCCAGATGAGACACCGAGTAACTCGGCGTCTCATCAGGATCCAAACTGTTTGTTACTGTTACTATGTTTTTGAAACAAAAAAGAAGAAAATCAAAAGAATGAAAATTTGTAGCAGACGACAAAGTTAGCAGACGACAGAGTTTGGAAGCGAAAGGGTTAATCATTTGACGACATGTCATTTCAAGACATAATGTGATTTGTTGTCAAATACAGTAAACAAGTTCCCACTACAGAACAATTCCAGCATTCATTACCCTCGTACAACCCTGTAGAATGAACATTTCAGAAAGAGCAAAGTTTCAAATTTTCCAAATTGAAATCTTTTTTAATTAACAAAAGGATCAAAGACAGATAAAAGTATGTTGCTTTCATGAAACACTTTTACTATGTTTGTGAAACTTTTCAATCTTCAGAATAATTATCTTTTGTGAAAAAGCTTTTTGCAATTCCGACCACAAATTTGAGCAAAGGAATGGGACAGGTTTATATCATTTCGGAAGCTGTTGTTGATTGTCATGGCAACCCAACTGCACTGAAGGCGAAGCTTTGTGACCTCGTTCCCACAAACGGTAGAAGCTTTATTGTATGTAACTCAACAATAAACTTTCAAGTGATCCTTTAAACAATACCTAATGAATATTAATATGAGAACTAACGAATTACTATATGCATATTATCTAGCTAAAGATTTATAATGGCATTATGATAGCTAAAACTGTAGACTCACATATTTATATCATTTCGGGAGCAAACAGAGCAGACTCTGATCAGACAGTTCTGAGTCTTCTCTGTTTGCGAAACAGGCGTCTTTATAAGTTAAATGGTTACATATTGTGAACTACAACAGAACCTGTCCTTTACCCTTTCGCTGCCAAACTCTGTCGTCTGCTAACTTTGTCGTCTGCTACAAATTTTCATTCTTTTAATTTTCTTCATTTTTGTTTCAAAAACATAGTAACAGTAACAAACAGTTTGGATCCTGATGAGACGCCGAGTTACTCGGCGTATCATCTGGATCCAAACTGTTTGCATAGGTAATCACAAATCCGGCACTGGCAGCGAAAGGGTTAACAGCCATAGGAGTCTTAAAAAGCCGAGTGTTGCTTAATGCAGGGCAAATGTAATGCAGATATCTCCTATAGGAGCTTTCTGTATTACTTTTGACCTGCATTAAGCTACCACCTGCCTTACAGATCTATAATTAGAATTAGACAATAATGTTTGCTTAGTATCTAATCTGCTGAACATATCACTAAGTTTCGATTCGATTAAACTTTTCAGTAACTATTGACTGAGTGTCAAACAGCTTGGACCCTGATGAGAATACAACTGCGTTTACCGTTTATATTAGTCAAGTTGTGTTAAGCATGAGAGGGTATACATGTATATATATTTATAGCCCCTATAGATACTCTTTATATACAACATCATTGCCTACATTGAGTGTCAAATCAAAACAGAACTAAATATAGAGTTATCAACAAGCAAGTAAAGGTGCCCGACGCATGCTTGGACTCACCCATGGACCCCCCCCCCCACCTCCCACCAAAAATAAAATGTGATCGAAGTATGTTAAACTAGCCTAAAACTATCTATTTGAACCTTAAACCACTCCGAAAAACAAGAAAAACACGACCCGGAAAAAATTTATCTTTCGGGTCTATATATGTATTTAAAGGTACCGGAAGTAGTAGTCAATTTGCATATCGAATAGTTTATGAGCCGGGTCGCGGCAAAATGGTCGCATCCGTTCAAAAGGAAAGTTGGAGAAAGAAAACTGGCGCCTCTTAGCAGACTGGAAATAGTAAGCGCCGTTTTAATTGCGGTTGAGTTTAATGTTTTTCGATAGTGTTTCACCATAATTCGCGTTTTTGTTGAAAAGTTTAACGAATAAAGACCCCCCTATATACGTCTATGCATCCTGGCGGGAGTCACATCGTTTCGCTCTAGCTTTTTTTCAAATTCGCGGTCCTGCAGCGACAGGACGGAGCAATATTTAAGGAAAGCACTAATTGTGCCGCTTAGAATATGAATTTTTAAACGGATCAAGACCAAAATGATTGAAATCGGTGTTGAATTGGCTTTGCTGTAAGACTTTGAAAAACATGACTGTTGTATTTTCCGCCGCTGATCTGACGTAGTTAGGTACCTTTCAATACATATATAGAGCCGATAGGAACACATTTTCCGGGTCGTGCTTTTCTTGTTTTTTTCGGAATGGTTTAAGGTTCAAATAGATAGTTTTAGGCTAGTTTTACATACTTCGATCCGTGGGTGAGTCCAAGCATGCGTCGGGCACCTTTGCAAGCAAGTAGACGTCACGGAGTGTACACAGTTTCCATTGCTATAAGGATCCTAACACATGGAGATGCTCGTTTGCTTTTATTCTTTGAATGCTGAATACTCACAGGCGACTAGTCAATCAAAGTTTAAGCGGGGTAATCCATTCAGTATGAAAACGATTAAATTTGGTAAATGATTTTAAATTACCTTTATAAATCAATGTCAGTTTTGCAGTCTTGCTATACTGGTCGAAGGAACATCTCTTTTTCTGTCAAAGTGTTCTGACTAATAGAGCTCACAATCCCGATTACGAATGTAACACATATTAGTACTGCCACAGCATCATCATCATCATCATAATCATCATCATCATCATCATCATCATCATCATCATCATCTTCATCATTATATCAACATCAAAGAAAAGAAAAGAAGAGGTAAAAAAGAAAAGAAAATGAAGATGAAAATGTTGTTTTTGTTGATGGTCATCATATTCATATGTCAGTAATGTTTGTTTTACAGTAGAGTTATATTTGATAACATGCAAGCTCAAAAGGACGGTGGCTCTACGCAGTTCTTTACTCGACCCATAGAAATGCATGTATCATGTAAGCACGACAAGGCGGTAGCGCTATCCTGTTTTTTACTTGACCAATTGAGATACACCCACCTCTATATCGAGGGTTTGGTGCAAAACTATTGTAACTCCTTCACAAAGTGAAGGAGTTACAATAGTTTTGCACCAAGCCCTCGATATGGTTCTTCACTAGACACATAGAGATATCGCATGAACGCTACCAGACGATAGCTCTATGCGATTCTTTGTTCAATTCATTGAGTTACGCGTACCATGTAAACGTTTCGCAACGATAGCTCTATGTTGTTCTTTACTCAATTCTACGAGACAATATCTCGACATGGTCCTTTACTAGACCCAAAGAGATACATATACTATGTAAACTCTACGAGAGGATAGTTCTAGCTCTATGTGGTTCTTTACTAGAGCCCAAGAGATACATGTACCATGTACACCATATGAGACGATAGCTCAAGCTTTATGTGCTTCTGTACTAGACCAAAAGAGATACAGGTACCATGTAAATGCTACGAGAAATAGCTCTATATTGTTCTTTACTATACCCAAAGAGATAGTATTCCATGCAAACTCTACGAGAGGATAACTCTAGCTCTAAATGGTTCTTTACTAGACACAAAGAGATAGTATTCCATGCAAACTCTACGAGAGGATAACTCTAGCTCTAAATGGTTCTTTACTAGACACAAATATATACATGGGCCATATAAACCATGTAAACTTTACGAGACGATATAGCTCTATGTGATTCTTAACTCGACTCATAGAGATATCGTGTTTACAAGCGTTACGACACGATAGCTCTGTATGGTTCTTTACTAGACCCAACGAGATACATGTACCATGTAAACGCTACGAGACGATAGCTTTATGCGGTTCTTTACTAATTTCGTACAGATAATTGTACCATGTAAAGGCGATTCTTTACTCGATGACTCACAGAGGAGTCCCTTGATTAGGCGTTGAATTACTTGTCATTCAACGTCCCCAAGGATATTCAATTCCGTCATACTGTACCTGATCCATTGAGATACATGTGCGATGTAAGCACCACGAGACGATAGCTCGATGATACTCGACTGATAAAGAGACCAAGTACCGTGATTGTAATTCAGAGAGTTGAATTTGAAATTTTCGGTGTTACTTTCACTCTGTATTACCAATTCACTCCATGAATATTCATGTAATTAATAATGAAATGAATATTGGATTAATTGTTATAACAGAAAATGGATACAGAGATTGGTTGGCATGAGAGAAACTGTAAAATCATATCTATATTATATAATAAGCATACAGAGCAGACCCTGATCAGACGGCTCCTACAGGAGCCGGTTGATGTGGGTCTTCCGTGTTAACAAGGACGTAGAAAGGCGTATTTATGGAGTAAAGGGTTAGGGTACTTATAGTCTTTAAGATCATCAAATAGGCCAATGTCACGGATGAAGGTGTATTCAATTACAGTAAAACCCCTCTAATGCGACCACTTAATGAATAAACATGGATGTCTTTATAAGCAGGTGGTTGCTTAATGCAGGACAAAAGTAATGCAGAAAGCTCCTCTAGGAGCCTTCTACATTACTTTTGTCCTGCATTAAGCTACCACCTGGATCTAGCACCCATAATTATACCTCTTTTAGGTGGTCGCATTTGCGGGGTTTCACTGTACTAAAATCGTCATGTTTCGAATGGACGGTTCTAAAGTGTGGTCATAAGGGTTTGGTGGAGAAATGAAGCAGCTTTTATTGAAAACGTCTTATTATCAGGGCCTCTGAGCTACTGTACATAAGTGGCACACCATTCTGTCTAAACTGAAACCTCGCAGCCATGCACTCTTCACTTGTTCGTACTCATTAGAATAACATGGGAGGGGTGTGTCTAATGAGTACCAGCATGCTAGGGTATGACTGAGAAACTGAGAGCCTGTGATAGTTTAACGGGAGTTTCTAATTACTCCGCTTATCTAAAGCTCGGGTCAGATCGCTTTAACCTTTCCCTTCATGAATATTCATGTATGAAATAATAATAATTATACAATGGATACAACATAGAGGCGTATTAACACAGAAAGTCTGAGTTATGGCAGAATCTTTAGAATAATATCTATGTTGTGTCATCAGCAAACAGAACAGACCCTAATCAGACGGCTCCTATAGGGACCGTCTGATCTGAGTCTACTCTGTTTGCAAAGGCGTAGAAATGCGTATTTGTGGACTAAATGATAACCGCTTTACTCCATTTATACTGCTTTTTTCACACATTTTGCAAACAGTGTAGACACATATCAGACCGCTCCTATAGCGTTCGCCTGATCAGGGTCTGCTCTGCTTGCTCTTGGAATAATATACAGTAAAACCTCTCTATAACGGCCACTTAATTGTGTTAATTAGTCGGTATTTAGAACAGGTGGCTGCTTAAAGCAAGGTGAAAGTAATATAGAGAGGTTTTACTGTAGATCTGATAATACTGTTTCTGCCATGGCCAAAAACTTTCCGTGTGTATAATTACAAAATGTCCTGTAATTCATATTCGTGATTTCATTATTGTTTATACATGCATATTCTTGAAGTAAATGTTTAAAAAGATGTTAAGATGTTAAGAATAAAAGCAAGAAACAGTGTGGGGGAAGAGCTCAACATTCTCAAAACAGAGATGATTTTCTATGAAATCTAGATGATTGTATTGACTCAATTTGAGTTTAATATAACGTTGATTGCGAAATAACACTTTTTGATATATTGGTACAGTAAAAACCCTCTAAACAGGACTTAATATCTAGTATAATACCTGTCTAGGAGGCAGGTGACAGCTTAATGCAGAGTGAAAGTCATACAGAAAGCTCCTAGAGGATCTTTCTGCATTACTTTCACCCTGCATTAAGCAGCCACCTTGCATAAAAGTATCTAAATTCTTCTGTACTATAATTCCGGTTTAGATGGGGTTTTACTGTACCCCTCTCTTCTATGCAGCTCTGTAACAAGAAACAAATAGATCAAAATACCTTTGCATTCCTCTTTCTCATCATTTGAATAAATCCAAAGTCTAAATCCTTGTGACGATGTGGTTAAATCCGAAATTGTGTTTTCTTAATGGAGCGTGTACAAACACAGCATGTCCCCCTTTGCCCCAGCCGACCTCGAAATTCCGTCACATTTTCTTGTTGTTAAACCCGTCTGACGTCCACTGTATATAAGCAAAGGCATTAAAAATGTTGTTTTTGAGTCTTCCGCAAACAGTATAGATCCAAACCAGTCGCCGTTTACGATACCCGGCGTCTGATCAGGTACACATTGTTTGTTATAACTGACAACCAATTAGAGTTAATTTTAAAGCAAGTGTCAAACAGTGTAGACCCTGATCAGACGTCGTGACTCTGGCGCAATAACTTGTCAGGGTTTACACTGCTTACAAACCCCCAATATGTTATTTCTAGCGGAACATCTTATATATACTTTTCGAGTCATGTCATATTGCCATGGTTATACGAGGAAGTGTGTGATTTTTCAGATCATTACGGGCCGCTACACTTTCTGTCAGGAAATGTATTAAATATTTATCCCTATTACTCGCCGACATATAGATCGGTGTAGCACTGCTTATGTGTGTTCTTCTCCCCAACACTTTCTTCTGCAAAACATATCGCCTCCTTCAAATTTAAGATGTATTCCCCTTTTCATTTAATTTAAAAGACACTGAAAGAGCGCCATTTGGAGTTTGTGGAGACTCGGCAACTCATCAGAATCAAAACTGTTTGCAAATGTTGAAACGATCATCTATAAAAAGTAAAGACTTAACGATCCGAGGAGAGAAATCGCGAGGATGCAGTAACACAAAGAATGCATAAAAGGACCTATATTGCTACATTAACCCTTTCGATGCAGAATATTGTCGTTTGCAAAATTTGTCGTCTGTTACACTTTTCGTTTGTTTGCTTTCCTCCTGTTTTCTTTCAAAGCACGTTACCACAATAACGAACAGTTTGGATCATGATGAAACGCCGAGTGCATCAAGATCCATAATGTTTTCATAAGTACTCACAGATGCGACTTCGGCAGAGTTTATGGCAAGATAGCAAATATTCATTCCTCATGTGTATAGTATACTTACTCCGAATGATGTTACTGGGTAGATCTATTGCAATTTTATAGGGGTGCTAACTGGTATACATAACAAACTGTGTAGCACAAGATCAGAGGGTGCACCCATGCGTCATCTGATCTGGGTCTACACTATAGCTTACATCTTAATTAACAGGAAAGTGGACATACATGTGTTTTATACATGATATTATTGAGGATCCTATAGATTTTCTTAACCCTTATCCTGTATTAACCCATTCCCTCATAGGCTATTTTAGACATATTGCCTCATAGGCTTTTTTTAGACACATCCCCTCATAGGTTATGTTTAAACCTACTCCCCAACAGGCTATTTTAGACCTAACTTTTGTAATAAATCTACTGAAAAGAGGCATTTAATACAAAAAAAGAAATGTGTAAAATGCTCTATTTATCACAATGGTTTCAAAAAGTGACCAGTATGAGAAAATGGGTTAAAATGATATCCGCTTAACCCTTTCGGCGCCAAATTTCTTATTGTCGTCTACAAACCAATGTTTTCAAATAATTCAGTAAAATGAGGAAATGAGATAATTAAATGCAAATTTCGAAGAAATAAAGCACAGATATAGAAATAGAGTTTGAAACAAAAAATGAAGTTCCTGATCAGTCGCCGTCTTGCAACTTAAGGCGGTGTCTGATCTGGGACTGCACTATTTGTCGTGGTGCATTTTTGCGACATTGGCGGTGAAAGGGTTAAACCCCGATCTGTTACTTTTCTTTCCGAGTTGTTCTGAGTTTTAACTCACTCAGCCCTGGTGGCAAATTGGTGATTACATTTGCAAACAGTCTGGATCCAGATGAGACGTCGTGTTACTCATCCGGATTCAAGCTGTTTGGCACTTGGTCAGTAGTTTCTCAAAACTGTTTGACACTCTGATACAGTCAAAACTGTTTGACCCTCTTATATAGTCAAACTGTTTGACATTCTTATACAGTCAAAACTGTTTGACACTCTTATATAGTCAAACTGTTTGACACTCTCATACAGTCAAAACTGTTTGACATTCTTATACAGTCAAAACTGTTTGACACTCTTATACAGTCAAAACTGTTAGACACTCTTATATAGTCAAACTGTTTGACACTCTTATATAGTCAAACTGTTTGACACTCTTATAATAGTCAAAACTGTTTGACACTCTTATATAGTCAAACTGTTTGACACTCATATATATATATATATATATATATATATATATATATATATATATATATATATATATATATATTCAAACTGTTTGACACTCTTATATAGTCAAACTGTTTGACACTCTGATACAGTTTATGTAAAGAAACGGAAGAATGTATGCATTTTAGAAGTAACAATAGGCAATGCCGTTGGTACCTGAGACATCTCAGGGGCTGAAAGGGTTTAAGGGACTAATGACAGAGTATCAAACATCTGGATCCAAACTGGATAATGATATACAGAAGGGCCTTCTTTTAAGTGACCATCATAAATATATCTGTTTATGGGTATGTAAGGCAGGTGGTAGCTTAATGCAGGTCAAAAGTAATGCAAAAAGCTCCTACAGGAATGTTTTGCATTACTTTTGCCCTGCATTAAGCAACAACATGCTTTTAAAGACTGCTATGTACAATAAATGAATGACCGCTTACAACAGGTTCTACTGTAACTCTTTCAAGGTAAAATAATTTTCGTCTGCAAACCATGTCGTCTGCTTTAACCGATTACAAAAATGTACCTCATAGGCTATTTTTAGATACAACCTTTTTGAATAAGTCTACCGAAAAGGAGCATTAACTAGAGAAAGAAAACTTTAGAATTTTGTAGTTTGAAACCATTGTGATAAATAGAGCATTTACTCCTATAGGAGCAAATGCTCTATTTATCACAAGGGTTAAGTCGGGATACGCTTGAGAGAATAAGAGTTCCAATCAATATCCCTTTGAAAACACAAGTACTCATTTTTATTGCAAGTTCTACTCTGTTTCTACTCAAGCTATGCAGGGACGTGGTTAAATATTGATAAGAGAAAACCATACACGTGTGCAGTAAACCCCATCTTAACCGGAATTCTAGTAGAGAACATTTTAGATACATTTAGGCAGGTGGCTGCTTAATGCCACAGGGGTCTGTACCGCTTCATGGGGGTTTATATGTACTATATAATAACAAGGGTTCCAACTGGCAGAACGGACAACCGTGTACCACAAGTACAAATATGAATGTAACTCTTATTGCAAGCCAATATATTTTACTATCAAATAAATATAATCTTCTGATGGTAACTTATGCACAATTATTAATCCAACAATGATTTCCTCGAAATTCCACGCGTTTTATGGGTCATTGACAAACAGTAATAACCCGGCGATTTGCAGTTCAAAAGATGGCGTGGTTCAATAAAACAACTCAATTCTATCACCTAGCTCCATTTGTTTTGTCCTCTAAATACGTAAGCAACTAGCACCAGTGGCATTTACGTCTGTCGTTATGTTTCTGTTTCGGATGGTGCCATTTTGCAACAAATATGAATGGAGCCATTTCATTGGATGAGCGAAGGAAAACATGGGAAATCCATGACGTCACGTACAATGGCTCCTTCCTCGACGATTTGAAGCTATCTGACAAAACTCGCTAGTTTTACATCATCGTTTTGATGCCGGGGACTAAAAAGATCAAGATGGTGATAGAACCGAGTCGTTTCATTGAATCACGCCATCTTCATATGCTCTGCATATGTTCATGTTATCGCTGTGATAAGGTGAGACTGGGGTGAACGGACGTTTGTCAATGGCCCAGAAAATGCGTAATTTTTTTTGAAAATCATTGTTGGATTTATAATAATGTATTTCATACCGTCAGAAGATTATACTTACTTGGCAGTGAAATATCTTGGCTTTCAGTAGCCGAACGAATTACGAAATTGTAAGAGTTACAGATTTGTTTGTACTTGAGGTACACGGGTGTGCGTTCTGTCAGTTAGAACCCTTGTTTATTATATAGTATATATAGACTCCCATGAAGCGGTATAAGCATGTTGCTTTCGACCCAATCCGTTCTGTACCTATAGATGATACACATGATTAAGAAATTATATGAAATAAAATATGTTTAAACTAACTAAGCGGTATATACCCCTGTGCCTAATGCAGGGTTGAAATCATGCAGAAAGCTCATAGAGAAGTTTTCTGCATGATTTTCACCCTGCATTAAGCAGCCGCCATCTGTCTCCAAGACCGATACTAAGTTCTATACTAAATGTATCGCCCAGTTTAGAGAGGTTTTACTGTAACTGCTATTGTCTGTACAGTACAGATTCTCTTTAGCGACCTCTTAACCCATTCCCTCATATCTACGCCTTTTGACTCCTCTGTAAAATTGACTCTTTGAAATCATTGTGATAAATAGAGCATTTAATCCATAGAAGCAAATGCTCTATTTATCACAATGATTTCAAAACTATACAATTCTATTTCTTTCCTTTTCTCTAGTAAATGCTCCTTTTCAGTAGATTTATCAAATAGGTTGGATCTAAAAATAGCCCATGAGGGAATGGGTTCAATTGAATAAAAATGGCATTTACAGCAGGTGGTTGCTTAGCCCTTTCCTCGGGAATATTCATATCTAAATCTAATTTAGAATATGACACCATGAATATTCATTAACTGAATTTTAATAAGGCATATCGAGGGCTTGGTGCAAAACTATTCTAACTCCTTCACTTTAGTGAAGGAGTTAGAATAGTTTTGCACCAAGCCCTCGATATGGACACAGTAGAACTTACTTCTACATTCCATACGCAAACAGCAGATCCTGATCAGACGGCTTCTGTTGAACACTTATCCTGCCACATGCGACCCGACTCGTGTTTGTGAACAGTTTGGATCCAGATGATGTGTCCACTCAGAGTCTTATAACCCTTCTCTTGCTGAATTTTAAAATACATTTCTCCTTCTTTACCCATGCCCTGTTGTAGAATTACATATATCTTCACTGTGTACAAGTATTTCGCTGTGCAATCACTGCTGTGGAGTGCGCTGTTGCACAATCAACTGGTAAATAGTGCAGACCCTGATGAGACAGCTCCTGCAGGAGCTGTCTCATCTGGGTCTTCACTATTTACAGGTAGGTATATTGACGTGAATAGCAAGCGAAGGGTTAACGATTGAAGCTGTTTTGACACCGTGTCAATAGATTCTTAAAATATTGAAGTCAGTAAAAATAGATAATTAGAGTGCCAAACAGTTTGGATACCGATGAGGCGCCGAGTTACTCGGTAGCTCATCTGGATTGCATGTTCAGAATTACTCACGGATTCGCATATAGTATACAAAGAAGTATCATAGCATAATCTGAACGCGTATATTTATAAATTATGTCAGTAGCAAGAGAACAAATACGAACGACAACTCTGTCGTGGCATTTGTAGTGCGAATGCTGCAGTTAACTCTCTTGATTATACAGTCCATAAAAGTGGAATCTTTAAAAGCAGTTGACCACTAAATATACAACTAATGTAATTCAGCACTGCATTAAACTACCACCAGGATTTTATTCTTTACCTAAAAATGAAGCATTTTGACATACATTTATTTGCAAATAGGGTATACCGACATCTGATCAGGGTCTGCTCTGTTTTCTTATGACATAATGTAGATATGATTCTACAGTTTCCGCCAAGATAAAAATATCATTTGCTCAGTCTTGAATATTCATGAAGCCATTCGTTCTTGAATGAATATTCATAAGATGAAGGTTTAAAGACTGAGAATTATTCCTTTTGGAGTTATCGTTATAGAGAAGTTTAACTGAAGTAGAGTAGCTAAATCCAAATGCAATGCACGCACCGTGGCTATAGAGGGGGCATGCTCCATCGGGAAAATTTAGATTTGTGTAGTTTTGAAAGTATTGTGATAAATAGAGCATTTGCTCCTATAGAAGCAAATGTTCTATTTATTACAATGGTGTCAAAAGGTGACTTTTCCAGAGGCATCAAAAGGCATCAATATGAGGCAATGGGTTAAGGCTTATATGACAAGACACAACGTTTATCAAAATCTACCTTCGCTAGCCTTCGATTTTTGTTCCATTTTGGCAATAATAATGTTTTCACCTTCCATATTGATGTTACGGACGTGCGTTAGTGCATGCGTATCGCTAGCTACGCCCCGCTAGTCACATTGGCTGATTTTTAGTGAGCGTTCTCAAACGCTCATGCACTATAGTTCCTTTATGTGACTATATATTCATACAGAACATTTCCCATTGTCAGAACTGATTAACCCTTCGCTTGCTGAATTTTAAAATACATTTCTCCTTCTTTACCCATGCCCTATTGTATAATTACATATATCTTCACTGTGTACAAGTATTTCGTTGTGCAATCACTGCTGTGGAGTACACTGGTTGCACAATCAACTTGTAAATAGTGCAGACCCTGATGAGACAGCTCCTGCAGGAGCTGTCTCATCTAGGTCTTCACTATTTACAGGTAGGTATATTGACGTGAATAGCAAGCGAAGGGTTAATATCATTTGTGCAAACTAAAACAAAACTACTTAGGGCAATAACAAACAGCAGAGAACCAAATTAGTGACATAGAAGACATCCACTACCTCTGACATTGTTACTGCTCTGTTTGCAAAGGCGTTAATGGGTGGTACATGTATTATCAAGTAAAGGGTTAAAGACTTTCACTTTTCCAGACCTTAGCTGATTCAACTCGGTAAGTCCCCTGTGGTATTATGTAACCGGGGCTACAATTTGCACACGCTACGACTTTCAATTAACTATTCCCTGTTCAATATTCATGAACGAAAGAATGACATAATGAATATCTATTGGCTGAAGAGTTAGAATGTATAGCTTTCTGGAAATATTTTGCTTTGACAAAACTTTAGGATCAGATCGTATAACATGTCAAAAGCAAACAAATCATTGTAGGAGCACATTTGTTTAACGTTAGACCGATGCGGTCGCATTTGTCTCACGTAAGACAAATGTGACCTAAAATGTCTCACCAAAAAAACACAAGTGTGTGACAGATGTGCGCCGATCAAGTTTTTAAGGGACAAGAAAGCTCAATTGTCTCGCGTTTATTTATGAAATACAAGCACATTTGTCGCATATTTTTCCACGACAGAAACAATCTTAGAATCGAGGTTCGCCGTTTTACCTCATGCCAAGTCTAATAATCAGTAGGGTTGCTATTAACCCTTTCCCGGTTCTATGTTTATTCCAAATTTCAATACCTACTAAATAATCATTAACAAAATAGTTACAAAGAAATATGGAAGGTGCAACATTGTAGACATTTTAGAAAGTAAAGAAGCAGATCTATCCAATTCTATCAGCAAACAGAGCAGACCCTGATCAGACGGGAGCCGTCTGATCTGGGTCTTCTCTGTTTGCAAATGCCTGAAAACAACTTTGTATGAGGGAAAGGGTTAAAGCTTTTTGATATAACATACTAAACCTAAAACTGGCAGGGGAACTATTAATTCTAATATCTTCAATTCAAGAAATTTGATCGGATGATCCTTAAGGTGTACACCGAAACATATAGAATCTTGTTAGTGTCATGAATATGGAATATCGTGCTTCGCATCCTTAGGGCGGCACACAAGAATCGTGCGAAACCCAATATTCCGACGAGACCGGATGCGAGACATGATTTTGTTACACGAGATCCCGTTACTCTCGCAGTATCCCATACCAAGAGATCTCATACCATGAAATTTCGTGGTAGAATATTGAATATTCATGGACAAAACGGTTATAATGAAATACAGACGGTGAAACGTGGTAGCTATTTTAGAAACTAACGAAACAGGTCTATCTAATTCCATGTGCAAACAGCACACCCTTATCAGATGGCTCCTTTAGAAGCCGTCTGATCTGGGTCTACCCTGTTTGCAGATACGTGAAAACACGTTTATATGAGGAAAAGGGTTAAATAGAATTTTAATAGGATATGATAGACTGTGAGACAAATGTGCTTCGAGTGTCCTTCCATTAGTGTGTCGAATACATCTGTCTCATTCCAATTTATCGCAAATATGAATGTTTACGAGCATATCGGTCACACCTCGTGAGACAAATGTGCTCCGAGACAATTGTGATCCTACAGAGCATACCCTGATATGAGCCGTCTGATCTGGATCTGTCCTGTTTGCAAATGCGTGAAAATGCGTTTACATTAACTTCAATAAGGAAAGGGTTAATAATATACCATCTCCGAGACTTAATTCTTCTTCAGATTCCTTATTCACCGGCAGATGGAGAAAATGCTCATCGGCAACAAACTGCCAATATATATTCTATTTTTTTTTTTATTCCTTTCTAAATTATTACCAGGTTGTCAAGCAGTTTGCATCCTGAGAGGATGTCTCATCTGATTTCATTTTTTCACAAATATTATAACAAATGCACCAACCACATGCTAAATGTTTAACCCATCCGTTTCCACTGTCCCGTAGTAGAGGCATGCGCATACCATATATAAACCCTCTGATCCGGGTCTAAATTGTTTTCTTGACAAAATATTTTTCAAAGGTCACATCGGTAAAATAAATCTGCAGAAACACTCCTTCAATTGAAAAAACCTCTTTAAACCCGAATTCTAGTAGAGTAGGATTTAGATACGTTTAGACAGATGGCTGCTTAAATATCGGTTTTGGAGACATGTGGAAGCTTAATGCAGGAGCTTTGCTAGATGAGCTTTCTGCATGACATTCACCCTGCATTAAGCAACCATCTGCCTAAAAGTATTTAAATTCTCCACTACGGGGTTTACTGTATATCTGTGTAATGACATCTGAAATAGGTAGCTGTTTACTGTTGCAGAAACTGTAAGCAAATACAGCAAGCCCTGATTAGACGGATCCTACAGGTGCTGTCTGATACGGTTCTATTCTGTTTGCAATGTTTTAATTTTCGCATCTTATCTAGACCTCTGGATTTCAGACATACTGTATATTATACCTGTTTGGACGGCATCTCCAAGATCTAAGGTACATATAGTTAAGTGACAGAATGTTACAATTTGACACAGTTATGGCACAGATATTTGCCCTATATTCATTTCCAACATTGTCACAAGACTATGGGTCTCTGTTGTCCGGAAAGAAAATCTACTTTATCAGCAACGTAATCTTCTGACAATGCAAAATCAAACCAAGGGAGATTACTCTCGAAACTACTTGACTCAGTTCATCAATATTGAATTTCCCCTGCATCCGTCCTGTGGGACCACGGTATTACTATTTGGCATGCTTCAGGTCTGGATTTGTGAGAAATATTAGCTTTTAACATACTTACAGACAAAGGGTTATGTTTAGTGGGCCATCTGTATCGAAGTATCGTAGAATCCCTCTAAACTGACCTCTTAATACAGTTATTTTACTGTAAATGTCCCTCTAAACCGAACGTTCAAATTAGCATCAATGTTGGACTATAAGGGAGGTGGCAGCTTAATGCAGGATGAAAGTCATCTGTTTCGAAGTATCGTAGACTCTCTCTTCAATGACCTCTCAATACAGTAAAATCCCTCTAAACCGGACGTTCAAATTAACATCAATGCCGGTCTGTATGACAGGTAGCAGCTTAATACAGAATGAAAGTCAAACAGAAAGCTCCGAAAAGAGCTTTCTGCACGACCTTTTACCCTGCAATAAGCAGCCACCTGTCTAAAAGTATATTAATTCTTCTCTAGTTAAATTCCGTTTCGGAGCTTTCTGCTTAACTTTCATCCTGTTTTAAGCAGCCACCTGCCTAAAAGATCTTGTCTTTACAAAATCCAGTTTAGAAATGTTGTATTGTATATAAACTCAGATGTATATTACGATATCTATGTTTTCATAAGCAATAAGAACAGACGTGATCATACGGTCCATGAATAACCGCCTGATCTGGGCCTACAGTGTTTGCAAATATTTCAAAATGTGTCTTTATTACATGTAGGCAATGGTTTAAAATGTGTGGTTGCTTAATGCAAAACAAAATTAGGACAGAAAGCTCCTAAAATTACGGATTGCGTAACATTGAAACCCGTCGCAAACAGTTTAGATCCAGATATCGCTAACAGTTTTGATCCAGATATCGCTAACATTTCGGATATAAACATTGCAAACATGCTTGGATTCATATATCGCATACAATTTCAAAATTACAAATAGTTTGAATCAAGATATCTCAAACGAATTGGATACCGATATCACAAACAGTTTGGATACACATATCGCAAACAGTTTGGATCAAGAACCGCATAACAATTTGAATCCAGATATGGTCTGTATGATACGGTCTGTCAGATACGGTCTATGGGTGTATCGTCTGTGTATCACATAATCTGTTGTGTGTGTGCCGAAGCAGAGTGTCGTAAATCGCGGAAATGCACTAGTGCATTTTGATGCAAATGAGCAGTTTGAGTCCGGCTGTACTACGCTGTAAACAATGGTCGAAACAACCGTTTCACGTTCTATGGCACTTTTGAAGTGTTATGTGATAAAAAGAATCGTACATTCGTGTTCATTGCAAATTATTTTCATGAAATTCGTTTACTATAATGAATATAACACTCGCTAATGCTCGTGTCATATTATTATAGTAAACTCGTTTCATAAAAACAATACGCAATGAACACTTATGTAAGATCCTCTGTATCTAAACTGTGTGACACCCTAGCCGCAATGAGGTTATGAAACTTTTTGATTGGGTCTGAGATCAATCTCAAACACCTGAATGGTCGGATTCTGAGCTTACTCAGAACCTGACCAATCAGATACTTGAGAATGATCTCAGAGTCAGACTCAGAAGTTTTATAACCCTGGACCCTGATATATTTTAAAGAAATGGGAGAGGCGTTCACCCTTATCCCGCTATCCACGACGTGAATCATATTTTCAAACAGCTTGTATTCGAATAAACCGTATACTGCTGAAGGTTAAATATTAGCTAGACTAAGTGAGTGTTAACTGTAAGTAAGCTAAGTAGATGCTAACTTTTAGCTTGGCTAAAATGTTAACTAAGCCAAGTAAATGTACTCAGTTCGCTAGCATAAGTCAATACTAACATTTTGGCCAAGTAAATGTTAACTGTTAACTAGGCTAAGTAAATGTCAACTGTTAGCTAGGATTAGTCAATACTAACGTGTAGGCGAAGTAAATTTTAACTGTTAATTGTGCTAAGTCAATGGTCACAGTCAGCTCATTTTTAAGCTAAGTAAATGTCAATGGTTAGCAAGAGTACGTTAGGGTAATGTTAGATAAGCTAAGTAAATGACGTTGGTTAAACATTTATTTGTCGTCGTAATTGTTCTTTTATTCTTATCCCGGAGTATAGAACTAACGGGTGTTCAAAGAAGGTTATAAAACTTCTGAATCTGAGTCTGCGATCAATCTCAACTATACGATTGGTCAGATTCTGGCCAAGAGCGTCCTGTTTTACTTTCACCTTGCTTTAAGCAGCCACCTGCCCTATATACCAACTAATTAACACAATTTAGTGGCCGTTATAGAGAGGTTTTACTGTATAGCATATGTTACAATTGAGGGAGGTAAACGCTAGGGTGGCAAATCATTATCCCTTTCCGTCATATTAAAGTGCTTCCGATCATTTGTAAACAGTGTGGACCCAGACCAGACGACTCCTATAGGAGCCATCTGATCAGGGTCTGCTCTGTTTGCCAGTGGAATTTGAAATATAATTAAGTTTCTTTAGTTTCTAAAATTGCAACACTGTTGCGACTCCCATATATCATTATAACTAGTTTGTCCATGATTTTTCAGTAGGTATTGGAATAAATTATTGAACAGGGAAAGGGTTAGACATAAACTAGGCGTATTCGTGATTACATTTGCAAACAGTGTAGATCCAGATGAAACATAACTCGATGTATCATCCGGGTCCTTAGTGTTTGATAATCTGGTATTTTTCTCTCACAAAAAGCCCTAAAAACTCCAACTTGAAATTCGAAACAGAAGATATTCTTAGCAGATGAAACTTACTAAGCATACATGAAGTGTAAGCTGTCGTTTAATGTTCCGACGTCTGATGTATATGTGCCCTGTCGTCTTTAACCCTTTCCCTCATATTGACGAATTTTGACGACTCCGTAAAAGTCACTTTGTGAAACCATTGTGATAAATAGAGCATTTGCTCCTATAGGAGCAAATGCTCTATTTATCACAATGGTTTCAAATTACAGAATTCTTAAAATTTCCTTTTCTCTAATTAATGCTCCTTTTCGGTAGATTAATTCAAAGAGGTTGTGTCTAAACTAGCCTATGGAATGGGTTAATCAGGTCCGTGAGGTAGACACTAGAGACAAAACATGCAAGTGATTGCAACCGACAATGGCCTCAACAATACAACAGAGCCTGTCTAAAGTGCTAAGAGATAAATAAGCATGTGTCTCTTTTAAAGAAGGTGCCTGCTTAATGAAGAATGAAAGTTATGCAGAAAGCTCCTATGGGAGCTTTCTGCATAACTTTTGACCTGCATTAAACTACCACCAGTATGGAATACACAGAACTAAACATCCTTTTAATGACCGCTGTAGAAGGATTCTACTGTTATATAATAACAATTACATACTTCAAAGCAAACCGCCGTGTCTCGTCAGCAAATATGTCCAAATACTACCCACCAAATATATGTAAAATAAATTGTGGGCTGATTAATTTAATAACCCAGACAGAATCAATACAGATCCAGCCACAAAGAAAGAGATGCTATATATTGCAGAAGAAATTTTCTAAAGCGATCTCTTACCGAAGAAATATATACAGTCTAACCTCGATACTACGAACACTCAAATACATACCATTTATTAATCTTTAACACAGGTGGCAGCTTAATGTAGGGTGAAAGTCATGCAGAAAGCTCCTCTAGGAGCTTTCTGCATGTCTTTCACCCTGCATCAAGCAGCAATCTGCCTACAAAGACATAAATTCTTCGTTACTAAAAGTTCGTAGTATCGAGTTTTTACTGTACGTGCAAACAACTAGGACCCTGATAAGACACAGAGTGACTGTTTTTATACTCTGAAAAGCTTGATCGAATCAGAAGTAGTTTTACTGCATGTGATCCAGATTGGAGAATATTTTATATATTTCCCCTTGAGGTAACAGTCTAGATGCAGAAATATACCACTTTCTGGTGGTCCCTTCAGAGAACGGTGTCGTCCATTCCGACTTTGAATGCGCAGAGTGTCCATCAAACTGTGACCTCATTCATGCAAGTACTTTCGTATTGCATTAACCATTTACCCCATAAATATGCCTTTCTACACTTTTGCAAACAGAGTAGACCCAGATCAGACGGCTCCTATAGGAGCCGTCTGATCAGGGTCTGCTCTGTTTGCTGATGGATTTATATAGATCTGATTCTTGAGTTTCTGCCATTGTCAAAATTTCTTGTGTTCATGTGCCATTATACTATGTTTTCATATTTATATTCATTATGTCACTAGTTGTTACATAAATATGCATGAAGTAAAGAGTTAAGCATCCACCTGTTTGTATAGGGTTTTGTGCAGTATTTAACCCATTTGCCCCCAGTGCATTCTTCCATGCTTATATATTGGATTCGTCTATCTTTTATCTAAGGGGTGTCTGGTCTAAAATTTTCATTTTTGTTTTGTTTCATATTGAATTTCATATCAGCAAACAGTGTAGACTCTGATCAGACGCCGCATTATGCAAATGGGTTAAATTTGTCGTCTGCAAACATTGTCGTATGCTTCAAATTGTATATTTGATCTCTTTCCCCAAAGGAGCTTTCAGCATTGTTTGCGACCTGCATCAAGCTGCCACCCTAACGCAGTTTCCAGGTTAGCCCTTTCAACGCCGAATTTTCAGAGCGGACTATCCCATCAGTGTTAACTATAGAGTCCACTCAGTATAATAATAATAATAATAATAATAAAGACTTTATTTAACGAGAGAACTCATTTGATAAAATCAATCTTCCACGAGGCCCTCAACATGGAAAGCTTACTCTTGCTAAACTATTTTAAATGAAACACAGTATATACATGTACCTTGATCTGATCTGATCTGCACTGCTTGCAAAATGACAGTGCATCCTACGTATTCAAGGTTTAAACTCTCGATAGACAATTACAGCATTTAGACAATGGTAAGAGAAACGTTCTCAGATAAATAGGATCATTACATTGCAAACCGTGTAGACACAAGTCGTGCATCATGTTTTGATGAGGTATCTTATCTAGTCCAACGCAGACATTGACTAGACGCTGTGCCTCTGACATGGTCCCAGTCTGAGTCTAAACTGTTTGCAACGAAACACGTTCTTTTTCTCTCGAAGGCTTCTAAATTCTGTACTTTATGGATATGCCTACTCATGTTGGAAATAAGCGAGTTTTACGCAAGCGTAAAATGGCTGCGTAAAACATGTTTAAACAGGTTAGGAGAAAAACAACAGATAGCAATATTATTTAGTATTTTTGATTAAGAGATACAATCATGGGAAATTTATAAAATGATTACAGACTTGGGAAATTGCTTTAATAAGATTATCATGTTGCTGAAAGCGACATTTATAACACTTAAAGAAGGCAGTGTGAACATTTGGAAACCCAGAAATACATAGTTCTCAGTGATGTTTCAGTCATTGGTAAGACCTTTTGACAGTGAATTGGAAAGGCGTAAGTTAAAGCATGCTATTGAATAGCTGCGATTAAATGATGTTTTCTTATTTCTAATACAAAACTTTTCTGTTGAGATGCATTTTTATAAGAAATGTTATTCAAGGACATACCAAATTCTTGCCAGTGATCATCTGCTGAACGGTGTGGCTGAACCCTTGAACAAAGCATGTAAATTGTACAACTGATTTCTAGAATAAGCAACTGTTCCCCTAAACATGAATGAGTTTTGTTCCAGCTGCCATTGCTTTGGTTTTTAGTGTTTATAATAACCTTTGCAAACAGTTTGGATGCCGTGTAACTTAATACCTCATCAGATTCCAAACTGTTTGTCAATCTGACATTTGCTTTTGAAAAGATATGGAAGAAAAACGCATTTTTAGAATTGCAGCAGACGACAATATTTGCAGAGGTCAATTGCTCAGAATGCAGAAGGCATTTGGAGTATATTACACTGGACAGCAAATAACCTGCAAATGACCTACAAGATGATAACAACACATCAAACATCAAAGAGTTCTTGGGCATTAGTGAAAAAATATGCAGCTGTTTTGTTTTAGAGTGTTAATCTAAAAACTAGTCTCGCAGTAAATTAAGGTCATCTTGAATTTCTGTATAAGACTGGACTGCCTTTGTCAGCCCACTGATACAACTGCTATAAATTAGCTGAATATTTATAATGACACGAGATAATTAGGCCATGGAAGAATCTGTAGAATCAGATCAATATTATTCCATAAGCAAACAGAACATACCCTGATCAGACGGCTCCTACTGGAACCGTCTGATCGGGGTCTATTCTCTTTGCAAAGGTACAAAAGTCTCCTGCATGAAGGGAAAGCTTTCGCAGAAACTATAGAATCTATATTGTTCCACAAGCAAACAGAATAGACCCTGATCAGACCACTGAAACGCCCATCAGCTGATAAGATTTTATGAGTTGCATACAGAAACAGTATTACTATACAAGGCCATGTAACTACCCCTAAAAGACCCGGAGTCCGTCTTACTACAGATCATTCGATTGAAATTATCGTAAGTTACAAAACATAATAAGCACTACTGGAAAACTCGTGACAATCTTATTGATCGTATGAACATAGAGTTGCACTTTTGTATTCCCTTTTGAATTGGTTTGTTGACAGTTGTTAAGTTTCCTTATTAATTAGGTTTGTTAAAAGCTAAATGGCAGTGCCATCGATTGTTAGATGTTTCAATTCAATAATTCCACTTTATTGTATAAAATACAGTCAACCCCCTCTAAACCGGGATTCTAGTAGAGAATAATTTAGATACTTTCAGGTAGTTGGCTGCTTAATGCAGAGTGAAAGTCAATAAAAAACTCCAAGAGGAGCTTTCTGCATGACTTTCACCCTACATAAAGCTGCAACCTATCTCCAAGACCGATTATAAATTTAACGTCCAGTTTAGAGGGGTTTTACTGTACAATGAATTTTTCACTTCCTGGAAATGCATTAATGTATATTTGTCGTATTGTTTAGTCCTTATTCAACTAAGCGCGGTCGGACTGGTATCACTATCTCAGCGTCTCGTTACACTTCTGGCTGTTTAACACTCGGCCAATAGACATCCACTCGACCAATATCTGTTTAATAATGTCGCCTGTTGGCACCATTGAAAAAAGTGCAGTTCCAGGTCAGATGCCACTGTTTTCTGTATTGTTTAGCTCAAGCAAACAAGTTTTTTTTAAAAAACAAATGTTTTACTAATATACCTTTATTATTTAGTTTAGAATTATATTTGATATCAAATTATTGCAGACGACACTTTAAAATTTGGCGCCAAACGAGTTAAATGCTCTGGACCATTTTACTCTTATGTTTTATATGGTAAACTCATTCAAACACAAATTTGAAACCCATCCATTTTTCCTGCAAAATAGATATATTCTGGTGAATTCATTTGACATTGATTGGTATAATAAACAGTGCAGACCCTCATCAGACGGCTCCTTCAGGAACCTTTTGATCTGGATCTACATTGTTTGCCTATGTCTCATATATGGAATCATGAGAGTTTATAGTACAAATAATGGGGAATAAGTAATACCCCGAACATCAGAACCTGTCTTAACCCATTACCACATAGACTATTTTTAGATCTAACATATTTAAATAAATATACCGAAAAGGAGCATTAACTAGAGAAAAGGAAAAGTTAAGAATTTTGTAGTTTGAAATCATTGTGATAAATAGAGCATTTGCTCCTAAAGGAGCAAATTCTCTATTTATCACAATGGTTTCACAAAGTGACCTCTACAGAGTCGTCAAAAGTCGTCAATATGAGGGAACGGGTTAAGTGGCCATTAAAAGAATCTTCACTATGGATTACCTTAACAGGTGACAGCTTTATGCAGGATATAAGTGATACAGAAGAGCTTTCTGTATCACCTTTTCGCTGCATTAAGCAACCACCTGCTTTCTTAGACTCCCATGTTAAATAAATAAAGGGCCGCTTAAGACAGGTTCTACTGTATATATTTCAGCCTCTCTGGCTCTATCACGAAACAGAAGTTCACCCTTTGTCTGGAAAATATCCATGTGAGAAATATTGACTGTATGAATACCAATCAGCTGATTTTGATAATGGCACACTGACAAGAACATGTCTGGCCATTGCAGAAACTGGCGGGTCAGATCTACATTAACTGCTTAAGGAAACACAAACACAGCAGACCGTGATCAGGGCGGTTGTTACAGAATGAGTCTGCAAGTTACAAGCAGGGCTAAAGTGCCCGCGTTCTTATACCATTATAAAATTGCATTTAATTAGTATTCATGGCGCCATTATTTTCACATGAATATGCATGATGTAGAGGATAACATATGTCGCATTAATGTTTTGCACATAGCTGGTAATATTCGTATTTACCTACACCGTGAATCCCCTCTTAACCGGGAGTTGACATTAGTGTCATTGTCGGTCTTTTTAGACAGGTGTCTGCTTAATGCAGGATGAAAGTAATACAGAATGCTCCTTTGGGAGCTTTCTGTGGGACTTTCGCTCTGCATTAAGCAGTCACCTGCATAAAAATACCTTAATTGTTTTCTATTAAAAATGCGATTCACAGGGGTTTTTACTGCACCTTAATGTGGCGCCTGATGAGACCCCGAAAAACTCGACGTCTCATTAGAATCCAACCTGTTTGATACTGTTTCCGAAGAGAAATGGAGAAATCAATCTGCACCTGAGGTTAATGCTGACATCTTTTACAGACAACAATTGCTGCGTAAAAAAAGATTTTATGAGTCTGTTCCAAATGTATAGACAAATACAGTAGAACTTGACTTAAGCTACCATCAAACATACGTCTTATTATGGACCTGTAAGGCAGGTGGTAGTTTAATGCAGGTCAAAAGTAACGCAGAAAATTTCAAACAGGAGCTTTCTGCGTTACATTTGCCATGCATTAAGCAACCACCTGCTGTGTAAAATAACTGTCTAATTAACATAAGGTCGCTTAAGACAGGCCCTACTGTATAGAGTATCAAGACTATGTTGTTGTCAATGGCAACTGCATACAATAAAATATGAAAATGATTATAAAGTAATAGTTAGTGCGTCTAGATCCTAAAGTGTCCATGTCAAACATAGCACTTTATTTTAGTTGCTACCGTAAAAACAGTCTAACAAAACCTCACTCTTATCCCGCTGTAGAAATATAATGTCTGTTCAAATGGAAATGCTCAATTTCTGACTACAGTATGGCCCATCTATACCGGAATTATAATAGAGAAGAATTTATATACTTTTAGGCAGGTTGTTGCTTAATGCAGGGTGAAAGTCATGCAGAAAGCTCCTAGGGGAGCTTTCTGCATGACTTTCACACTGCATTAAGCAGCCACCTGTCTCAAAGACCGATATTTATACTAAGCTTAACGTCCGGTTAAGAGAGGGTTTACTGTTATCCCAATTCGATCAAGATTTTGAGAAACTATTGACCAAGTGGAATAACACAAACCTTTGAGAAACCATTGACCAAGTTACACGGCGTCTCATGGGAGTCTAAGCTGTTTGAAAATGCGATTCTATTCGCTGATAGCGGGATAAAGGATGGTATCCGATTTATGACTGAAATATTTAATATTTCCTCCAGTCGGACAAAAACAATTTCGCAGATTGTATTCCAATATTTGTTTTTGTTACGTTTAGAAAACATAGAAAATGCTTTCGTTTGATAAAGTGTAACATTAAAACGTTTATGTTTCAGAACAGTCTTTATAGAACACATACCAACGCCTATCTATTTGGTACTGGTGAACACCCCTAGTATCAACAAGACAGGGGTAGACTGAGAAAGGATTACAATAAAGCCTTTCTATAACGGCCACTAAATTACATCAAGCATTTTGTGTCAAAGCCAGGTGGCTGCTTAAAGCAAGGTGAAAGTAAAACAGAACGCTCCTACAGGAGCGTTCTGTTTTACTTTCACCTTGCTTTAAGCAGCCACCTACCCTAAATACCAACTAATTAACACAATTAAGTGGTCGTTATAGAGATGTTTTACTATGGTACCGTATTCTGCATAACAAACACACATTTTAAAATAAAACGTACTATTATTTCGATGGGTGTGTGTGTGTGGGACTAACAATCAATAAAATATCTAAACCCCTATAATAACCACTTTAAATGAAGTGAAGTTTTTGAAATGCAGATAGTAGCTTAATGCGGACTGATAGCAATGCAGAAAGCTCCCTGGGAGATTTCTGCATTGCCTTTTCTGCATTAAGCAACACCTTCTGCACACAATGCAAGCAGGACCTTTAAAATATGTAACGACCCGGGCGTTTATTATAGATAAAACGGTACTCCTTTTATAGACAGCCACATCAACAGATAAAGTTGCGTATTCAAATACTAAAAGTGGCATTGCTCCACCAAACCGTATGTTGTGACCACTTGTTAGAATTGTCTATTGAGAAATAAAGGATAAAGTCTTGAAAATGTATTAATGTATGCATCTCATCTGGGTCCCTGTACAGCTCTATACTATCCAATGACTGAACTGCTTGAAGTACACAGTCTGAAAGATTTGACTTAACGACACATAAAACTGAATGCCAAACACTTGTTTTTTTCTTGCAGAATAAACAACGCAAGATTCTTTATTAACAGTATTGTCCTTGGTCATGACTAGATGCACGGAGATACCGGGTCCGGAACTCGCTACCTGCCAGCCCTTGATTGGAGCAAACTATGGTATAATCCTATTATATCTTTCATCAATTATGAAAAACGAAATATTGGGATTGGCGAGACCGGTGATGGAACCCAGGTCTCTGGAATGATGGTAAAATATGCCAGACAAAATTGGCAAGAAAAGTGTTTGAAAACTGGTTCGCAACCACGACATTCTACACACGAGATCGAAGCTCTAGCAGTGGGCCAATGCGAAAGATATGTCAACACTGTTTACACACATATCAAACCCATGTTTAAACTGGGTGACTGAACTGTTTGCGCGATATATAGATGCGAAAGTATGGGTGTTAAAGCTTCTGGTGAGTGATAAATGGTGTAGACCGTGAACTGACGCCGCGTCTGTGAAACTGTGGTTAATCTGGGTCTACAATTGCTGAAAATGCAGCGATCGTGTCCTGCAAGGAGATACTACAATAGAACTTATTCATTCATCTGTTGAACTTAGGAGTCTTAACCCATTACCTCATAGGCTATTTTAGATACAGTCTCTTTGAATAAATCTACTGAAAAGGAGCATTAACTAGAGAAAAGGAAAATTTTAGAATTTTGTAGTTTGAAACCATTGTGATAAATCGAGCATTTGCTCCTATAGGAGCAAATGCTCTATTTATCACAATGGTTTCACAAAGTGGCTTTTACAGAGTCGTCAAAAGTCGTCAATATGAGGAAAGCAGGATGTTGCTTAATACAGGGCAAACCTAACACATATAGGAGCTTTCTGCATTACTTTTGACCTGCATTAGGCTGCCACGTGCATTACAGACCCACAACTAGACCTCTTTTGATGGCCGCTTCAGACAGTTTCTAATTACAATCGAAAACAGTCACAATTGTACCAAATACACATTTCAGCAGACATTATTTTTTCATAGCGGACAAGCGTTAATTAATGTAACACTGTTCTAGTGGTCCTAGACAAAAGACACAATATCCATGTCCGAAGAGCGTCGCTGGTACAAACTTCAGCATAAAGAATATAACAATTATTCCCGATAACAGGGAATAGTTCCCACTCGCCCACTACAATGACCTTACGTATTTGGTTCACCAGTTTTTTTACTGAATTATTGAAGGCGATTCGCAGACAATGTCTATACAATTCAGTCGCGCCTTGAGACAAGCTGTCGTCAGGAGAAACAAGAGCTGTAGATAAGTAGCATGCTCTCTTATTTCTCAACCAAAACATACATTTTTTGTACTCATATGTGCCGTTCTAATGAGTACCAGCAAGGTAGGACGTGGCGGGAAAATATACCGTAGAACATAGGCGACTTAAAAAGCAGATGTTTGCTTAATGAAGTGCAAACATAATGCAGAACGATAATATACTTTCTCCATTATTTTTGATCTGCATTAAGATACCACATGCCTTACAGGCCCAGTCGTTCTACATTTATACAGACCAATTCGTGCTATATTTATTTCTGAAAATATAGTATTTCTATAGATAAGTTCCTCAATGTCTTGCCAATGTCTTGCCAATGTCTTGCCTTCCACTTACTGGCAAAAATTGAATGGGTAAACGTTGTTCAATTTGTTGTTTTCAAAACCCATACGTATTTATCTTTATAGTTCAGAAAAGGGTCCAGTATCTCTTTGAATACAGTAAAACCTCTCTATAACGGCTACTAAATTATTTCAAGTATTTTGAGATAAAGGTAGGTGGCTGCTTAAAGCAAGGTGAAAGTAAAACAGAACGCTCCTAAAGGAGCGTTCTGTTTAACTTTCATATTGCTTTAAGCGGCCACCTGCCCTAAATACCAAATAGTTAACACAAATTAGTGGCCGTTATAGAGAGGTTTTACTGTATACATCACGATGGACACCGTTGTGGCGCGCGGGCAACCTCTCCAAAATTGGTGCTTACTGTCCTCAGTTGTCTAATATCGACTAGAGTGCAGGCTTGGCAGTATTTAACTCTTCTAATGCTGTCAAACAATGTCTCCCCAGTCTCCGTTTTGCTGAACCTTCCATTAACTGATTCGATTAAACTCTTGTAAAACTATTGACCGAATGTCAAACAGCTTGGATCCTGATGAGACGACGAGTTACTCGGCGTCTCATCTGGATTCACGCTGTTTTCAAATGCGAATCATGACACAGATAGCATGAGAAGAGTTAATGTAATTACCATTAAGCAGATGTCCGTTGTTTAAGTAGATTATTGGACTCAGGGCGTGTCTCCCATATGTGCACTGTTTCTGCAGACCAGAGACGTATATTTGAAGTCCCATTAATGAATTAATGTCCGCGTTTTCAAATGGCTACAGATGAGAATTTTAGACAATAACATAAATTTACGCTTTTGTGAACTAGCAGAAAAAATAACTTAGTGCATATTTGACATCAGTGATTCACGTGACCATGGAACTACAAATAATGCGCAAACTATGTACATTATGTACAGTTGAACTTCGATATCTCGAACAGTAAGGGACCATACATCATACATCGAGATAAGAGAGGTTCGTCAAAAGATGTAAAAAAAATGCATAAAAACTTTTACCTGCGATTTATTTGTTTGAATAGATTCTTCATGTCACCCCTGTCTATACCTATGCATTCTGGGCACATCTTTTTATAAGGTTATTCATAGGGCGTTTTAGTTTCCGGACATTACAAGGTAATGGTCAATGTGGCTTAAACAACATGAGTTTTCGAAGGAACGCTTGTGTCACCTGCAGACAAAAGTGTGACAAGAATATTTCGTTTCTGCAGAAATTTTTATGTTCAAATCGATATACAAATAGTTAAATGATGGGAAGGTAAGTTGAGGATACTTGGAGATGAAAGGGAGTCAAGGCAACTTCCATTATTACTTGGAAGAACAGAACAGAAGATTATTATATATGTACATATCAGGCACCGGAGTGCAACAAGAGAAAATACAACACACACAATAATCGTAGACACTGACAAAGTACAATCATGAAAATTAATAAGGTAATTAATAAGGTTAATTAATACATGTATAAGGTTATTAAAATATTTGCGCCTTTATTGTGCATTATTTAGTCGTCAAGCACGTTCATAGTTGCATGATATGAATCAATTACAAGAACAACAAGATGTGTGAAACACTATGCCCCCGATTATCGTCAATATAAATTTGACCCGTAATTTGACATTTGACATTGATATATGACCTTGACATTAATAAGTCACCCCTGAAATGTTTTACAGCAGAATTTGTCTTAGGCCGTAATAATAAAGGGGTCTAATTACTGGTCTGCAATACAGGGGTAGATTAATACAGGTCATATGTAATGCGGATTGCTCATATAGGAGAATTCTGCATTACTTTTGCCCTTCATTAAGCAAATATCTGCTTTTTAAGCCTCCTATGTTCTATTGTATATTTTCCCGCAACTTCCTACCTTGCTGGTATCATTAGAACGGCTTATATGAGTACCAACACTGTATGTTTCGGTTGAGAAATAAGAGAGCATGCTACTTATCTACAGCTCTTGTTTCTACAGGGCTAAACTGTCCTGACGACAGTTTGTCTCAAGGCGCGACTGAATTGTATAGACATTGTCTACGAAACGACTTCAATAATTCAGAAACACTCTGGTGAACCAAACTAGCAAATGCTCATTTTCGTTAGATTTATTTATAGAGGCTGGGTCTAAACATAGTCATGGAGGGAATGCCTTAATCTAATTTTGTCAGTAGAAAGTAATTCACTAACCGAATTTGTCCAGTAGAAAGTACAACACGAGTCTCATTGTGTCTGTCATAAAAGTGATACTCCATACAAGAGTTATAGATTTTATCTAGTAAAAAAATAGTGTACACATTGGGAAATGGCTGTACATGAACACGAAAAGAAATAGAAAACATGGGAAAGTGATGCAGTAGACCCTGTCGTAAGCAGCCAGTCATTTATTGAACATAGGGGTCTTAAAAAACAGGTGGTTACTTGATGCAGGACAAAAGGTATGAAGAAAGCTTCTATATGAGCATTAACCCATTTGCTCCTACGATCCCATATATGGGACGTAGGCAAACAGTGTAGACTCTGATCAGACGCCGCATAATGTGGCTTCTGATCAAAGTCTACACTGTTTGCTGGTAGGAATTTTAAAATAAAACAAAACAAAAATGAAAATTTAGACCAGACATCCCTTAGATAAAAATGGACTAATCCAATATATTAACATGGAAGAATCCACAACCACTTAAGCAACCACTTGCCGTACAGAAACCATAATTAGACCTCACTCAGACGGCCGCTTAAGACAGGCTATACTGTACACAAACTTAGAAAAATGTACAAAAAAGTAAAACTTATACAGAATTATGGAAATGATACACAATATTAATTAGCAATGTACACAAATTAAACAGAAATTATATATTAATGTAAACATTGTGATATAATGAACCAGTTTTCAGTTTAGTACAAAGGTGAATTATTTACAGAACATATTTTTGTACATAGAGAAATGATGCATTCATCTCATTTCGTGCTGTGCAAAGATGATACATCAAAAAAGATAAATGATAAATTAATTCAATTGTGTCCTATAGAAAAGTGATCATCTAATTTTAGTTGTATAACTATTGATGCATACTCGTTTTCAGTAGAACACCGTTTATCTCGATTAGTTAAAGTGATGTCTACGATCCTTTTGTACATGTAACCATTTCTCTATTCTATACAAATGGCAATACCTATACTGAATATTCATGGACACAATAGGAGCCGTCTGATCTGGGTCTACTCTGTTTGCAAATGCGTGAAAACACGTTTATATGAATGAACTGGTTAAAAGCGTGTAGTCGACGAGTTAACCTTCCTCAAATATAACGCGGAAGCTAATACACAAATGTAATACACGTTAAATTTAGTAGAAATATCGGTCTTGGGGACAGGACTGATGGCAGCTTAATGCAGGATAAAGGTCATTCAAGAAAGCTCCCGTCGAAGTTTTCTGCACGACTTTCACCCCGCATTAAGCAAGCAAACACCTGTCTAATAGTATCTAAATGCTTCTCTACTAGAATTCAGCCTAACCCTTTCGGCGCCAAATTTCTAATCCAAGTTCGTTAAATCATTCAATAAAATAAGGAAATGAGATAAATAAATGCAAATTTCAAAGGAATAAAGCACACATATAGAAATAGCGATTGCGACAAATAGTGAAGTCCCTGATCAGACGCCGCCTTGAAAAGTCGGCGTCTGATCTGGGACTGCACTATTTGTCGTGGTGCATTTATGCGACTGCGGCGGTGAAAGAAGGGTTGTATTGTAGAACAATCATACTTTGTCAGGAGGAATATTGACAGACTGATATGGATAGGCGGAACACTAACCATGATAACCTCAGCATGTTCCATACTTCCACCCAATATGAATATTAATTCAATTATTGTATGAATCATATACCAAAAGGAAATATATTGCTATGGAAAACAGTTGTACATCTGAAATGTATATGTAAATAGGAAATACCCTGGTCAGACGGCTCCTGCAAGAGCCATCTGATATGACATGTGTCTACCCTTGTAAAGGTGTCAAAAGTTGTCGACGTCAATACAAGGTTTTTATCCTACAGTAAAACCTCTCTATAACGGCCACTAAATTACATCAACTAATTTGTGTTAAAGGCAGGTGGGTGCTTAAAGCAAGGTAAAAGTAAAACAGAACGCTCCTATAGGAGCGTTCTGTTTTACTTTCACCTTGCTTTAAGCGGCCACCTGCCCTAAATACCAAATACTCAACACAATTTAGTGGCCGTTATAGAGAGGTTTTACTGTATTACCTAATAGAGACAGTTGGTCAAGCAAACAAAGTAGACCCAGAACCAACAGATGATGCCTGTTAATAACTCATCTCTTTTTTGACTCTGATAACATTTGTTTTTCCTTTACCTACTCAACCAATTATTATTTGTTAAGCTAGATGCTGTGTGAACTAACCGTTATCTCTTTATTTACATGTATGTATGCTAGTTTCATTAGGGAAGGGTTGTGAAACTAAGTTGAAATTACCAATCCCATTTCTGTAAAACAAAATGAGAAATGAAATATGTTTAACCTACTAATCACTCATTCAATGATGTCTGTTTTAACCCTTTACTCTGTGAATATCCAGACAGGAAATAATGACTTCATGAATATTAATTCACTGATTTTCATAATGGCACTATGAACGAAATGGCATATAAACGAGATCTAAACTATATCAAATGCAAAAATAGCATAAAGTGATCAAACGGCTCCTATAGTAGTCATCTGATCTGGGTCTGTTCTGTTTGCAAATGTTCAGAGGGGCGTATCTATGGAGTAACGGCTAACCAAACCTCCGCTTGTTTAGGTACCACTGAATGCATATTGCTGGTACAGTAAAACCTCTCTTAACCGGACGTTAAATTTAGTATAAATATCGGTCTTGGAGACAGGTGACAATTTTAATGCAGGGTGAAAGTCATGCAGAAAGCTCCTAGAGGAGCTTTCTGCATGACTTTCACCCTGCATTAAGCAGTCACCTGCATACACTATCTAAATTCTTCTCTACTAGAATTCCGGTTAAGAGAGGTTTTACTGTAAAATATATTATTGTAAAAATTATTCACCAGGTACAGTTAACAAAAAAGTCTATTTTTTCTGACAGATAACGATACCCAATGTATACATGTACACTTAACAATTCCTCATAAAAATGACCATGGAATTTGAATAAATATAATTATTATGCTTTAAATTAGTTTCTAGTTTCGAATTTTCGGAGTCTTGATAATGACCTTGATAAAGATCATGACTACGATATTTTGACACTAGAATGTGGATTAGAACTATTTCAGTATTACTTCCGTTAGGATGAGCTCTTATTATATATTTTTATAGGGTGTTTCCGGGTTAATTATTTTACCATGATATTTGGCAAAATAATGATGGAAACCACTAGTGCAGATCCTGATCAAAAGGATCCTTCAGGGGCTGTCTGGTCTTGGTCTACATTTTCGCATATTTTCACTATTAGACATAACTGTATGTTTGGAAGGTAGGTAGTAGCTTAATGCAGGACGAAAGTTACGAAGAGAGCTCACATAGAGGCATTCGTCATCACCTTCGTTCTGCATGAAGCAGTCACGTGCTTTTAAAACAACGATATTTATCCATTAAGTGTTAGGTTTAAGGAATCGCTTCGGTGCGTATGATAAATGAGGCCCGGTTATCTTTTGTAGTGAGAACAATTTATCATTTTTGTTCCATAAAGAAGCCTTTCAGGAGAGGAGCATCACTAATTCATGCGCTTCACACTTAGCGGACAAAGAAGAACACAACAGATAAGGGGTTAACGTCTATCCTATTACAGAAAATACAGTAAAACCTCTCTTAACCGGACATTATATTTAGTATAAATATCGGTCTTGGAGACAGGTGACAGCTTAATGCAGGGTGGAAGTAATGCAGACAGCCCCTAGAGAAGCTTTCTGCATGACTTGCACCATGCATTAAGCAGTCACCTGCCTAAAATATCTAAATTCTTCTCTACTAGAATTCCGGTTAAGAGAGGTTTTACTGTATTGCTAATTATATCTAACTAAACTGATCTATGGTTTGGAACATATTTCAGAACTATCCAGTGTGCGTATGTGTGGTGGTAATGTGTATGTGTGTGCGTGTGCGCGTGCGTGTGTGTAAGTGTGTGTGCGTGTGCGTGTGCGTGCGCGCGTGCGTATGTGTGGTGGTACTCTTCCAGCTACGATAGTCGTATTTTACATATTCAGCAGAACTTGTTCTTAAGCGGCCACCAAAAGGAGTCTAATTATGGATCTGTAAGGCAGGTGGAACCTCAATGCAGATCAAAAGTACTGCATAAAGCAACCACGTGTTGTTTTAAGACTTCATTGTTCAATAAATCAATTGTCGCTTAGGACATGTTCTACTGTAGACCTTACGCTTACGATGATGTTTGTAATGCGAAGATAGCCCTAGCCCTTTCTTCATATAGACCACTTTGAGCATATTCGCAAACAGATAAGACCCAAACTATAGGTGGCTCCTGTCTGATCGGGAGATTCGCTGTTTGCTTATGGAGCAATATACAATAAACCCCCGCTAATGCGACAACCTAAAAGAGGTATCAGTATGGGTGCTAGATGCAGGTGGTAGCTTAATGCAGGACAAAACGAACCATCTCGCCAGGTTGTCAAGGGAAGAACATAGCCGAAACAAGCACAACAAAATAATATGGTTGGGCAAATCGTCTCGGTAAAGTTATTACATTTTCTATCCAATGCCGATTTAATCAGTACTGTTGTTCTCGTTCGAATAACGAAATAATTCGCAGTTCGACCTCCGAATAATGAAATGGTCAAACTAAGCTATAAACGCCCAATGTTCTAGACACCGTAGACTTAACCTATTCCCCCATAGGATAATTTTAGACCTAACTTCTTTGAAAAACTCTACAGAAAAGGAGAATTTACTAGAGAAAAGGAAAATATTAGAATTGTGTAGCATTGAAACCATTGTGATAAATAGAGCATTTGTTCCTATGGAGCAAATGCTCTATTTATCACAATGGTTTCAAGAAGTGACTATTACAGAGATACAGAAAGGCGTATTTATGGAGGAAATGGTTAAGTACCGTCTATTAAAACTTATATCAACGACCAGTAGTGGCCATTTTGCGGTTCATCGTTCGAAAAATGAATTAGTTGACATCCGAATAAAACAATAAATAAAACAATTGTTGTAAGTACGCAGTCCCGGTATTCTAGACACCGTGGACTCAAATCGTTTATATAAGAATTCGTGATAATTTCGCTGTTCGTCGTTCAAATAACGAATTACATGTAGTTCATATTTTGATCTCTTAATAAAGAATTGGCCAAAGCAGGCTATAAAATGGAGCAAATGCTCTATTTATCACAATGGTTTCATTATGTGACTTTTACAGAGGCGTTGAAAGGCGTACTTATGGATGAAAGGGTTATATCAAAGATACGCGATAATGTCGCTTATCATCATTCTATTAACGAAATGGTCAAAGAAATTGACATTGAAACCACTGTAGATTAAACTCATAATGTATTCTGAATTCATATAGAAGACCCAGATCAGACGGCCCATGTAGATGTCCTCTGATAAGGGTCTGCTCTGTTTGCCTATGAAACGGTATGGATAATACTCTACAGAGCTTTACTGCCGTGCTAATATACTCTCTTGTTCATTTGTCATCATAAAATGAAGACTAATTAATATTCATAGTCATTATTTCTTAGTAAATATTCATGAGGTATAGTGTTGATATGCCTCATCCATTAACCCATTCCCTCCTACTGACGCCTTTTGACTTCTCTGTAAAGTCATGTTTTGAAACATTGTGATAAATAGAGCATTGGTTTAAAAACTACATTATCTATAAAAAAAAAAAGCCCAATTTTTAGTAAATGCTACGTTTCGGTAGATTTATTCAAAGAGGTTGGGTCTAGAATAGTCTGGGATGAAATGGGTTAAAGATGTATATTAGATGTGTACTCGTCCAGCAAGATTCAGTATTATACCTGACAATATGTAAAAACCTCTTACTTTATTCAGCGGCTAGCTGTCTATTTTCACTTTTGTTCTAGTTTTCCACCAATGAGAAACTATGTTACAATGTAATTTGCATATGATCTACGAGTGTTTAGTAGTAAACTGTATTTTCATTAGTGAATACCTTGACTGGCATACAACCTTTTTATATGCCTCTACACATTGCCAAACTATGTAAAATTCTGATATACAGTCTGCTAACGTGTCGAATTTCCTGGGGTAATTCTTACGACATTGTAGGTATTTCAAAACACCATGTTTTATGATAATTAGCTGCTTCGGCCTCGCAAATTGAATTCAATGCAATAATTAACATAATCACAACACATGTAAGGCATCATGTTACACAGACATGTTCTATAAACTTCTTAGAGTTCAGTCAAAACGCCATATAGTACAGAAAATCATTATTTACGCAGAATTTAGCATGGGACCGAAGACTGTCGACTGTCGAAAGTTCTGTTCTTAAAATAGACTTTAAGACCTGGAAATTCCCATAAAATCAAAGTACTGATGTACTGATATTTATCACCTCATGGTAATGGTTGCTGAGCAATATTACCAGTTTGTCGAAACCACTATTAAACTTTCAAACTTTTACTATAATTTTGCTATCAATTAATACAACATTTGTTAATAAAGTCCACTTTGACGAACAGGTAGTTTGCCGAAACCACCATAATTCACAGGCAGTGCTATAGGAAATAAAGAAGAAGGGTTGTTTAGTATATTAGAGTAGTGGTATTAATAGTATTAATTACTATCCCCGACCACAGCACCGAAGCTCTGGTTGTTGGCTCTCTTTGATATAAAGCTACTTACTGAAGGCTATTGCTACGGCTCTATCACATGGGGCTTGGGCTTATAGACGTAGGTTGAAGTTGCTAACTTTATATTATTGTTTTAAAAATAAATGTAGATTCAGTTAATAATGTCATTAATGATGATGCACACAAGTCGATTAAAGCGTTGATCTAGGCTAAATAAATACCGTTCTTTAAGGAATTACAGACTCTGCACAAACAAAAACTTTATGCCTTAAAGTGTATTCAATTTCTTATCTTCATATCAATACAAATATAAGCGCTTTCATGTACATTTCATAATAGGTAAACTAAAGAACTAACTTGAGATAGTTTTAAAACATTACTTTGACATCGTACATTTTAAAAGTGATTTCCTATAAAAGCAACTTGAAATATTTCAATAACTGCTTCTTCTTCTACTCCAAGTCATTTTCATTGCATGCTTTTCTGTTAGTATAATAACAAGCAACCCTTCATAGATCTAGTTCTCTGTACTAGTAGAATCTCCAAACATTGAAATAAATATTGCAGAGATTGTTTTGTACATTGTGTCAATATTTGAATGCCGCTGAATATCTTTTTAAAAAGATATTTCTTGTTATTAATATACCACACTTACTTGTGTTGTGCAGTGTTCTGTTACATTAGCCCAATAAATAAACCAGCTTGAAATTGTGAAAATGGGCGAAAGTACTTTAGTGTAAAAATGGGAATAGCCTCGATAAAGTCAACGTATTTCCATTGGTGATGAAATTCAACGATATAAAAGCAGACAGGTCATGTAAAGCAATCCAAATGCCGCTTAACTTAATCATTTATCTTGTTTTCAGTCTCCATTTTATATATGAAAAAAGAAACCCACACCATAGTGTTTAGTACGGTGTAGATATTTATCACAAAGATATGAAAAATATTGTATCAGCACTTCACTCAAACATATTGTACATAATGATATGATCAATAAAATGATAAAGAAGAAACTGCTTTAGTGTAAAAATGGAAATAACCTCGATAAAGTCAACGTATTTCCTTTGGCGATGAAAATGAACAATATAAAAGCAGAAGCTTGTGAACAGCAATCCAAGTACCGCTTAACCCATTTGCTCCCAGTGGATTCTTCCATTTTCATATATTGGAGTAGTCTATCTAAGGGGCGTCTGGTCTAAATTTTCATTTTTGTTTTGTTTTATATTGAATTCCATATTAGCAAACAGTGTAGACTCTGATCAGAAGCCGCATTATGCCGCGTCTGATCAGAGTCTACACTGTTTGCCTACGTCCCTTATATGGGATCGTGGGAGCAAATGGGTTAACTAAAACTTTTATTTCATGGATACGCTGTTTAACGCATTTGCAAACGGAGTGGATCCAGATCGACTCCTGCAGGAACCGTCTAATCAGGGTCTGCTCTGTTTGCTAATATAATTTTATAGAGATGAATCTTAAAGTTTTCACCATCCTGCTTTATAAATTTCAGCTACGTATCATTCATACATGCATGTGCATTATTCCCAAATGAATACTCAAGGAGTAATGGATTAAGTGAACTACATTGACCTGACTGTTCGTATTTTGTGGTTTTCATGATAACGGAAATTGCCTTACCCTGCACACTGAGTACAATCACCATGAGAGACAATAGTGAAATGGCTCTGAGTCTGCTGATAACAACGGGTTTCGTTTGAATCGATTCTGCTTAAAAGCAGAGGCACGTTCAACAATCTGTTTTCAAAGATGAATGGACTCGATTAGCGAGAATCTAGCACTTCTCTTCTGGTGTCGTCGTTGATTCTCCCATAGAAACTCGAGTAGATTCAATTTCAAGACATTTATATTGCATATACCGTATAACCTATTTTAAGCGACCTTATATCAAATGGGCACAGGAATCTTAAATAGCAGGAAGTTGCTTAATACAGGACAACAGTAATACAGAAAATCCCTATACGAGCTTTCTGCCTTATGTTTGACCTGTATTTACCCATTCCCTCATATTGACGACTTTTGACGACTCTGTAAGAGTCACTTTGTGAAACCATTGTGATAAATAGAGCATTTGCTCCTATAGGAGCAAATGCTCTATTTATCACAATGGTTTCAAACTACAGAATTCTAAAATTTTCCTTTTCTCTAATTAATGCTCCTTTTCGGTAGATTTATTCAAAGAGGTTGTATCTAAAATAGCCTATGAGGTAATGGGTTAAGCTACCACCTGCCTTACAGAACTATAATTATTCCTCTTATTGGTGGTCGCTTAAGACAGGTTCTTCTGTATTTTAAACAAACGATCGCCGCTATTTAATTCAAACCAATATTGCGGCTCTGCAAACAGTGTGGTACCAGATCAGATACCATTTTTATATCTGGCGTCTGATCAGATCCCAGCTTGTTTGTCACACAACACGGCCAAATAGTTGGCAAACGGTGCAAAACCTGAATAAATGCAACGTTTTAAACGCAAATGATCTGGTTCCACAGTCTTAGGGTCATACACCATTTCAACCCGGGACATGAGTGCTTTTTCGTTTGCAGGCAGTGTGGACAAATATCAGAGGGTTCCTAGAGGAGCCCTCTGACCAGAGTCTGCACTGTTTGTCATTCAAAATGGTCTAGCAAATATAAGCCGTCCATACTGAATGGAGTCTATGTTGAACATAGTGTAGTCGTTAAAGAAACAGTGTCGTCTTGTTCTGACTTTGTTTCAGTTTTATTTCAAAGAAGTAATCCGAATGTCAAACAGTTTTATGTCTAATGAGATGTCGAGTCAATGGATAAAGAATTCAGAGCAACATAATACATATAAAGGTGCCTACCCAAGTATTAAAACCGTCATTTTCCCACCAAACCCTATACTGTGACCACTCTTTAGAATCGTCTCTCGAAGAGACGATTCTAAAGAGAGGCCACAGTATAGAGTTTGTTGGAGAAATAAAGGAGTTATTCTTAAAAATGTTTAAATTTACGCATCTTATCTGGACATCTACATCAGATTGTCATGGATTAACCTTGAAGTAGCTAAATGTTCGGCCATTACCTGACAAATACGTCACTTGACTTCAACAGAGTAGACACTATACTACGGGAGGCGTCTAATCACGGTCTATTTTCTTACGGAATAATGTAGATTTGATTCTACAGTTTATTCCTCGGCCTTACATGATTGTGATCATATCTCATCACAACAAAATCATCTTATATATATTTATGGCGTCATAGTTTCCTGCATGAACATTCATCATGAGAAGGAAATCTCTACAACTGATATAAATTAAGAATGACAATCTTACACATACTGACGTTGTCAGAGGATCATCTGGAACGAAGGTCACTGTATTGCCCGTAAAATGCAAAATCCCTTGTGACAGAACACGCTGAAACAGTACCACCGCGAGAGAAGGGCAGTCGTTTTCTATTGATTATTGCTAGATGCACAGAATCGCTTTACAAATCTCTTCCTTAGCACCTTGAACATCTAGGAGCTTTCTTATGCAAAATTTGTCCTTTGCTTGAATTTTAAAAACTGAACAATTTAGTGTTATTTATTTCCAAACATAGGAACATGCTGCCAAACAGTCTATATGTTGATGGGACAACGTGTTACTCGCTGTCTGATCTGGATTCAAACTGTTTGCATAGGTTATCTAAAAGTTCGTCTACAGTGTCAAAAGGTAAAGATGAATACATTGTACAGTGGATTAGTGAGAATCTAACGTATCACATCACGATTCATTATTGGTTCTCTCAAGGAAACGAGAAATAACTCCAATTTCAAGATATATGTACTGACAATTGAATTGCATCGTCCGGAAATAGGAAAACGTATGGTGTGATTTATGGTTGACTGAAAGGATATCATTGTGTCTACTAGCAGAATTTCTTGTCGTAGAAATAGAGAAATATGTGTTTGTTGCAAAGATAGAACGAAACTGTTGAGACGATGCTATTCGGGCCGAGTAATGATTATGCTATTGTGCTTGTCTCTTGACTTGGACCGAGCTTTGTTCAGGACAAATTGAATTTTATCTACCCGCCTCAATTAGATTGCATCGTTTTTAGAGAGTTCTCAATTTAAATACCTTTCTTTTCTATGCTGAAACAAGGAAGAAAAAATCGAACTGAATTTGCTATATAATTTGATCAGATATTTCTTTCCAAATGACTACCGCATGGCGTAATGTGCATTTACGTACGTATGTTGAGCTTACTCAAAAATTTACTGATATCCAAATAAATGACGTGATTTGCAGATGACACCAACCTCCTGCTGGCCTGAGTAAAATATCCAATGAATAGTATAAATTACAGGATTCATAGATGACATCAACTTCTTTTAGAGCGATGTTAACCCGCGTTAAATGTCCAACATTCCGTCCGCAATTTCAAATTAACGGTTTTATGGTTTTACTGAGTTCTGTATGTATAATGGATTGTAGTTAAGTCTTAAGAAATGATGATACGCCACTCAAATTTACTCTCATCTGGTAAGAAATAAAAACAAATCTCGATTCAATTCGAGCGAAAAATATGAGTGAACGTCACAAAACACCCTTTATCCATACAGCTGAACCTGTCGTTTTAAAGCGGTCATTAAAATGATGTCAAAATTGTAGATCTGTAATGCAGGTGGTAGCTTAATGCAGGTCAAATATAGTATAGGAAACTCATGTAGGAGCTCTCTGCGTTATTTTGCCCCGCCTTAAGCAAACATCTGCGTTTTAAGATTTCTATGTTCATCGGCGAATAGCATTGGAGTATTCGATATGAAAATGTGAAAGGTTTGTCTTCAATATGAACATATGAAAGGTTTGTCTTCGATATAAAATGTGAAAGGTTTGTCTTCGATATGAACATGTGAAAGGTTTGTCTTCGATATGAAAGGTTTGTCTTCGGGTGATACACTTCTTATCAGCATACATGCAAATGGTTTATGCATGTGTGGTTGTTTTAAAAACCGCTGCAAATAGACACCATCAATTTAACAATATAAACAACCGCATTGCGAAAGCATCATATCCCCGCCATAACAAGTTTCATATTTAATATCAAACATTAACCCTTCACTTGCTATTCACGTCAATATACCTACCTGCAAATAGTGAAGACCCAGATGAGACAGCTCCTGCAGGAACTGTCTCATCAGGGTCTGCACTATTTACAAGTTGATTGTGCAACCAGTGCACTCCACAGCAGTGACTGCACAGCGAAATACGAGTACACAGTGAAGATATATGTAATTATACAACAGGGCATGGGTAAAGAAGGAGAAATGTATTTTAAAATTCAGCAAGAGAAGGGTTAATAAATAAATTATACATTCTCCTGATATTCACAACCAGGCTCGCATTTGTAAACAGCCTGGATCTAACTTTATTCGCTTACTGTAAAATGCATCTTGAACATGTAATATTTCCAATGCTGCAATTTAGATGGAATATTCTATTTTCAGACAATGGAATATGTTTGCCTTTCCTTTCAGTCAATATTTCATCTGACAAGCAGCAAATACTCAATTAACCTTTAGTCCATGTCCCTAATATAAACGCCCGTTCATGCATTTGCTAATGGAATTTGAAAGCTCCGTTTCCTTACTTTCTAAAATACAGTTAAACCTCTCTATAACGGCCACTACATTGTATTAATTACTTGGTATCTAGGGCAGGTGGTTGCTTAAAGCAAGGTAAAAGTATAACAGAAAGCTCCTGTAGGAGCGTTCTGTTTCACTTTCATCTTGCTTTAAGCAGCCACCAGCCTTTAACACAAACTATTTGATGTAAGTTAGTGGCCGTTAAAGAGAGGTTTTACTGTAGCTATAATGTTCTATATTCCGTGTTTCATTGTAATTATTTTGTCCATGAATATTAAATTGAAAAGTATTGAAATTTGGAATAAGCACAGAACAGGGAAAGGGTTAAATAAATATTAGTGTCATCACTGTCTCGCGATTTACGCGTAACGTTTATTCCCTAGTCAAATAAAATAGACCTTCGTGTAAGCCAATGTGTCAAATTAATGGTTTGTTTCCAATAACATTCAGGAAAGGCCATGACATATTTAACGTTAGATTTCGTTAAATCTTTCACCAGCACGATGACATATAGCTTGGTGCAATGTGCAAATCTATGAGTATTTTTGCAAACAGTTTGGATCCAGATGAGACGCCCTCCTCATCAGAATCCATTATCTTTAGATATTCCACATATGTTTTCAAATTGAAACTGAAGGAAGGTCCAAACTGTCCGTGCCAAAAGAGTCACACAATTATTTTAACCGTCTAACCAATATTTCATTAATTAACACATACGTTCTCTTTTGTCTTAAACATTGCTGTTGAGAAATTTAGTGATTAATTTCGTATCATTCTGTTATTATCTTAAATGCATTTGCACAACACAGTAAAACCTCTCTTGACAGAAGACCGCAAATCTGTTTGCAGATTTATCCTGTTATCCTGTTGTTTTTGGCGATAAATACAGACATAATATTAATGAAATAAAATGGTGAGCTTCCAGTGCGTCCAACTCTTTCATTTCAACGTTTAAGCGCATGCAAAGTTTGTCATTTGCTTTAAGTTTCACTTTTGAATGTTCTTCCTGTTTAATTAAAAAGCAGAATCATATTACCAAAACATTTTGCTCCCGATGAGACATCGAGTTATTACGTGTCTCACCAGGATCCACACTATTTGCATGAATGACCACAAGTTTCGCTACTAGCACCAACATAATTAGCTGAAAGTGAAATCATATTAGTTGAGCCTGATGACACAGCAAATAATGAATACCCCAGGCAGTGTTGCTGATTGGTTACACATAGCTGATTAAGCCCTTTACACTTAAAGATCAGTATCGTTTATTGATTACAAACGTGTCTGACCGTCGCCTTAACTCTTAACGCTATAAAGGGGAATTCCCTATATTTGACGCGGTTCAAAAATACCTAAAATATATACGAAACGCATTTGTTTATATGCTGAAAAATGGCATATCACAAGAAAACCTATCCAATAAAAGTTGAAAATGACAAAACATCCACGCGTTTGATATCGACGATGCCGATTTTATTCCTGATGTTTCAGTTTTATTCGGGTTGGGTTTAAGTTTCGTATCTGTTCGCGCTATTTGCGTCTCTCCGACCACTTCCGAGAAAAGCTGAAGGGATCAGGTGATCATCGGCAAAACGCGGAAACTTTGAACGGAAAAAAATAAGCCTTAATACGTTTTTGCAAACGGAGTAAACGCTAATCAGGCGGCCCATATAGGAAATAATATATAACTATATGATTCTACAGTTGCTGTCGTGGCTAAAAGCCCTGCATTCATGTATCATTATCAAACATAAAATATTTAATACAGTAAAACCTCTCTATAACGGCCACTGAAGTGTGTTAATTAATTGGAATTAAGGGCAGGTGGTTGCTTAAAGCAAGGTGAAAGTAAAACAGAACGCTCCTATAGGAGCGTTCTGTTTTACTTTCACCTTGCTTTAAGTAGCCACCTGCCTTTAGGACAAAATATTTTATGTAGTTTAATGGTCGCTATGGAGAGGTTTTACTGTATTTATAATGCCATTAATTCATGCATGAATATTCATTGAGTAAAGGTTTAAAGTAGGTTAAACTTTCCTTTGTGATTTTCATAAATACGCGAACATTCCTAAATGTCTTGCATTTGGCTGCTTACGAATAATACATTATCAAATTCATACAGAAAACCCCCAGGAGTTTTTGTATTACCCCTATATTAATCTACATTTTGTCTTTGAGACAAATGTTATCTGTATACTCCGAATTTGGAGATGTTACAGTGCTACAGTCTAACACTGTTACGGCAAACTATTGACCCATTTCTTGTTTTACCAAATAATGACGAACCTCATCTGGAAGATACTTTATTTGTTAGATTGTGTTTTATTGTCACTACAACAACGGGTTTTATTAAAACATGGACCTATAAGGATATAAGAATACACACAGCATGACACCATCGTAGAGAATTGTTGACCCAAATTCTTACAAGTAAAAAAAGGATTTTGCTTTTGCCAAACAAGTCCACATGTCAGATCAGAAGTTATATTATTACCGTGTGATGGAGTTATAGTTATTGATTACATGTATATTTCATTTTTATTTGGTATGTTAAATTACCATATCGAAGTGTCGGATAACTTTTCATATGCAAACCTTTTATTTCCGATTTTGACACGTGATTTAATGTCAGCCGATCATGGGGCAATGCTATATAAAATTAAGTTCGCAAATTGTCTTATTATAATATGTTCTGATACAATTTAACAATACTTGGTCTTCATGGTGATGTTGGTCTTCAAATGAAGAAGGCTTAGTTATTTGATAGTTTGGTGAAGTTCAATTTGGAGACAACGACCTTGTGTTTCAAGTGAGAACGCACTACCATCTAAGATATCGAGACAGAGATAGATGCATTGAATATACATTAGTATATATAAAACACATAGACTGAACGAATCGCCAGACAATGGAATCATTAAAGCTCGATAGGGACTGTCCGTAACAAATCGAGGATATAACACAAAACCTAATGTGACTACATTATTCAATATCTATAAGCATTTGCAAAATTGTTATGTTCTTTTAATTCTAAAAACAATGTTTTCTTCCACTTCTTTCAAACTTCACGATCAGAGTGTCAAACAGTTTGGATCCATAGCTCCAGATAAGATGCGTAAATTACATTATTTTCAAGTATAACTTCTTTATTTCTCCACCAAACCCTATGTTGTGACCACTCTTTAGAATCGTCCCAAAGAGACGATTCTAAAGAGTGGTCATAACATAGGGTTTGGTGGCGAAATGACGGTTTTAGTATTTGGGTACGCACCTTTATCTGTAGCTCTGGATCATCATCCTGATGAGACGACGATTTACTCGGCATTTCATCTGGATCCAAACTGTTTGCAAAGGTTATCACTCTACTGCAGTTACAATGGTTATGCGCTCAGTTCCCGACCTATTTTATCACTATATGAACCATTAATCTAAATGCTAACGGAGTCTATGTCTCGATATAAATGGAATTGTCTGGCGGTCGATTACTATAATTCAATATCAAATGATGAAACACTCCGGCGTTAAAACGATTCTTGATGAGAATACAAGGAGATTATTTTGTTTTATTCAAGATGTGTGGATGTGTAATATACGCCTCCATTACCAAGTGTATTCATGGGAGAGTTGTTACAGCTTACCTTCTTCACATTACTAACATAACCCATTTATCCATACTATTTAAGGAAGCCCTATCCAGATAATATGTTGGAAACCATTTTTCATGTTGATTGGGCACAGCATACAACACATTTACTGGTATAAGTCATTAACAACGATATGTTCAGCAAACAGTGCAGACCCTTATCAGAGGTAACCTTTTTAACCCTTTCCCTAATACAAATGTATAAACGTGTTTTCACGCATTTGCAAACAGAGTAGACCAAGATCAGACGGCTCCTATAGGAGCCGTCTGATCAGGGTCTGCTCTTTTTGCTTATGGAGTTCGATAAATTGATTTCTTCAGTTTCTAAAATGGCTACAATGTTCCACCTTCCATATTTCGTTGTAACATTTTTGTCCAGATATATTCAGTAGGTATCAAAATCTGGAATAAACATAGAACAGGGAAATGGTTAAGGGACACTGGGCACAGATGGGTTGATCATTTACTCCGTGAATGTTCCTGTAAGAAAGAACGACATTATTTAACTGTTTTACAATGGCAATATGACAAAGAGAACGTCTTATCATGACATGAACTGTAGAATCAGGTCTATACTATTTCATAAGCGAACAGAGCAGATCTTGACCAGACGGTTCCAACAAGCGCAAATGCGTAACCAGTCGTGTCTATGGAGTGCAGGATGAAAGTCATCCCAAAAGAATTTTCTGCATGACTTTCATCATGCATTAACCCTATGACCTCATAGACTATTTTAGATACAACCTCTTTGAATAAATCTACCGAAAAGGAGCATTAACTAGAGAAAAGGAAAATTTTAGAATTTTGCAGTTTGAAACCATGGTGATAATATAGGAGCAAATGCTCTATTTATCACAATGGTTTCACAAAGTGACTTTTAAAGAGTCGTCAAAAGTCATCAATGTTAGGGAATGGGTTAAGCAGCCACCTGCCTAAAGAGATCTAAATTATTCCTATTAAAATTCTAACGAGCAGTAGCAAGTCATGGTTTGAATAAGAAATAAAAGAATGTGTTATATTGGTACACGTTTTATCCATAGCCCTGGATAATGTACATTTATGACCTTTAGAAGATTTCATTAATTTAATAGTCTAATCGGATTATAACTATTTACATGATAAACAGCCATACAAGGCTCCATCAATTATGAATATGAATTATTAATTTAATTATTGTATCAAAATAATTATAAAACAAGAACATTGCCAAGAAAAAAACCCAGTAAAACACGGAATAGTGTTATATTGGTGTTGTTTGATCTGGGTCTACACTGCTTGCGAAAGCGTAACAATCCATGGGATTATCGAGTAAAGGGTATCAAAAAAATGGTAGCTCAGTCCATGAAGAAAGAAGTACAGAAGTATCAAAATGTCTACACGGTCAGCCAATCCCCAAATACTCGGCAATGCTTGATTGATGAAGGAGATTTGGGTTTCCCTGTACCCTTTCCCTCATATGAATGTATGTTCACGCATTTGCAAACAGAGTAGGCCCAGATCAGACAGTTCCTATAGGAGCCGTCTGATCAGAGTCTGCTCTGTTTGCTTATGAAATATAATAGATCTGACTTTTCGGTTTCTACCAATACCCAAGACTCATTTATTCATATAACATTATAAAATACAATCTTATAAGTATTCATGACGCCATCATTCTCTCATGAATACTGAACAAGGAAAGGGTTAAGAAAACGCAGTATATATCTATCACATTGTACAACAGACAATGTTCCTGGGGGAAATATTATAAATTCATGAGTCTCATTCAGCGCCGAAACAAAAAAGCAAACAAATCTAATCAGCTGGCATGTTTTGTACCCCGGCAAATAATTTTGGATACTGTAACTAATCAGTTGGGATCAAGATGGGACACCGAGTGTCTCATCAGGATCCAAACTGTTTTGTAGTCTGATTATGTTTTACAGACATTGACAGAAACTCCTTGTTTGAAACCTGAATATGGAGGATAAATTAGAGACCACCCAAGGAACATCGTTCAGAAATGAAGCCAGAAGACAAAGACGTTATAACAATAATTAGACAGATAGCAATGACCTGTATATATATTGATTGTGATGTTCCGTTATCCCTAGAATGTGTGATGTTTGTCATCAGATTATAACAGCAATTAATCAACCATTTTGCTGCCACGTACCGTCGTCTGAAAAATTTGTCGTCTAATTCAAGATTCTTTTTTTTCTTGCAAGAAACATAATTGGAGCACCAAAAATGATATTGTTGAGATCCAAACTGTTTGCATATAGGGTGATCACAGATCCGCCGTTGACATCGAGCTCATAGGAAATATTATGTGTAGAAAAAACAGTCTCTACAATAGCCACACGAAAAGGGTACAATTCTTGATTTTATCTCTTTCCCTAATCCCTATTGAATATTTTTCATGACTTGATTACATCACGGATATTCATTTACAGTAGAACCCTTCTAATGCGACCTGTTAATGAATAAACATGGGTGTCGTTATAAGCAGGTGGTTGCTTAATGCAGGATAAAAGTAATGCAGAAAGCTTTAGGAGCTTTCTGCATTACTTTTGTCCTGTACTAAGCTACCACTTGCCCCTACCACCCAGAATTATACCTCTTTTAGGTGATCGCATTAGCGGGGTTTTGCTGTACTATATTTCTTGTAAAGTAAATTAATCAAGGGAAGTTTTGACTTAGATTTATATACTGTAAGTCCTGATCAAGCGGCTCCTATAAGGTTCGACTGATCTGGGTTTACTCTGTTTGCAAAGACATGACAAGGGGTTTATATGAGGACAAGAGTTCAGATAGTTGGTACCTTAGTGTAGGACAATTGATACCCTTCTGTTAGGTTTCGGCATTACTAGCCACATGCTTGTACAGGCACCCATTTTATTAACCCTTTTGCTGCCAACACCGAATATCTGATTGCATATACAGTAAAACCTCTCTAAACCGGAATTCTAGTAGAGAAGAATTTAAACACTTTTAGGCAGGTGGCTGCTTAATGCAGAGTGCAAGTCATGCAGAAAGCTCCTAGAGGAGCTTTCTGCATGACTTTCACTCTGCATTAAGTTGCCACCTGTCTCCAATATCGATATTTACACCAAATTGGACGTCCGGTTTAGAGAGGTTTTACTGTACAAACAGTTTGGATTAAGACGAGACATCGCGTAACACTGCATCAGAATCCAAACGTTTTGGTGCTGTGATTATGTTTCTCGATTCGAAACAAAATAAATGGAATTGGAAATTGAAATAGTAGCAGACGACATTACGTGGCAGCGAAAGGGTTGTTTACCTGGTTGTTTACCTGGTCGCTTTAGACACATACAATTGTTTGGTGTGAATCACCTTTAATTGTTGGTTATCCATGAAAATACAAAATGCACAGTTTTGATACAACGTTTGGAACAATTCTGAAATAGCGGTCCATGACTAGAACATGTCTTTCTATTTGTTTATTTAGCATCATGAGAGAGGTTGTGGTGTACAAATAGTCTGGATCCAACATGTTTGACATTTAAAATGTATATGCAAAGGAACGCAAGAAACATGTAGGTATTGAAGCAATTGTCTACGATATTTGCTGTCGAAAGCCATTTGGGTATATACCATTTTTCAGGACTGTTGAAACAGAATAACATCTGTCTTAAGCCACCATCCAAAATATCTAATTCTGGATTTTTGTGACAGGTGGTAGTTTAATGCAGGACGAAAGTTATGCAGAAAACCTTTCTTGGAACTTTCTGCATGACTTCATTCTGCATTAAGGAACTGCCTGCTCTTACAGACACCCGTGTTCAATCATCAAATAGACTCTATAGGCAGGGCCTGCTTTAATTGTCGATGAGAAAGCTTTATATGTATAACTGGTTCTTGTTTCAGTCCTTAATCCTTTATTCCATGAATATTCATGTAAGAAATAATTACACCATGAATATTAATAAGATTATTTTTTTTATAAAAGCACTTTTCAAAAAGAGTTATTGTCACGACCCTCTCGTCAGCGTCGGCGTCTGTGTCGGTGTCGGCGTTGGATAACCTTTTTGTTAAGGTCCATTTCTCAGAAAGAATCAAAGATATTTGATTCACATTTGGTATGCATGTGTACTATCACAAGGGGTCCCATTTCACAAGGATAGGTAACCTTAAAATTAATTTTGCTATAATTATGCTCCTTTTACGACTTAGAATTTTCATTGTTGGTTGTTTTATGTTAAGGTCCATGTCTCAGAAACTGTCCAAGATATTTGGTTCAAATTTGGTATGTACATGTGTATGTTAATTATTACAAGGGAGATTCATTTCACAAGGACATTTAACCCTAAAATAAATGTTGCTATAGTTATCTCCCCTTTCAGATTAAGACTTCCACTACACTATCCAGCACTAAAGAAAGTGAAGCGCGCTGTCTGCAGACAACTCTTGTATGCTATGACAAAAGCTGTAGAATCACATATTTAGTGTACCATAATCAAACAGGGGGCAAACTCTGATCAGACGGCTCCTATAGGACCTGTCTGATCTGGGCCTACTCTGTTTGCAAAGACGTAGTTCTAAGGGCGTTTTTATAGAATAAAGGGTTAACCCTTCGCTTGCTATTCACGTCAATATGCGTACCTGTAAATAGTGAAGACCTAGATGAGACAGCTCCTGCAGGAGCTGTCTCATCAGAGTCTGCACTATTTACATGTTAATTGTGCAACCAGTGCACTCCACAGCAGTGATTACACAGCGAAATACTTGTACACAGTGAAGATATATGTAATTATACAACAGGGCATGGGTAAAGAAGGAGAAATGTATTTTAAAATTCAGCAAGCGAAGGGTTAATATATTGTTGAACGTAGAGTGAAACCTGTCTACAGCGATCATCCAAAATAATTGTTATTCTGGGTATTTAAGACAGGTGTTAATCATAACTTAATACTGGTTGAAAATTAGGAGCTTTCTGCATTAAGCAACCATCTGCATTTATATTCCCCGGCTAGATTCATAATATGGTCGCTTTAGCCAAGTTTTACTGTACACATGATACTATACAGGCCGCTAAATGGAAGTCTTGAATATATGCGATGCATATATAGGTAGATGAAAGGAGAGCCGTCTGGTCGGGGTCTACTCTGTTTGAAAAGGTTATACAGTAAAACCTCTCTATAACGGCCACCAAATTGTGTTAATTATTTTGCATTTAGGACAGGTGGTTGCTTAAAGCAAGATGAAAGTAAAACAGAACGTTCCTATAGGAGCGTTCTGTTTTACTTTCACCTTGCTTAAAGCAGCCACCTGCCTTTAACACAATATACTTGATTTAATTTAGTGGCCGTTATAGAGAGATTTTACTGTATGAAGTAAAGGAACTGCTATAGATGACAACTGTGATATACATAACATACATAACATAACATATCGTCTATTCGGCATAAAATACATACATATTTATAGCCTTAACAAACATAGTAGTAAACACACAAATTCATAGTATCTTCATGTGGGCAAATGTTTTACAAAGAGTTTAATTTAACCCTTTCACCACCGCAGTCGCATAAATGCACCACGACAAATAGTGCAGTCCCAGATCAGACGCCGCCTTGAAAAGGCGGCGTCTGATCAGGGACTTCACTATTTGTCTCAATCTCCATTTCTATATATGTGCTTTATTCCTTTGAAATTTGCATTTATTTATCTCATTTCTTTATTTCACTAAATGATTTAACAAACTTGGATTGCAGACGACAATTAGAAATTTGGCGCCGAAAGGGTTAAATCAAAATACAGAGTGGCAGATACAGATGCATTCTTAGATGCTAAAATCGTCCTTTCTCTAACACACACTATGATGTGACCACTCTTTTGAATCGTCTCGAAGAGACGATTCTAAAGAGTGGTCAAAACATAGGTTTTGATGGAGAAATAAGACGTTATACATGACTATGTTTTAATTTACGCATCTTATCTGGACCTCTGCTGATAAGATGCCAACCTTCTCGGCGTCTCATCAGGGTCTAAACTGTTTGTTGAGACTAGTTTCTCAAAAGCTTAAACGAATCAAAGGCACACGTAAATAACAATAACAGTCAGACTTTGAGTTGACGCATTGTTTATAGTATGATGAGAGGTTATTCAGTTAGGTTCAGTCTACCTGGCCACGCAATGATTAATTCATTTTACAAATACCTCAGACATATTGTCTGATCATGTATTACAAATTCATATCAACACGCATTGGCAACTAAATATTCTGCTATGCTTCAGTTAATGTATCTTGTAAGCTAAGACCGGTCAATATATTGTTAAACGAAATATGTCAATAACTCGTATTATAGAAATCAAATGGAATAGAGCTCTTGCTTTCGGAGTGGAAATGTGTGTATGTGTGTGTGTGTGTGTGTGTGTGTGTGTGGGGGGGGGGGTTCATATATTCTATCTTTATATTAAGTAACCTACACGTAACAGTGCCTTCTCACTCTTAGCAATCTGCATATTACGCTATTGGGAAGACAGGTATACAATTGTCACTGATTCTCTGTACATTAAATCTACTGTGCAAGTTTTATTGACCCGTCGCAATATGTAAAATATACATTGGTTTTAACCCATCACGTTATATAGATACGTCTTTTAACCCTTTCAATGCTGAATTTTCAAATGGAATATTCCAAATTTCAAAAAGGTCAAACTTACTGTGAAGGATTCTTCTATGAGCCTTCTCATCCGGGTCTATACTGTTTGCAAATAACATTAGTGACGCCTGTTCTGCACTGAAATTTTAACGCGGTGGCAAACAGAGTAGATCCAGATTAGGCAGCCATTATAATATCTTTTGATCAGGATCTGCTCTGCTTGCTTATGAAATAACATCGATCTGATTCTACACTTAGTGGAAAAAGTCCCCTTGTGCGAAAAATAGCTAATTAATAAATATTCATTATTTTTTACATGAAAATTCATGAAGTAAAGAGATAAAGGATACATGTCAGCGCCATCCTCTCTGCCAATTGTTATTGTTTGTTCACTAATTGATGTTGCGTGTCCTCACTTGGGTTATATTGATCTAGGTGTAGGATTGGGTATTCGTACACAACCTTTTACTGAACAGTGAACTATATTTCTTGAACGCCGTCAAAGTGAAATGACTATCGACTTTTTACGACTTCGGGCGTGATTCAACCCTTTAGTCCATAAATAAGCCTTTGCAAACACACTAGACCCAGATTAGTTATGATATCATATATGTCTGATTAAAAAGTTTCTGCAATGGCAAATATTGTATGTGTTTGTAATACCAATGCATGTAAAACTCATCTCATTAATATCAATGATATCATTATTTCTTACATGAATTTTCACGGAGTAAAGGGTGAAAAGAAGTGGACTTATTGCCTGTTATGAGTCATGTAAACCTTCACTCTTTACTCCATATATACGTCTTTGTGAGCCTTTGCGAATAGGGTTACATGTAACCCCTATCAGACAACTCTCAGGATCTGGGCCCATGCTTATAAAGGTTTTTAGTTGAGTCTGAGTTCGTTCTCAAGCTTTGATTGGTCAGATTTGAGTTCTCAAGCTTTTGATTGGTCAGATTTGAGCCAAAGGCTCAAATCTGACCAATCAAAAACTTGAGAACGAACTCAGACTCAACTGAAAGTTTTATAAGCATGGACCCTGATCTCTTTGCTTACATGTATGAAATAACATAATTATAGATCTGATTCTACACTATAAACAGTGTCAGCGATGGCCAAACTTTGTTGTGTTCGTAGGCCATTGTATAAAAATAATTAATGAAAATTCATGATATAATTATTTCTTACACGAGTATTTATGAAGTAACCGGTTACTCTAGTTAGAAATGCTGTCCGCTGATCAATAGGTCATGTCATAAGAACGGCGTGGTACACTGGTGACAGAAATGATATCAATTATTCAACACTTACGGGTGAATTCGTAATTATCTTTTTTCAAATACATGTAGTTTCGATCTAGATGAGACAAAGAAATCGAAGAGAACCTGATTTCAATTCCAGACTTAAAAAACACAATACAGTAAAAACCCTCTAATTAGCACCAATGCCATCCTTTTAGACAGGTGGTAGCTAAATGCAAGTTGAAAGGAGTTTTCTGCGTGACTTTCAACCTATATTAAGCAGCCACCTACCTAACAAGACCTGTTTTGTTATTTATCAAAATTTCGGTTTAAAGGGGTTATTTTATTGACAAAAATAAGCAGCCTGGGATTAACCCTTTATTTGACAGTGACGCCTTTAGACGTACATGTATGTATTTGCAAACAAAAAGACCTAAATCAGACGACTTCTCTAGGACAGTCTTGCAAACAGAGTAGACCTAGATCAGGAGGCTTCTGTAGGCTTCTGAAATATTTTATCAGCCGATTCTAAAACTTCAAAAATGCTCTTGTTCATAATGCCATGATAAAGAATCAAATATTCTTAACGCAAGAGTTTCAGGTAAAGGTGTGTGCCCAACTACTAAAATCATCATTTCTCCACCAAACCCTATACCGTGACCACTCTTCGAGACGATTCTAAAGAGTGGTCAAAGTACAGGATTTGGTAATTTTTCTTGAACATGTTTAAATTTACGCATCTTCTTTGGACCTCTGGGATGTTATTAAAGTAAAATTTCTCTATAACGACCACTACATTACATCAAGTATTTTGTGTTAAAGGCAGGTGGCTGCTTAACGCATGGTGAAAGTAAAACAGAACGCTCCTATAAGAGCGTTCTGTTTTACTTTCACCTTGCTTTAAGAAGCCATCTGCCCTAAATACCAAATATTTAACACAATTTATTGGTCGTTATAGAGAGGTTTTACTGTATTTCTTATATCAATTATCATGAGGAAAATAGCAAAGTTAATTAATAATGCGAAATATATGATGTCCAAAACCCGACACGTATACCTGACGACAAAACGGAAACAAACTTAATTATTTATTGGCCCTTTTACTGTCAAATGTGAACTGTCTTGCAAGTGAACTAGCTTGAATCCATGACAGGGTTGCTCTGTTTGCTTATAAAATAGTATAGACCCGAGTCTATAGTGTCTTCCATGGTCAAAGATTTCCATGTTAGTAATGCTTTTGACAATAATATAATTTATATTCAAACAGTCATTTCAGAGGGGCTTTCTGAATGACTTTCACCCTGCATTAAGCTGTTTCCGTTCTCCAAGACCGATATTTATACTAAATGTAACGCCCGGTTTAGAGAGTTTTAACCCTTTTCCTTATGTAAGCGCATTTTGACGCATTTGCAAACAGAATAGACCCAGATCAGACGGCTCCTATAGGAGCCGTCTGATCTGGGTCTGCTCTATTTGCTTATGGTGTAATATAGATATGATTCAACAGCTTCCTCTGAGGCAAAATGTCCTGTGTTCAAATGTCATTATAAGAAATTATCTTATTAGTTTGCATGACGTCATTATTTCCTACATGAATATTCATCGGGGAACGGTTTAACTGTACATGTGACTCTTATGTAGGAAAATGAATGGTTTATATTTCCGTAAGCATTCTTCTTGAGCTACAGTAGAACCCGTCTTAAACTGTCATCAAAAAGAGATACAATTATGAGAGTCGTTTAAGATTGGTCTGCTCTATTGGCAGATGCGTGGAAAGACCTTTATATGAAGGAACGGGTTAAAGAAATGTTGTATCAACATTTACCGCTGAAGACAATTATTATTATGACAAACAGTGCAGACCCCGATCAAAGGACTCCCTATGGAGTCATTTGATCTGGGTCTACACTGTTTGATATTGTATTATGTACTCGGCTGTCGCATAATAAGGATTAATGGCGGCTCGTATAGTATAGTAATATCTGTCTAAAGTGACCGTCAGAATTAGGTCTAATGCTGGTTTATAAAGACATGTGGTCGCTTATTGCAGGGCGAACATTATGCGAAAGGCTCGTATAAGATATATCTGTTACTGTTTATTGTGGCAAAAAACTATCCAGCAAACCTCCAACAAACCTCATTAATCATGGGAAATCAGGAATATGCAGAGTACAGCACATTTTAGAACCATGTTTGAAAATCGAAATAGCAATAGATAAGGGATCGTTTTCACATACTAAATCATCATTTCTCCAGCAAACCCTATTGCTGTGACCTCTGTTTATAAACATCTCAAAGAGACGATTATAAATAGTGGTCATGGAGGTTGGTGAAAAAGGAAAGAAGCTAATCTTGGAAATGTGTTGATTTACGTGTCTTATGTGGGCTGCCTCTGAACACAGAACTGTATTTCACAAATTAGTGAAATTACCATTGCCAAGCGCGACGTGACTAGTATAAGCAAACAAGACGGATTCAGATGAGACGTCAGGATCCAAGTAATTTAACACTTGGTGAACCCTTTACTTAATGAATATTCATATCACAATTCAAAATTGTTTAAATCTAATTGGAAGAATTTTATATTGACATCATGGAAAAGAGACACTTGATCTGGGTCTACGCTGTTTACAAAGACTTGAAGAAGAGTTTGTATAAGTTAGACGGTTAACAGTTTTTCATATTCTTTAATCCTTTACTCCATAAATGTGCATTTATACGCATCTGAAACAAAATAGGCTCCCATAAGAGCCGTCTGACCAGGGTCTGCTCTGTTTGCTTATGATATAATATAGATATGATTCTACAGTTTCTGCCAAGGTCAATAACTCCTGTGTCCATGTGCTATTATAAGATATATTTCATTGACATTCATGACGTCATAACTTCTTACATGAATATTTATGATGGAAAGGGTTAAGGAATCAATATGAGTAAAACGTTCTCTATATTAAGTTTGAGCAAGTATCCAGCTTTACAAAAGGACAGGGATAACCTTATTTATTTTTTTAAACCATTTACTTCATGAATATTCATGGAAGAATTAATGACATCGCGAATATTTTTTAACCGTACTTTTATTAGGAACTCTTAACCAAGACAGTAAGTGTAGAATCAGATCAATATTATATCATAAGCAAACAATGCAGACCCTGATCAGAGGGCTTCTATAGGAGTCGTCTGATATGGGCCCACTTTGCAAAGGCAAAGAATTGCACATTTATAGAGTGAAGGGTTACGAATCCAGACAGACACAACTTCGATAAATACAGTAGAACCTCTCTATAACGGCCACTAATTTGTGTTAATTAATTGGTATTTAGGGCAGGTGGTTGCTTAAAGCAAGGTGAAAGTAAAACAGAACGCTCCTATAGGAGCGTTCTGTTTTACTTTCACCTTGCTTTAAACAGCCACCTGCCTTTAACACAAAATACTTGATGTAATTTAGTGGTCGTTATAGAGAGGTTATACTGTAGTGCATACCTAGATCAAGGTATGTACTGTTTGCTACTGAGGCAGTATAATTCAAACTTATAACAATGGTGACTATGCTTATTCATCTATAGAAACCAGTGAGGAAGGGATATTGGGACCGTGTCCGAATATTTAGGGTAGTTAGGGAAATAATTTATTGTCGCAATTGCTCTAGAGAATACGGTACGCTGACGGAACAATGAGAGATCGCTATTGGTAGTCTTAAACGCAGTTGTTACTGTTTATTGTAGCACAAAGCAATCCATCAAACCGCATTTATCATCATACAAATAGCGATACAGCAGAAACCCATCTAAAACTGAGGTTTAGTAGAGAATAATGTAGATATGATATTGTAAGGCAGGTGGTCTCTTAATGCAGGGTGACAGTCATGCAGAAAGCTCCTCTAGAAGCTTTCTGCATGACTTTCACCCTGCATTAAGCTGTCACCTGTCTCCATGACTAATATCTGTACTAAACTGACTTCTACTTTCAAGGGGTTTTACTGTACAGATGTCAGGTTCATGAAAATGCAGACTAATTGAAGAAACTTGTTTTACCCTTTTCCCAATACAGACGCCTTTATATCTTTCCACGCTTATGCGCCAGTAGACCCAGATCAGGCGGCTCCTATAGGAGTCGTATTTAATCAGCTGATCAATGTCTGCTATTTTTTTCTTTGCTTATACAATTACATGTATATTTGATCTGGGTCCATGCTTATAAAACTTTTAGTTGAGTCTGAGCCTTTGGCTCAAATCTAACCAATCAAAAGATTGAGAACTCAAATCTGACCAATCAAAAGCTTGAGAACGAACTCAGACTCAACTAAAAAGCGTTATAAGCATGGACCCTGATTCTACATGTTTTCAATCGCAACAATGACGTGTGTTCATACATATACCATTATAACAACTCATGATGTCGATACATCTTACATGAATATACAGTGAATATGAAATTCGGGAAAATGTAGCAACAAACTCAACTATTATCTAGATACAGTAGAATCTGTTCTAAGCGGCCATTTATTTATTGAACATAGTAGTCTTAGAAAGCAGGTGGTTGCCTAATGCGACGCAAAAGTACATGTACTACAGACAGCTCCTATAGGAACTTTCTGCATAACCTTTGACATGCATTTAGCTACCACCTGCCTTAAATACCCATAATTAGACCTCTTTTTGGTGGCCGCATAAGACAGTTTCTAATGTATATATAAACCCCTATCCTGACAACAGTGTTACATGGCGGGAATTTGGAAACAACCCAGAACCACTTGAGACGCCAAATAAAACGCCTCTTATCTGGAACCAGTCTGTTTCACACTTACTCAGTACCTCTTCACCAGCTTGATCGAACTGGAAGAAAGTAAAAATACTACAGGCAAGAATTTCAGCAGACATCATGTTTAACTGTTACCTGGGTCCATGCTTATAAAACTTTTAGTTGAGTCTGAGTACGTTCTCAAGCTTTTGATTGGTCAGATTTGAGCCTTTGGCTCAAATCTGACCAATCAAAAGCTTGAGAACTCAAATCTGACCAATCAAATGCTTGAGAACGAAACTCAGACTCAACTAAAAGCTTTATAAGCATGGACCCTGGTCCAGATAAGATGCCTAAATGTTACCTGGTCTGACAGAGGTCCAGATAAGATGCCTAAATGTTACCATGTTCAAGTAACTCCTTCATTTCCCCACCAAACTCTATACTGTGACTGCTCGTTAGAGTCGTCGGGAAGAGACGATTCTAACGAGTGGTCACAGTATAGGATTTGGCGGGAAAATAACGATTTTATTATTTGTGTACGCACAAATTTGTCGTTATCTGTAGCTCTGGAAGCCTTAACACTATTATAAGTGTTCACAATTGGCAGCTTTAAGGGGGCGTTTTGCGGTCGCAGTTCCTTTAGGGAATTGTACACAATGCTTGAACAATAATATGCAACTGGTAAAAGATCGTTATTGATAATTTTAACCGCGGTTGTTAATGTTTATGGTTCCACAATGCAATGGAATAAAACCCATTTATCATCATACAGTAGTGATATAAATGGCAGATACAGAAAAAATGCAGAGAAAACCTAATTTTAGAAGCTTGTTTAAACCTTTTACTCGTTTAAACCTTTTACTCTATAAATGCGCCTGTCTACGCCTTTGCAAACACATAAGACCCAGATCAGACGGATCCTATAGGAGCCGTCTGATCAGGGACTGCTCTGTTTACTTATACATGTAATATAATAAAGATATGATTTTTCAGTTTCTGCCATGACCAAACATATATGTGCCTATCATTTCTTACATGATTATTCATAGAGTAAGGTATTAACCCATAATAGTGTGACGAAAATATAGATTTTTAGAAAGTTACCTCCCTTGTATGAATCTACTTCATTTACTACAGATAGTGCAATTCAAATCTCAAGCAGAGAAAGACTTTGAGGGTACTTATTTACTGTTTATTTTCATTCTGATTTGTTTCTATGATTATTAGACTTGTTAAACATAGACCCCATTATCCCGTTATTATGAATATTCAGTTATTTCTACTGATTGAATTGATTTGTCACTAGACGCTCATTAAAAGATTAGCTACTGATCAATCATTGGAAGGTTTCCCTAGATGCTTGGAAATCACTTTATAATGTCGCTAGGGGGCGCACATTGAACAGACCGGTATAAAAGCAGCTCGCATCGACGAGAATGTTTAATCTGTTCTCTGTCTTCGGGCAGAGAGGTAGCCAGCTTGGTACATACTGGCGAACACGGGGACTTTAGACAAGTGCCTAGTTAACTCCAGCATTATTGAAATGCAGGGGCTCTGCTAGAACTAGTTCTGGGTCGCCGCTCGTTAATATCTACGCAAGGTCTTTAAAAGCTGACTTGTTTCATCCATTCCGGGATAGGTTTGGAGGTGTTTACAGACCAGGTTTATATGGTCTGGGAAGCAGGCTTCTGGCAAGCTGCATAGAAGCAGGTTTTTGGTAAAGTCAGACTTTTAAGGTTCGAAGCAAGTGTGTTTTGGGTCTGAGAAAGCAAGCTTCGAAGTCTGTGACAGTTTTTTATTGTTTTGTACATATAAAAGTGATTCTTTTTCTCAAATTAATGTTTGATTGTTTTAAAGGCAAGAAGCCGCATTAAATCATTGTGAATCATTTAAATAATTATAGTTTTGTATACATACATAAAGTTAGTTTAACAATCATATAGGCTAAGCAGCCCCAAGGAAAATTGTTTATTTGCGTCTCGGAGCTCAGATAAGCTCGGTACACGTTACAAAATTTGGTGGCAGCGTAGTGGGATATAATTATAACCAACACCAGTTATATCTTACCCCTAGTCAAAAGCATGGCTTCCGGATTTCTTGATGAGGAAATCCAAAGCATGGACGCAAAGCTTCGAGAGCTGCAGACAAAGGCAGAGATTACGAGGCTTCAAACTGAAATTTCAAGGCTAGAACAGCAATGTCAAGGTTCAATACAACAGTTTGAAACTCCAGTTAGACCAAATACCAATGAAAGAAGAGAAACATTACAGACTGGTTTTGAAATGCCTCAGCCAAGTCAAGATAGGTCGCATATAAACATGCCCCTACAGACGCCTTTTATAAATGGGTCTCAGAATCATGACTTGGAACCCATAAGACCAAGTCTTATTAGATCAAATGTGTTAGAGCAAAAGCAATTAACATCAACCCCTATACCAAAATCTGAAGAGCATGTTTCTAAGCAAACACAACAGAATAGTTTCAAGCAGACTTGCACCAAAGTTAAGCCAGCCACATATGATGGTACAGGGTCTTGGAACGATTATAAGGCACATTTTGAGGCATGTTCCAAAATCAACTGCTGGTCAAACGAAGAGAAAGGCTTGTACCTTTCAGTTTCCCTTCGTGGCCAAGCACAGGGTATTCTGAGTAATTTGGCACAGGACTCAAACAACTTTGATAAGTTGATGACAGCACTCAAGGAAAGGTTTGCTCCGCCAAACCAGGAAGATTTACATAGGGCTCAGCTTCGTGAGAGACGACAAAAAGCATCCGAGTCACTCTCAGAGATGGCACAAGATATCAGAAGGCTCGTAAACCTGGCCTACCCTTCAGCACCTGCTGATTTAAGGGATGTTCTAGCTAAAGAACAATTTATTGACTCCTTGGCAAGCTCAGATATGAGACTCAGAGTCAAGCAGAATAGGCCAAAGGATTTGAACGACGCTGTACGACATGCTATAGAGTTAGAAGCATTTATCAGGGCAGAAAGGAAAATTACAGAAGGCAAGGGTTATTTTCAGTCTGTTGGAGAGCCATCCTACACTGAAAACACAGATAAACTTGCTTCTGATGTGAAACAGCTGAAAGACGCTATGTCAGACCTCAAGCAAGGTTTTGAAAGCTTTAAAATTCAAAAAGATCGTACTCAGTATAGCGCAGGAGCCTCAGGCAAAATTTTCCGCACCCAGGGTGGGAAGTCATATCGTCCAAACGATCAAAGAAGAAAGTGCTTCAAATGTGGCTCAACCGCACATTTGAAACGAAACTGTCCAAAGGAAGACGACTTTAGGAAACCAAACCCCCCTTCAAATACACATAGTGTTACATGCTCAAAACCAACAGGGTCGGGTTTGTTCATAACATCCACGATAGGTGGACTCCACGTCGACTGTCTGGTAGATACAGGAGCAACCCTGAGCATCGTTTCTTCTCGAGTATGGGACAGAATAGGGAAGTCAAATGTGATAAACTTCAGTCAGAAAATTGTGTCTGCATCAGGTACACCATTAAGTGTTCTTGGAAGAACTGAGATATCTATTGAAATAGAAGGGTCGAAGTTCTCTGTTCCAGTGATAGTTGCAGATGTGGAAGCAGATATGATACTGGGGCTTGACTTCATGAAAGCATACAATGTAGGCATTGATGTAGCAAACACTACTTTGACCATCAATGGGAAAGTCTGTTCACTGCACATGGCTGGTAAAATAGGATGTTTTAGAGTTGTGGTTCAGGAAAAGGTTTCATTGGAACCTATGTCAGAAACTGTGATTATGGGTAAGGTTTCTGATGCTCAGAACTTGAGATGTGAGGACTTGTACCTCGTTGAACCCTCTGAGAAGATCATGGAGAAAAGTGAGAGTCTCGTTGCTCGAGCTCTTGTAACAGCTGGAAAAACTGTGCCAGTGAGGGTCATGAATTTGTCCCAGGTATCGAAGACATATAATGTTGGAACAAACATTGCAACTGTTAGTCCAGTGACAGAGGTTCAAAGCCAGAAAACGGAGCCTAGCTTTGAAAAACAGTTGCCGGAACATCTGTTGGACTTGTACAACAGAAGTGCCGAAGGTCTGAGTTTAGAGAATCGTAAGCAGGTTTCGAGGCTGCTTCAAAAGCACAGTGAAGTGTTTTCAAGCTCAGATGAAGATCTTGGCAGGACAGGTATAATACGACACAAAATTTCTACAGGGAATGCGACACCTATCAAACAAAGATTACGCAGGGTCCCAGCACATCTAACTGATGAAGCTCAAAAGCAGGTTTCAGAGATGCTAGAGAAAGATGTTATAGAACCATCAAAAAGCCCCTGGGCTAGTGGCATAGTTCTCGTTCAGAAAAAGGACGGCACCCAGCGTTTTTGTGTTGACTACCGAAAGGTCAATGATATAACTGTGAAGGACTCGTATCCTTTGCCTAGGATCGACGAAAGTCTAGACCAGTTAGCAGGTTCAAAGTGGTTTTCCTGCTTAGACCTTAATTCAGGATACTGGCAGGTAGAAGTAGACCCTGAAGATCGGGCCAAAACCGCCTTTATCACAAGAGAAGGTTTATTTCAGTTCAAGGTCATGCCTTTTGGCTTGTGTAATGCACCAGCTACGTTTGAGAGACTTATGGAAACAGTCTTGGCAGGCTTACACTGGAAAATATGTCTGATATATCTCGATGACATCATCGTGACGGGAAAAACTTTCGATGAAATGGTTCAGAACCTCGATTCTGTGCTCCAAAGACTCCAAAATGCAGGCCTTAAATTAAAACCTAAGAAATGCAATTTGTTCAAACAGAAAGTCGAATTTCTTGGACACATTATTTCAGCTGAAGGCATATCCACAGATCCCAAAAAGACTGAATGCGTTCGCACATGGCCCATACCGACCTGTGTGAAGGAAGTCAGATCTTTTCTTGGCTTTTGTAGTTATTACAGGAGGTTCATTGAAAGTTTCTCTCACATTGCAAAGCCACTTTATCGTCTCACAGAAAAGAATGTAAAATTCGAATGGAGTCAGGACTGTGAAATGGCGTTTTCATGCTTGAAGGAAAGGCTAACAGAAAGTCCAATACTTGCACACCCAGACTTTACAAAAGCTTTTATTCTTGATACTGATGCAAGCAATGACTCTATTGGAGCAGTGCTCTCCCAGAAGATTGACAATAGAGAAGTTGTCATTGCATACGCCAGTCGAACTTTGACAAAATCAGAGCGCAAATATTGTGTCACAAGGAAAGAATTACTTGCCCTTGTACACTTCGTGAAGTACTTCAGACACTATTTGATTGGTATGCCCTTCCTTGCTCGAACAGACCATGGTTCGTTGAGGTGGCTAACCAATTTCAAAAACCCAGAAGGTCAGGTTGCGCGTTGGCTTGAGACCTTGTCTTCATACAATATGAAAATTGAGCACAGGGCTGGAAGGCTTCACGGCAATGCCGATGGAGTAAGCAGAATTCCATGCCGACAATGTGGTCTAGAGAACCATGGCGAAAACACAAGGCAGCATAAAGTGTCTTCTGTTTGTCCTATCTTGCATGAATCATTTGAAGATGACAAGAATAATGTTTCATTACTGGAAGCTCAAGACAACAGTGAAGACATAGACACAGTGAAAGAGTGGTTGCAACATGGTCAGCGACCTGACTTCAAAGACATATCAAACAGGAGCTATTTTCTGAAATCACTGTGGAACCAGTGGCACCGCCTTGAGGTCATTGAGGAACTCTTAGTAAGGAAATGGGATGTGCTTGAAACATCTATTTCTTACTGGCAAGCAGTTGTTCCATTACGTTTGAGACGTGAGATTCTGAAACACTGTCATGACGTACGGGCATCTGGTCACTTGGGTGTAAAGAAAACACTCCATCGAATCAGACAGAGGTATTACTGGCCAGGTCTGCAAAATGATGTTCGGAGCTATATTTCAGGGTGTCAAGCTTGTATGAAACGAAAGTCACCTTCACCCACAAAGAAAGCTCCAATGCAAGTCTGTGGTAGTGGTTATCCCATGGAAAGAGTTGCCCTAGACATACTCGGTGAACTACCTAAGACAGAAAAAGGAAACAAATACATATTAGTCATTGCAGACTACTATACGAAATGGACTGAAAGTTTCCCAATGCCAAATATGGAGGCCAAAACAGTTGCTAAGATCCTTGTTGAAGAGGTTGTAGCACGATTTGGTGTACCCCGAATCATCCACTCTGACCAAGGTAGGCAATTCGAGGGTATACTTTTTCAAGAAATGTGCAAGTTACTTCAAATCGAGAAGACCAGGACAACGCCATACCACCCTCAATCAGATGGTATGGTGGAGAGGTTCAATAAAACATTGGCCTCAATGCTGAGTATGTATGTTGATGAAAACCATCGGGACTGGGATGAACAGCTCCCCTATGTAATGATGGCATACAGATCCTCCCAGCATGAAACAACCGGCATGACGCCAAACATGCTTATGCTCGGGAGAGAAACTTCAACACCCCTTGATCTCCTGTATGAGATGCCACCCAGTGTTAAGAAGATTCCACCAAATCAGTGGGTCTGGGAGTTGCAGGAAACCCTAGAATCTACTCACAATCTAGTTAGACAAAGCACTGGCCAGGCAATGCTAAGGCAAAAGAAATACCATGATATGAAGCTAGCTTTCGAACAGTTTCAGACAGATGACATGGTATACGTGTACTTTCCAGTCAAGAAAATTGGATGTTCATCCAAACTGACTTCTTACTGGAGAGGTCCTTTCAGAGTAGAACAAAAGATCTCTGATGTTTTGTACAAGGTAGGTTGTGGTTACTCAGGTACTCCACAAATTATTCATGTAGATAGAATTAGAAAGGCTCACTCCCAGCTCTTGCTGAATGAAGAAGCAGCAGAGACATCAGAAAATCAGACAGTTACAGTAGAGAAAGGTAGGGAAGAGGTAGCTTTTTCAGAGCCTGAAGTTGATGAAGCAGAGGCTATTCTCCCAGAGTCTGAAGATCAAGTAAGTAGGTTCGGGAGAAAAAGACAAAAGCCTGCCTGGGCTAAAGATTATACTTTCTCTCTTTTCAGAGCAGAAATGCCGAACACAAAGATTACAGCCCGTAAAGATGTACTCTGTTTCCACTGCAAAGAGAAATTTCCAGCTGCGCAGTACTCTGAACACATCAAAGACTGCTGGGGAAAGAGACTGACCTGCACTCACTGCGGGAATACTTTCAAGGAGATGTTGTATCTGAAACGACACATTAGGAACTTTCATGGCTCAGAACAACAAAAGTGTGCCTCAGTCAGTTTAAGGAATGACAGTGAATCTGATTGGGATGAAGATCCAGAAGTTATCATTGAACAAGATGACTTGGACAGCAATGAACTTTATTCTGGCAGAATGAAGCGAAAGGCGACTCGCCCAGACCCGGTCAAAGCACCAGCAAAGTCTGTTAGAACAGAGACCGTGACAAGTGATAGTATGACCACAAAGTCAATGGAATTACCTCGAGCATGTGTCAGAGAGGCAGAAACACATCGAAGTGTATCTGTGCAGGTTGGACATCAACCCGTGAACACATCAGAGGCAGAAATTCAGGTTGGAGTGAAACACACTGACACTGCTTGTCAAGCAAATCTAATGGCTGGGATAATACCTGAAACAGTATATCAGTGTCATACCTGTGACATTGCTTTCAAGAGCCAGGCCATGATGTTCATACACCAGGGTTGTCACACAATTGGTCAGGAGCTAAAGTGCAATGTGTGTGGTGTTACTTGTGAGGACAAGATGTCCTTCTTCATTCATATTACCATGGGTCATAGGCAGTGAAGGTTTAGTTTTACCTTTGGTTTCACGGGTAAAAGTTGAATTCTGCCAGTGCAGATATTCCAAGATGATTCTTTAAAGTGCCAGTTTTTACAGTTTTGTTTTACAAAGTTATTTTTATAAGACTCACCCAGGTCAGGTAGACCAAGCTTAGTTTAGATTATTCTTTTTGTTAGTTTTTGTTTTTTGTTTTTTTGTATATTAAAAGTTGACATACCTTTACTTTGTTTGTATTGTCATAGATATCAGTCGGGACGACTGAACCCGAAGGCGTGGGTAATGTGACGAAAATATAGATTTTTAGAAAGTTACCTCCCTTGTATGAATCTACTTCATTTACTACAGATAGTGCAATTCAAATCTCAAGCAGAGAAAGACTTTGAGGGTACTTATTTACTGTTTATTTTCATTCTGATTTGTTTCTATGATTATTAGACTTGTTAAACATAGACCCCATTATCCCGTTATTATGAATATTCAGTTATTTCTACTGATTGAATTGATTTGTCACTAGACGCTCATTAAAAGATTAGCTACTGATCAATCATTGGAAGGTTTCCCTAGATGCTTGGAAATCACTTTATAATGTCGCTAGGGGGCGCACATTGAACAGACCGGTATAAAAGCAGCTCGCATCGACGAGAATGTTTAATCTGTTCTCTGTCTTCGGGCAGAGAGGTAGCCAGCTTGGTACATACTGGCGAACACGGGGACTTTAGACAAGTGCCTAGTTAACTCCAGCATTATTGAAATGCAGGGGCTCTGCTAGAACTAGTTCTGGGTCGCCGCTCGTTAATATCTACGCAAGGTCTTTAAAAGCTGACTTGTTTCATCCATTCCGGGATAGGTTTGGAGGTGTTTACAGACCAGGTTTATATGGTCTGGGAAGCAGGCTTCTGGCAAGCTGCATAGAAGCAGGTTTTTGGTAAAGTCAGACTTTTAAGGTTCGAAGCAAGTGTGTTTTGGGTCTGAGAAAGCAAGCTTCGAAGTCTGTGACAGTTTTTATTGTTTTGTACATATAAAAGTGATTCTTTTTCTCAAATTAATGTTTGATTGTTTTAAAGGCAAGAAGCCGCATTAAATCATTGTGAATCATTTAAATAATTATAGTTTTGTATACATACATAAAGTTAGTTTAACAATCATATAGGCTAAGCAGCCCCAAGGAAAATTGTTTATTTGCGTCTCGGAGCTCAGATAAGCTCGGTACACGTTACAATAGTTTAGAGACGTATAGCCACGCCTTTGCAAACAGAGTAGATCAAGATATGGTCCTATAGGAGCCGGCTGATCAAGGTCTGCCCTGTTTGCTGTTACTTATATAGATCTGATTCTATAGTTTCGGTCGAGGTGAACAATTGTATGTTCATATACCATTATAAAAATTCAGCTATATTCATGATATCATTATTATGTCTCCCACCACATAGTGGTGTGGAATACATATTGATTTACTCCTTTCCGTCTGTCTGTTCCCCCGTCCGTCCCTCCGTCCGTCTGTCTGTCACAAAATCTTGTCCGCTCTCTAAGTCTAAAGTTCTCATCTAATTTTCACCAAATCTTATAAAAATGTTTATAGCTATAATATCTAGGCCAAGTTCGATATCCAGCAATATTGTTACAGGACCTTCAGAGCTACGGCCCTTGATTTATCCAAATGTGGCCTTTAAGCCTCGTCCGCTCTCTAAGTCAAAAACGTCTGGTCCAATCTTCATTAAACCTTATAAAATGTTTATGGCTATAATATATAGGCCAAGTTCAATATCCAGCAAGATCGTTTAATGAACTTTAGAGTTATGGCCCTTGATTTATCAACATTTTGGCGTTTTGCCTTGTCCGCTTCCTAAGTCCAAAACGTCTCCTCCAAACTTCACCAAACCTTATAACAATATTTATAGTTATAATATCTAGGCCATGTTTAATAACCAGCAAGATTGAACTAGGCACTTTAGAGTTATGACCCTTGAATAATACAAAATTGGCCTTTTTAGCCTTGTCCACTCTCTTAGTCATAAAGTTCTCATCTTATCATCACCGAACCTTATGAAAGGTTTATGGTTATAATATCTAAGCCAATTTGAATAAGTAGCAATATTGGAACATGTACTTCAGAGTTACGGCCCATGAATTGCTGAAAACTTGGCTTAATTTTAGCTGTGTCTACTCTCTAAATCAAAACGTCCTCATCCAGTCTCTAACAAACTTCATAAACATTGTATTGGTCTTGGTCAATTTTAATGAACAGCAAGATTACACTAGACACTTTTGAGTTATGGTCCTTGAATTATTCAAATTTTGCCTGTTTTAGCATTGTCCTTTCTCAAACTCAACGACTTTCTGTCTGACCTTGTAGAAACTTCCTGAAAATCTTTACAGGAATAAAATATTGGATGAAGTTAGATAAGCAGCTAAATTTCTTAAGGCATGTCAAGGTTATGTCCCTTGGAAATAATAAGAAATGTCTGTTTTAGCCTTGCCGCTCCCTAACTCCCATAGTTTTCATCAGATCTTCGGCCAATGTATGAAAATATTATTTGTGAGTTTTTTTTCTTTGTCAAGTTAGAAAAAAAACTTATTATAGAAGGCATGAGCAGGTGGGAGACATATGTTTTTCTTAAAAACAAGCTCTAGTTTTAAATGGATATTTATCAATATATCAATTTATAAATGTTGCATCCCTCGCTAACTTGCAGATTGTTTAGATCCAGATGAAACACCCAGAAAACGTGAACCAAACTGTTTGAACTGTTTCGAAAACAGCTGCCAGGACACATGATATCCGGGTGTGCAGATTTATTCCGTATGTGTTGGCGATATCTAAGTTCTATTTTGTTCTAGAAGCAAGGAATTGGGAATGTTAGTACTGATTAAAAAATGCGTTTATGAAACATGCTTTAGAGAGAACTTTGTTGGTCATGAAATAATCTACACAATAGAATATTGATTATGTGATGCATGTATTTTCAAATAACGCGTTATCTGCCATAGGAATCTTTCAAATACCAACATCATTGCCTATGTTTATTTCTTAAAGGCACAGTTTCTTAATTGTCTTACAGACACTCAGAGTGTCAAATAGTTTGGATCCTGATCAGACGCAGACATGCCAATTGCTAATTTGCCAGTTGCCAAAATTAATGCTAATTGATTTTTTGCTAGTTGCTAAATGCAAATTGCTAATCTGCCAGCTGCAAAATGCTAATTCCTTTTTGCCATTTGCTAATTGTAATATTATTCTAATTTCTTTTCTCTGAAGAGTGCGTGCTGGCACCCGGCAAAATATGTTTAGTAGGTCAAGTATAGCCCCGCATTGCCTTCTCAGGATCCAGATCGGCGGGCTTCATTCCACAATATGTTTTATGTCCTTTATGAATGATATTGTTCAGACATTTTAATGAAATAAGATCTTAGGATCTTCGTCGGTACCGTATGGAATGCGGATCGGGCCATGCCAATTACTAAATGCTAATTGCTATTTTGCCAGTTGCTAAATGCCAATTGCTAATTTGCCAAATGCCAGTTTTTGATTTGTCAAATGCCAATTGCTAAATGTCAGTTGCTAATTGCCATATTGTCATTAATTCTAGTTTCTTTTCTCTGAAGAGTGCTTGGCGGGTCCAAGGATTAGACAGATCGGCGGACTTCATTCTACAATATGTTTTGTATCCTTATCAAAACAATAATATACCCAATTCATGTACATCTGTACGCGAGAAGAACACGTCCGTAACGTTTTCATTTGGCATATGGCAGTTTAGCAGACAGAAATTGGCATGTCCCGACCCGCATTCCATACATTTAGTCTTCTGAGACCTTTCAAAGTTTGTTTCTAACAGGTTGACGTCTATAAGCTAGGGAATGTTACTGTGGCAAATATCATCAGATAACATATTAAATGACTTTTTGTAGGTCGGTAAGGTGAGCTATGTTGATTCTGTATGTAGATGTTATATCAAATCCTTGTGCCCTGTCAATAACGACCTGAGTTGCAATAGCTTGGATCCAGATGAGACGCCGGGTAACTCGGCGTCTCTTCAGGAGCCGAACTGTTTGACAAATAGGTCCATAATTCAAACAGCATCGTGAACTGAGCAAATCGGAAAACAAACAAATAAAAGCAAGTCAAGACAGACGACAGTATAGAAGTGTAAGGTCAAAACAGCGTAATTTCACTATAAATAAACATAAAACATTACTTTTCGTAATAAACCAATAACCATGTCCTCGTTTCCAAGTTCTATGTAGTATGTCTTTGCAGTCAGAATACCACATAGTATCAGATGGATTAGACAACACTGGACTTATTTCAACAATGTATTCTCCTCTAAAACATGACTGTTTGGCTCCAGGCTTCTCCCTAATTGACAGTAGCTGGAATCCAAGCAAATGCTTTAGAATATTGTTAGTTTTCAAGAATACTCTCAAAATATAATATATCGTTTGGTTTCATGCTTCTGCCTTTAATGATAGAAGTTGAGAGCTGGGTAAAATGTTTGACAGTATGCTAGCCTTTCACTCGAGAAATACGCCTTTTTACACTTTTCCAAACAGAGTAGACCAAGATCATACGGATTATAGGAACCGTCTGATCAGGGTTTGCTCTATTTGCTTGTGACACAATGTATATATAATTCTACAATTTCTACCATGGCCAAACACCCTGTGTTCATTTGTAAGTATAAAACATTAATCTAATCAATATTCATGTCATTATTTCTTATATGAATATTCATGGAGTTAAGGGTTAATCCTCAAAATATGGTGTCGGATTCAAACCATTTCCTATTTTTCTTTTGACCAATATCAGAGCAACCGATAAAGGTCCAAACTCAAGTACTAAAAATGTCCGTTATCCTGTCACCAACCGCTAAAACGATCGTGAAACAGGTCGCCGAATATTTTTTTGTGTTACCTACCACTTTTCCTTATATGGAGTGCAGTTTCCCTTCTCCTGGAAATAAAGAAGTCGTTATTGTATGCATCTTAACTGTACCTCTGATTCCATTATCCTTCTGTAAAAACCCAATTTCTGCTAAAATTGGATAAGTAGGATATGTGTTAATTTAATATACACATACACTGCGACCATGTGCTTTGAGCCAATCCCTCCTACTGACGCCTTTTAATGACTCCATAAAAGTAATTTTTAAAACCATTGTGATAAATAAAGTACCTAGTTAGAGTCTACGTTCAGTCCGAATGACCGCTCAGCCGACTGTACATTTACTCCAGTGGTCATTGAGTCATTGGCCTAAAATATTGAGCACTGCTAACATATGGCACAATCATGCAGCCGCAGTACCGGCGAGTGACCCTCACAGGTACCCATTTTAACCCCTGGGTGGAGAGGATGTGCAGGTGGGAGACACGGAAAAGCGTCTCTGAAATTTCCGGGAGAGACAGGGATCTGAACCCCGGATCTCCGGACTGACAGTCAACCACGTTACCACTAGACCACCGCCACTTACAAAGGAGCAAATGCTCTATTTATCACATTGGTTTAAAAACTATACAAGTAATGTGTTCCTTTTTTCTAGTAACTGCTCCTTTTTAGTAGATTTATCCAAAGTGGTTTGGTCAAAATGTAGTTTAGGAGGGAATATGTTAACAAATTATCTGATTACTAGTCATGAAAGACTTTTATTTTATGAAAGAAATGATAAACTCATGAATATGTATTAACTGGAATTTTATGATAGTATATGAATGTAATTGTTTTTACATTGGCAGAAACAGTAGAATAAGATCTATGTAACTCCACAAGTAAGCGGAGCCTACCCTAATAAGACGGATCATACGGGAGCAGTATGATTGATCTGCGTCTACTCGGTTTGCAAAGACGTGAACATGTGTTTATGTCAGGTAAACGGTTACATATTTGCTCTCTGGGTATCCCCTAGAGTGCAACTTATATACTGGACTGTAGATAAGATACTGCTGATGAATCAACATATCTTATAACGATTGGCAGAGAAATATTACAACTGCAGTAGAATCTGTCTCAACCATTTACCTCATAGGCTATTTTTAGATCCAACCACTTTGAATAAATCTACCGAAAAGGAGCATTAACTAGAGAAAAGGAACATTTTAGAATTTTGTAGTTTGAAACCATTGTGATAAATAGAGCATTTGCTCCTTATGGGAGCAAATGCTTTATTTATCACAATGGTTTCACAAAGTGACTTTTACAAAGTCGTCAAAAGTCGTCAATATGTGAGAATGGGTTAAACCATTCTCTCCTATTGACGCCTTTTTGTGCCTTTGTAAAACTCATTCTTTAAAACCATTGTGATAAATAGTACATGCAGCAAATGCTCTATTTATCACAACGGTTTCAAAACTATGCAATTCGGTAGATTAATTCAAAGAGGTTGTGTATAAAATTAGTCTAGGAGGGAATTAGTTAAGTGGCAATAAAAAAGATGTCTAATTATGGGTATGTAAGGCACGTGGTAGCTTAATGCAGGTCAAAAGTAATGCATAACGCTCTTATAGGAGCTTTCTCCATTACATTTGCCCTGCCTTAAGCAACCACCTGCTATTTAACACTCCTATGTCCAATAATGGCCGTTTAAGACAGGTTCTTTTGTACTTTACTTATATTTCTTACATGTACATACATATCTAGAAATTATCAGATAACACTCGTATGATAGCACAGAATGGGTTTAATCCCTTACTTCATGCATACGCCTTTGTACGCTTTGAAAACAGAGTAGACCCAAATCAGATTCTGACCAGGGTCGGTTCTGTTTGCTCATGAAGTGTCTGCAGATTGTTTATACGCACCTATACCGATTCAAATGATTTCATTTTATATTCAAAAACATGAACATTCATGGAGTAAAGGGTTATGGCCAAGTCCCCAGTTTCACGAAAACAAACTCAAAGGTGTGTAACTGTTAGACACAACTGCGTTTAATGCTTTTCATTTCAAATAACAGTTAGTTGATGTCCCAGTATAGGCTACCGTGCACCCCCCTGCAGAATTTTTTTCACATATACCAAGTTGTTTAGAAAGTCAAGTGAGTCAATATTCCAACCTGTCCTCAAAGATAAACTCAATTGAAATGTATTTTAGAGCACGGTTTCTATGGCAACCATCACTCAAAACCAGAGACATGCCATATTTGCTTTAATATGCCATAACATTCTTTCTATAAATTGTAGAACAACAAAACTGGTGTCAAAATGAAGCTTATACATTACGCTTTAACTTGGTTATATAACATCATTTGCATCTCATTTGCATATTCATGAATATTAATGAGAATGGCTAAAATAGCTGAAAATTGCTTAAATTTTATCATTTCTCCAAAGAAAGTTCCGTTTTAAGAAGATTTTAGCCATTTTCTTGAGATAAAAGTTATTATGCATAATATATTACATCACTAGTTATTTGATTTAATGTTATTTTCATATTTTTATGCCCCCATCCCCGATCAAAGGGGAGGGGCATATTGTTTTAGCCGTCTTTTTGATGGTTGGTTTGTCCCCAACTTTAACGTTGGCGATAATTTTTATAGCCATTGCAAATACATTCTTCAAACTTGGCATGCATGTGCAACTTATGCTGGCGAACATTTTTAGGGGTGACTTATTAAGGTCAAGGTCATACATCAAGGTCAAATGTCAAATTACGGGTCAAATTTAGATTAGCGATAAATATTTTATCATTCAACATACATCCTTCAAACTTGGCATGCGGGTGCAACTTATAGAGGTGAACAGTTTTAGGTGTGACTTATTAAGGTCAATGTCATATATCAAGGTCAAAGGTCAAATTACGGGTCAAATTCAGATTAGCGATAATGTCGTCATTCAACATACATCCTTCAAACTTGCCATGCATGTACAAATTATGGAGGCGACATTTTAGGGTGACTATTGAACGTCAATGTCATACACCATGGTCAAAGGTCATATGGGACATAGTGTTTTTCAAACACATTTTGTTTATGGATATACGGTACTTAAATTTCACTTGACATGTGCATACAAAAATGGGTGAGGTAAAGCATAGAAATGGAATGCCAAAAACACTGAATATGTAATTTATCTTGATTTCTTACTAAATGTGGTAAATGAGAAAACACAAAGCCAGATGATTGTAAATCTTTTCACACAAATTACGAAAACAAGAAACAGTAAACGTCATGAATAGGAGTTGGGAAAGTGATGAATATGCCCTGACATTACAGTGTCGAAATGTTGTGCCCATTTGTGATGGTGAGGCATTCCAATACATGTCAGAAGACGGCAAAACTAGTTAAAACTACGATAGAAGAACTAAAATCCACACACGAATGAACAGAAACCAGGGTAGTTCTGTATGCGTTATACGGCAAGAGAATTGGTATGACAATTATCAAATAAGTTATCTAGATAGTGCCATTTTCTGTATCATTTTCTACTACATGAGCGATTTTAAGTACTGTAAAGTACTTTTTGGCACTGGAACTGGTAACTCGAAAAAACTACAATATGGGGGGAAATATCAAGTGGACATGCAGAAGAATATCGGGCAGCTCTCCTCGGTATTCATGCATATTGTGGTTGTGACACCACAAGTGCGTTTAAGGGGAGGGGACATGTAAAACCTACTAAGGTTATAGAGAAGACGCCGCGAAGTGTGGCCTCTCTTGCCAAATTAGGGAAGGAGTGGACAGTAACAGAAACGTTGCCCTCAGACTTAGACTCTGTCACATGCACAGTTTATGGAAATACTAGGATGACCTATGTGGACAAGGTAAGACTAATGAAAATGAAAGAGATGTGTGATGGCAGCCCTGATGTGTCCAAAAATGTCGAGCTCTGTCTATCTCTACTTTGCAGCCATGTAAAAAGTACCAATATGGCAACCAACTACCAAGTCGGTATCTGGAAAAGATCACACATACAGAATCCCAATATTCCTCAGGCATCAGATGGTCATGGATGGACCGTCGGGGAAAATGGACTTCTGGGGCCGCTGTGGTTTGATGGTCACATACTGCCACCTCAGATGCTTAACGTACTGGAGGAGATGACTGATGACATTGGAGACACAACCGATAAACGTAATATTGAGACAAAGGATGACAGTTGTGAGCTGATTGGTGATGAAGATGTGTGATCAATTTGACCATGTTGACAGTTGAATTTCATTGTGAGACTAGTAATGTTACAATAAAGATACATGCCGATAAATGAATAATACTTAAACTACGTCATATCAGAATACATGTGATGTAATAGAGCTTTTCAACATGACGACTTAACAGTTATAGAAGATAATGATGACCAACTTAACTTAAAAATGATTTAGAATGTCAGCATTATGACTTTGGTTGTATATTTGCCATATATCCTGTGTTTCGTTGACAATAAGACTGTCTCATTAATACTCATGAACATATACTTTAGAGTTGATATTCTGCACCTAAATTCCGAATTATGTGTTATACCAGTGTGAAACACTATGTCCCATATGACCTTTGACCATGATGTATGATATAGACGTTAAATAGTCACCCTAAAATGTCGCCTCCATAAGTTGTACATGCATGGCAAGTTTGAAGGATGTATGTTGAATGACGACATTATCGCTAATCTGAATTTGACCCGTAATTTGACCTTTGACCTAGATATATGACCTTGACCTTAATAAGTAATCCCTAAAATTGTTCACCTCTATAAGTTGCACATGCATGCTAAGTTTGAAGGATGTATATTGAATGATGAAAGAAATATCGCTTATCTAAATTTGACCCGTAATTTGACCTTGATGTATGACCTTGACCTTAATAAGTCACCCCTAAAAATGTTCGCCAGCATAAGTTGCACATGCATGCCAAGTTTGAAGTATGTATGTGCAATGGCTACAAAATTATCGCAAATGTAAAAGTTGGGGACAAACCAACAAACCAACCGTCAAACAGACACGGTTAAAACAGTATGCCCCGCCCCTTTGATCGGGGGGGGGGGGGTGTTTAAAAATAACATTATATCAATAACTAGTGATGTTATATATTAAGCATAATAACTTTTATCTCAAGAAAATGGCTAAAATCTTCTTAAAACGGAACTTTATTTGGAGAAATGATAAAATTTATGCAATTTTATGCTATTTTTAGCAATTCTCATTAATATTTATGAGTATGCAAATGAGATGCAAATGATGTTATATAACCTAGTTAAAGCGTAATGTATAAGCTTCATTTGGCACCAGTTTTGTTGTTCTACAATTAATAGAAAGAATGTTATGGCATATTAAAGCAAATATGGCATGTCTCTGGTTATGAGTGATGGTTGCCATAGAAACCATGCTCTAAAATACCTTTCAATTGAGTTTATCTTTGAGGACAGGTTGGAATATTGACCCACTTGACTTTCTAAACAATTTGGTATATGTGAAAAAATTTCTGCAGGGGGGTGCACGGTAACCTATACTGGGACATCAACTAAGTGTATATCTTACTGAATTAATATTCTGTAGGGGTATGTTTAAATATACATGTATATATATATATTTGAGCCAGCTTGACGATTTTGTAAAATTGTTGCTTTGGCAAAACGTGTCATTTATCGTATTTCAATTTAAGAAATCCTAAAGACTGTGTATATTAAGGTTTGTTGGTATGTAACAACTTTGTACAAGCAAATTGCACAGATGAACATGAGAGGATAAGACAATCACCTAATTATTCTGTACACATTGGTAACACAGTGATAATTAGTCATGTGAACTCGAGACTCGCATGCACTGGCTTTTGCAAATAGTGTAGACCCAGATCAGATGGCCCCTAGAGGAGCCCTCTGATCAGGGTATGCGCTGTTTGACATACAAAAGCCTCTAGCAAGTCTAGTCATTTCAAAATGTTTGCACTGTATATTTTAACATAAATCGGCTACTCCACTCTGAAATTTAAGCATTGAAAGGGTTTATGTTCTTGATTGCCGTTACACAATTATCTTCCATGACAATCATAACCTACCAGAACTGGTCTATTTAAACATGCTATGAACTACAGTTGAACTTCGATATCTCGAACTCGGATAACTCGAACTTCGGGATAATTCGAACAAAAAGTCCAGTCCTTCCGAAACTAACACTGCAGAATTGCTCTAAAATGTATCGCTACAGATATCTAGAAACACATGTGGCAGCTTAATACAGGTCTAAAGTAATGCTGAACGCTCCTACAGGAGTTTTCAGCATTACTTTAGACCTGTATTAAGCTGTGGTCTTGGCAAATCGTTCAGATTATAAATCGGGTGCCTTGAACATCTGTTATCTCGAAATAATTTGTACGGTCCCTCGAAGTTCGACTTATCGAAGTTCAACTGTATTACCATTGCTAACAATGTAGTCCTAGACCAGGTAACGTGTGTGCTCAGTGTCTGTAATGTTGGTCAATATTTCTAAAGGATGTACCCATTTGTTCTCTACGTTCCTATACAGTGTCCAGAAGTACAGATAAAGGCAGTACCCATTTGTTCTCTACATTCCTATACAGTGACAAGACGTACAGATAAAGAATGTACCCATTTGTTCTCTACATTCCTATACAGTGTCCAGAAGTACAGATAAAGGCTGTACCCATTTGTTCTCTACATTCTTATACAGTGTCCAGACGTACAGATAAAGGCAGTACCCATTTGTTCTCTACATTCCTATACAGTATCCAGAAGTACAGATAAAGGCTGTACCAATATGTTCTCTATATTCCTATACAGTGTCCAGACGTACAGATAAAGGTGCGTACCCATTTGTTCTCTACATTCCTATACAGTGACCAGAAGTACAGATAAAGGTGTGTACCCATTTGTTCTCTACATTCCTATACAGTGACCAGAAGTACAGATAAAGGCTGTACCCATTTGTTCTCTACATTCCTATACAGTGACCAGACGTACAGATAAAGGCTGTACCCATTTGTTCTCTACATTCCTATACAGTGTCCAGAGGTACAGATTAAGGCTGTACCCATTTGTTCTCTACATTCCTATACAGTGACCAGACGTACAGATAAAGGTGCGTACCCATTTGTTCTCTACATTCCTATACAGTGTCCAGAGGTACAGATTAAGGCTGTACCCATTTGTTCTCTACATTCCTATACAGTGACCAGAAGTACAGATAAAGGCTGTACCCATTTGTTCTCTACATTCCTATACAGTGACCAGAAGTACAGATAAAGGTGCGTACCCATTTGTTCTCTATATTCCTATACAGTGTCCAGAAGTACAGATAAAGGCAGTACCCATTTGTTCTCTACATTCCTATACAGTGTCCAGACGTACAGATTAAGGCTGTACCCATTTGTTCTCTACATTCCTATACAGTGTCCAGAAGTACAGATAAAGGCTGTACCCATTTGTTCTCTACATTCCTATACAGTGACCAGAAGTACAGATAAAGGTGCGTACCCGTTTGTTCTCTACATTCCTATACAGTGTCCAGAAGTACAGATAAAGGCTGTACCCATTTGTTCTCTACATTCCTATACAGTGTCCAGACGTACAGATAAAGGCTGTACCCATTTGTTCTCTACATTCCTATACAGTGACCAGAAGTACAGATAAAGGTGCGTACCCATTTGTTCTCTACATTCCTATACAGTGACCAGAAGTACAGATAAAGGTGCGTACCCATTTGTTCTCTATATTCCTATACAGTGTCCAGAAGTACAGATAAAGGCTGTACCCATTTGTTCTCTACATTCCTATACAGTGACCAGAAGTACAGATAAAGGTGCGTACCCATTTGTTCTCTACATTCCTATACAGTGTCCAGAAGTACAGATAAAGGCTGTACCCATTTGTTCTCTACATTCCTATACAGTGGCCAGACGTACAGATAAAGGCTGTACCCATTTGTTCTCTACATTCTTATACAGTGTCCAGACGTACAGATAAAGGCTGTACCCATTTGTTCTCTACATTCCTATACAGTGTCCAGACGTACAGATAAAGGCTGTACCCATTTGTTCTCTACATTCCTATACAGTGTCCAGAGGTACAGATAAAGGTGTGTACCCATTTGTTCTCTACATTCTTATACAGTGTCCAGACGTACAGATAAAGGCTGTACCCATTTGTTCTCTACATTCCTATACAGTGTCCAGACGTACAGATAAAGGCTGTACCCATTTGTTCTCTACATTCCTATACAGTGTCCAGAGGTACATGTAAAGGCTGTACCCATTTGTTCTCTACATTCCTATACAATGTCCAGAAGTAAAGATATAGGTGCTTACCCAAATATTAAAATCGTCATTTCTCCATCAAACCCTATACTGTGACCACTCTTTAGAATCGTCCCGATTGAATGGTCACAGTATTGTGAAAGAGTGGTCAAAGTATAGGGTTTGGTGGAGAAATAAAAAGCTATTGCTGAAAATCTTTACTTTTACATATCTTATCTGGATATCTGCAGTGTAAAACTTTATTAGACACTTCATCAAACACGTGCTTCCTGAGCTGATCTGGGCTTACACTGTTTGTAATGCAATAAGACCTCTATTCTCAGACAGCGCCTTATTTACAACGACATAAAAGTCACCCATCGCTTGATGTACGCTTTTAATTAACTAATCTATACACTAATTTACATGTATCTCATTCCCTAATATTGACGCATTTGACACATCTGTAAAAATCACTTTTGAAACCACTGTCATGAATAGAGCATTTTCTCCTATGGAGCAAATGCTCTATTTATCACAATGGTTTGAATACTACATAATTCTAAAATTTTCCTTTTCTCTAGTAAATGCTCCTTTTCGGTAGATTTATTCAAAGAGATTGGATCTAAACATAGCCTATGAGGTTGCGGGTTAACCTGCTAAGTGCGTTCTGACAGAGCTTTCCATCAGTTTGGATCCAGGGTCCAGAGTTATAAAGCTTCTGAGTCTGAGTCTGAGATCATTCTCAAGTATCTGATTGGTCAGATTCTGAGCAAGCTCAGATTCTGACCAATCAGATGCTTGAGAATGATCTCAGACTCAAGCAAAACGTTTTATAACCTCGGGGCCAGAAGAGGAGTCTAGTAACTCGATGTCTTATCCGAATACAAACTGTTTGCACCCGACCGCTAGTTTCTTAAACAAAACTTAAGCGATCAAGCGAGCTTAAAATGTGCAGCAGATCAATGCTTAAATCGAGGAGATGTATTTACATCAGGTCAAAGGTTAAGATGTGTGCAGGAATCACTGAACACGTCTTATTCGGTGTTTGTTTGATTTGTTTTGAAATGCACAAAACTGTGTTTTTATTGCAGATAAAAACTAGAACTATCACTAAAGGTGATTAATACCCCACTAGCACATTTGAGAAACAGATATGGGGTTATAGAAATAAAGTTCCCCACCACTTAATTTGATTTGTTAAATTACGAAAAGGAAGATCATTCATCCAAAACCTTTATCAAAGGTGCAGAACTTCCGATGGTGTTCAACAACACGGCAAAATTAAAGAAAAAGTTTTGTTGAGGTAGGACAGAGAAAAGCTCCGGAAACAAGCAAGATTTTGACAAAAATAGGGAAATAATCCAAAAATACTGAAGACAGAGTTATGGACCTTGTGCACTGCACTTGTTGTCAATGTGGTCTATCTGTATATGAAGTTTGAAGTCAATAGCTTTTATACTTTGAAAGTTATGATCCGGAAAAGCCAGATTCTGAGAAAAATAACAAAGGGCAATTTCTCCAAAAATACTGAAGACAGAGGTATGGACCTTGTTCACTGCAATTATGGTCAATGTGATATGTCTGTATAATAATGAAGTTTAAAGTCAATAGCTTTTATACTTTGAAAGTTATGATCCGGACAAGTCAGATCTTGAGAAAAATAACAAATGGCAATAACTCCAAAAATATTGAAGACAGAGTTACGAACCTTGTGCACTGCACTTGAGGTCAATGTGTTCTATCTGTATGAAGTTTGAAGTCAATACGTTGGAAGTTATGATCCGGACAAGCCGGGCGGACGGACGGACGAACAGACGGACGGACATGGTGACTCCAGTATACCCCCAGAACTTCGTTTGTGGGGGATATAAAGATCAAAATGGGACACATAAACACTTTAATTGATTTATATTCCGGCAAGAAATATTGACGTAATGTACATCACAATTTTTATTATGGCATATGCACACAGGAACGCTTGCCATGGCAGATACTCCAGAATCACTCAGATATTATTTCATAAGCGAGCGATCAGAAGCCGACTGATCGGGGCCTACTATGTTTGCAAAAGCATCAAATGTGGTTAATATCAGTTAGACGATTAACACAAAAATGAACACAGATAAGCCATTAAACTAAAACAGAAAACAGTGATAGTACTTTGATCAGGGTCAGCAGTATTTGCTGCACCCTTTCCTTGATACAGTAAAACGGGTCTTAACCATTTCCTTCACATAAACGTGTTTCCACGCAGTTGCAAACAGAGAAGACCCAGATTAGACGGCTCCTATAGGAGCCGTTTGATCAGGGTATCCCCTGTTTGCGTATGGAATTTGATAGATCTGCTTCTATAGGTTCTAAAATGGCTACAATGGTACACCTTCCATGTTTCATTATAACTAATTTGTCCATGAATATTCAGTAGGTATTGAAAATTGGAATAAATGCAGAACAGGGAAAGGGATAAGAGACCACTCAAAAAGATCTTTTTAAAAACAATGCAGTATCTTAACACTTACTTATGTTCAAATGGACTATTCCAATATCCAAACAGGTCAAGCTTACGTTAAATATTTAGGGTTTTTTCTAAAGAAAAGAGTAACATGACAAACAGGGAAGACCGTGATGAGAGGGCTTCTCTAGAAGCCCTCTCATCAGGGTCTACACTGTTTGCAAAGGACATTATAGTGACTCGTTTCCGCATTGTAAGGGTTAACTGAAGACAAAGCAATACAAAAAACTCCTACAGGAGGGTTTTATGCATTACTGTCGTCTTGTATTAAAGATTTACTTCATTCATGTCAAAAGGAATCACAATCATCATAGTTTTATATACAGCACAGGAACACATGAATATTATACCATAGTACTACTGTAGAGTCAGATCTCTCTGTCTCTCTCTCTCTCTCTATAATTATATAATTTTTATTTCATAAGCAGACAAGGGAGACCATGATCAGACAGCTCCTGTAGGAGACGTCTGATCAGCGTCTACTCTACAAATGTATCAACCCCTTTCCTTCAAATAAACTTTTTTTCACGCATCTGCAAACAGAGTAGACCCATATCAGACGGCTCCTACAGGAGCCGTCTGATCAAGGTCTGCTCTGTTTGCTAATGGCATTTGATAGGTCTGTCTTTGTTACTTTCTAAAATGGCTACAATTGTCCACCTTACATATTTAACTACAACTATTTTGCCCATGAATATTCAGTAGGTATTGGCATTTGGAGTAAAGATACGTATTAAATGGTTAATTATCTTCTTTATTCAAGTATATGGACACATAAAACGGGGTTTACGGTATATAATTCGACGTTAACCCATTCAACCCCTAGTCACCCCTGCACTATCATTTGCAAACAATGTAGACCAAGATAAGAGAGTCTCCTAGAGAATCCCTCTGTTCAGGGTCTGCAAAGTTTGTCATTTAAAATTCTCCAACCCATTGCTCTGTGGACATCATAGTTAAACACTGATGGACTATTTCACTTTGATTGTTCTGGGTTGGAAGGGTTAAACTAATCGACAAAAACATCTCTGTAAGTAAAAATGCAAATTACTCAACCTTTAGTTTGCTTACATAACTCTTGGCCTGCTTAGCGCGACCTAACTGACATTTGCAAACAGCTTGGATCCAGATGAGACGCCGACACTCTGTCAATAGTTTCTCAAAAACTTGAACGAATCAGAAGTGTAAGCGACAGCGGCAACAGACCGGAGCCTATTAAGCGGACTTGATACTACACTTTGAAAACAGCCCAGATGAGACGACCAGCAGCTTGGCGCCTCGTCAGGATCCGAAATGTTTGACGTGCTGATTATATTTTGAGAAAGAGAAATTGAATACATTTTGTACTTTGAAAACGACTTTGACGAAAATAAATTAAAATATTATTGAGTTTACTAACGATCAACCCTATCACCGCCGCAGTCGCATAAATGCACCACGACAAATAGTGCAGTCCCAGATCAGACGCCGCCTTTTCAAGGCGGCGTCTGATTAGGGACTTCACTATTTGTCTCAATCTTTATTTCTATATATTCCTTTGAAATTTGCATTTATTTATCTCATTTCCTTATCTTACTGAATGATTTAACAAACTTGGATTGCAGACGACACTTAGAAATTTGGCGCCGAAAGGGTTAACCTTTTGAATGTGGGTCACGCATGCAGTGTTATTTGCAAGCAGTGCAGAAGCAGATCAGACGGATCCTACAGGTACCCTCTGATCAGAGTATCTGCTGTTTCTCATTCAAACTCATCCAACAAGTTAAAGAATGCCATGATGAGTGGACTTAGTTTAATATAGTTAAACATAATCGCTGCCAAACCTTGTCGTCTGCTACAATTTTCATTTGTTTATTTTTCTACATTTTTATTTCATAAAATAGTCACAGTAACAAACAGTTTGGATCCTGATGAGACGCCGAGTTACTCGGCGTCTCATTTGGATCCAAACTGTTTGCATTGGTAATTACAGATGCGACATTGGCCCTGAACGAGTTAAACATTAACAGATGAGCCTAAAGCGAAAGGGACTTAGAAATACAAGTCATAATTGTTGAAGATGGTTGAAGATGGTTGAAGATTACCTGTAGGGCCCCCTTTAGGGAGTCCTGGACGGACTCAAGATCCAATTGCATACTTCTTTTATCCATTTCACTTCCCTCGAATCATTAATCCATACTCATGCTCCTTTCAGAAACGCCATAGCTAGTCTACAAGGCCGCTTTTAACGCCCAAAGTATAAACCGTTTCTCCAATATAGCTTTCCACCAACCAAATCACTACCGAATTCGCATGCCACAATAAATATAGATATTCTAAAACCACTAGACACGACTCGATGCTTATTATAACACCGCGTTTAGACACCGCAATTCCAGAATTGAAGCACTGAATAGAAATTAATCAGATTCATTTCGAGCTCAGCCTTAAAAGCATTTTATAGATATTCACAAATCAAACTGATGGCAAAGGCACTTTATTACTCCTGATTTCAGATTAGGGTGATTGTTTTAGGAACGTCAATCTCGTTTAGGCTCCGACTTGTAGGGAAGTTTTGTCATATTGACCTACACAGCGGGGCGCATTCGGGCGCGATTCCTCTGAAGTTATAGTCCATCCATCTTCGACATTTCATCTTAATATAGTCGACATTCTGCTTATGTCTGTTTCATATCAGGAGTTAATCCACTAGTGTAAATAACACGGAGAAGTAAGCCCCATGACAGAGAGGAAATGGATGTCTGGTCGGCATCAGTGAACACTGGTCTCGTATTGATTATTTGCTGGAGTGTGCTGTGTTTCATTTAATGATTCTATTAGAACTGTTTAAATGCATCAGTGGTTTCGACCAGAACAGTAGACTAAATTGAAACAGTTCCAATAATCATTGTTGCAGATATATTTGGAAGCGATATAAACTAATTATGTCATGGTAATTGGATGGCATATAATTTGGTCGATTCAGAGATATACAGAAAAATGCAATGTAACTAACTGCAAAGAAGAAATATTAACCATCTCCACCATAAATACGCCTTTCTACGCCTCTGTAAAAATCACCTGTTGAAACCATTGTGATAAATAGAGCATTTGCTCCTGCTCTATTTATCACACTGGTTTCAAACCAAACACTTTTAAAATTTTCCTTTTCTCTAGTTAATGATCCTTTTTTCGGTAGATTTATTCAAAGTGGTTTGATCTAAAAATAGCATATGAGGTAATGGGTTAAAATCGACGAAAGTCGTTTTCAACGATACCGTAGAATCTGATATAAGCGACAATTGATTTATTGAACATAGGAGTCACAAATAGCAGGTGGTTGCTTATGAAGGACAGAAGTAATGCAGAATGTTCTTATAGGACATTTCGGCGTTTATTTCGACCTGCATTAAGCTACTACCTGCCTTACATACCTACACTTAGGATTCTTTTTGATGACCGCTTAACCCTTTTCACGTATCTGCAAAAAGAGTAGGCCCAGATCAGACGGTTCCTGTAGGAGCCATTTGATACGGGTCTGTTCTATTTGCTAATGCAAATTTATAGATCTGTTTCCTTAGTTTCTAAAATGGCTGCACTGTTCCAACTTCCGTATTTCATTATAACTATTTGTCCATGAATATTCAGTAGGTATTGAAGTTTGGAATACATATAGAACAGGCCATGGTCTACTCTGCACTTACGAACACATGTCATCACAAACATGCTCTTAACGTTAACCCTTCGCTTGCTATTCACGTCAATATACCTACCTGTAAATAGTTAAGACTCAGATGAGGCAGCTCCTATAGGAGCTGTCTCATCAGGGTCTGCACTATTTACAAGTTGATTGTGCAACCAGTGCACTCCACAGCAGTGATTGAACAGCAAAATACTTGTACACAGTGAATATATATGTAATTATACAACAGGGCATAGGTAAAGAAGGAGAAATGTATTTTAAAATTCAGCAAGCGAAGGGTTAACCCTTACCCCGCTGTGAAAAATAATGTCTGCTAAAAGTTTAATTTGATGCAGCTTCGTTTACATAGATACATTTGTAATTCGGACAAGCTGTTGGGAAACTATTGATCGAATGCCAAACAGCTTGGACCCTGATGGGCGACCGAGTTACTCGGAGTCTCATCTGGATCCAAGCTGTTTGCAAATGAGAAAAAGGTCGCGGCTAACGGGCTAAGCGTTAAAATAATAAATGCTAACATGATGATACGTAAACCAAGATCATGGATCAAATTTTAACCCTTCGCTTGCTGTTCACGTCAATATACCTACCTGTAAATAGTGAATACCTAGACGAGACAGCTCCTGCAGGAGCTGTCTCATCAGGGTCTGCACTATTTACAAGTTGATTGTGCAACCAGTGCTCTCCCCAGCAGTGATTGCACAGCGAAATACGTGTACACAGTGAAGATATATGTAATTATAAACAGGGCATGGGTAAAGAAGGAGAAATGTATTTTGAAATTCAGCAAGCGAAGGGTTAATATATTTTCGTTTCAATCGAAACAGGAGAGTAGTATCACTTCTGGTCCTGTATAATAACTTGAATTAAATGTAACTGTGTGTCTGTATTTGTATACTGGCATGTATGTTTATCCGTCGATCTATCTGTCTGTTAACTCTGATTCTGTCTTTGACACTCGTTGTCTGCCTATTCCTCTGTCTGCCTGTATGTCTGTCTTCAGTCACATCTAAGTCCCATTTCTTAATTTCTCTCTCGACTCTTTCTCAATATATTTCTTTTTTTTATCACACCCTCTTTCCCTATCCATCTGGTCTTCCATCGCTCTTTCAAAATCTCTTTTCAGTATAATTATCTTCTCTTCATGCATTTAGACACAAATCGGTTTAGTATATCCATTCTTCGCGTTTAGTCTGCGCATGAGTACGTTGGATGGTTAACAGACTATATGCCTGTTAATGCATAATTTACAATCAGAATAGACCAAGACTAGACAGTTCATGTAGGAGCCGTGTGAACAGAGTATGTCGTTTGCTTATGGAATAATATAGACCTGGCATTGAGGTTATAAATCTTTTTACTTGAGTCTGAGATCATTCTCAAGAATCTGATTGGTCAGATACTGAGCTTTGACAGGCAATAAGAATGATATCGTCTATGATGGAACATCAGCGTATCCAATATTTAAATTTGTATTGATTTAACTCATAGACTGCTGTGGTTCCATAGTATTACATTGGACACAGATCAGAGGTGTGTAGCAGATCGAAGTGCCTACCCGTATCTATGTCAAATGTGTTTTTGTTTTGCTTCTTCTTCTTCTGTTTTGTTGTTGTTGTTGTTGTACTGTAAAACCTCTCTAAACCGGACCTCTAATTTAATATAAATATCAGCCTTTAAGACAGGTGGAAACTTAATGCAGGGTGAAAGTCAATCATTCTGCATGACTTTCACTGTGCAATAAGCAGCCAACTGCTTAAAAGTATCTTAATTCTTCTCTACTAGAATTCCAGTTTAGAGGGGTTTTAACCCTTCGCTTGCTATTCGCGTCAATATACCTACCTGTAAATAGTGAAGACCCAGATGAGACAGCTCCTGCAGGAGCTGTCTCATCAGGGTCTGCACTATTTACAAATTTATTGTGCAACAAGTGCACTCCGCAGCAGTGAAATACTTGTACACAGTGAAGATATATGTAATTATACAACAGGGCATGGGTAAAAAGGGAGAAATGCATTTAAAAATTCAGCAAGCGAAGGGTTAAGAGACCCCTATCCAAAACACAAACATAGACGCACGGACACATGAAATTTGTATGAGTTCCGGAATTCATTTAGGACGGGTTTACCACATATGATATAGTATTTACACCATTTCCCTGATAGAAACGCTTTTACGTGCCTGTGCAAAATTAGTTCGACCCAGATCTGATCAGAGATTGTTCTGTTTAATTAGCTCCTTATAGAGAGATGGCTGCTTAATGCAGGGTGAAAGTCATTCAGAAAGTTCCTAGAGGAGCTTTCTGCATGACTTTCAACCTGTATTAAGCTGCCACCTGTCTCCAAGATCGATATTTATACTCAATTGAACATCCTATTTAGATGGGTCTGACTATAAATATCTAGACAAATCTCACACCTCCGGTAGGTTTAGTCCCAAACCAAACCAACTGTTATTATGTATTTTCCCGCAATTGTTGTATCTAAATTTGAATCATGTGACTACGTTAACCCTTTGTATTATGCAGTATAGTATACATGTATGACTGTTCCATCTATGAATATTTATGAAGTAAACCATAAATACAACAGTGCAGTAAAACCTCTCTATAACGGCCACTAAATTGTGTTAATTACTTGGTATATTAGGACAGGTGGCTGCTTAAAGCAAGGTGAAAGTAAAACAGAACGCTCCTATAGGAGCGTTCTGTTTTACTTTCACTTTGCTTTAAGCAACCACCTGCCTTTAACACAAAATACTTGATGTAATTTAGTGGCCGTTATAGAGAGGTTTTACTGTATTCCTTGCAGAGTACAATGCTAATGACGAACAGTACAGATCCTGATCACAGGAGCCCTCTCGTCTGGGTCTATATTGTTTTGTAAATGACTGACACATCTCTTTCCCGCATGCAAATGGTTAACATGGCATTCTCCGGTGTCTTCTGTCATGGCAGCATTGACCCGCATGAAGTCACAGTATGGAAAAACATATTGACACATACCGGTACCAAAGTCTACTTTAAATACTACTTCTATTTACCTGTTGAATATTCATGTAAGAAATAGTTGCGTCGTGAATATTCATTAGCTGAAGTTTTATAAAGACAGTTTTGGTATTGGTAGAAACTGTAGAGTCTGTTCTATTGTAAGTTCTTAAGCAAACAGAACAGACCCTGATCCGACGGCTAACAGGAGGGCAAAGGGTTAAAAAGCGTCTGTATGAGCGAAAGGGTTAAGCATAAATGATTTAACACAGAAATTAGCTGCCCAGTTCAACTAATGTCCACGGTAATAAAATCAATATGTATTTAGATGAATTTAATATACCAAAGATACTTTCTACGTATATTAGAGACAGACCCAATATAAAATTAAGTATATCTATTTTGGTTCAGAAACGTAAAGGGGTCATTTCACCGATAAATCTTCCCGGAAGATTGAGCTGCGATCTCAGAGCGTGACTTGATCGCTTAAGCTTCAACCAAATAAGACCGACCCTCGCTTAACTTGCGGTTCTATAGATCTTCTATAGTTAGTATCCATCTTTGCAATTCTAGGCCAAAAGTACGTCAAACATCTCCGGGATACGGAGATAGGTCCGGTAGGTAGCTTCATCTCCCAGCCTCAGTTCCGTCATGAGGGAGGTGTACTGACCATAATGTTCCCTCTGGTTTTCACGAGGCTCCTTTCAGCATGGTTAGCATAACCAGGGAGTCTTGCTGCAATTTCAGGGCATGGTGCTGTAATACATGTACAAATGTACACTAGCATGATGCAGAGCGATTTGGTCCATGTTATCCCTTCGGAGACTGGTCAAAATCTGATGGTCGGCCAACGATCGCCGGGTATTGTATAACGATCGCAGTGGGTCTCGCGCAAATCCGTACAACCAAAACCAATGTGCGCGTAGCTCGGGCGAGACTCTGTCGAGAAAGGATCGAGAATCGGTCGTCTGAGCGAGACTAGAACGTTCGAGATCGCATCTAAATCGTATTGATCGAGGGTACATTGCAACTCGTACGTAGCTAGATCGGTCGGGAACGAGTGTTGGTCGGCCGAGGTCGCGCGCTTGCGAAGATAGATCGCCGAGAGATCGAGGCAATGTCGCAGATTGGTCGAACAGAACGAACCTTGGTCGTGTCAAGATCGCTTCCGATCGAGTGGATAGACGTAGGTAGAGCGTATACAGAGCGTGTGTAGAGCGTATAGGACGTATATAGAGCGTACACATCGAAGGTCAAACGAGCTAACATCGAACATAGAGCGTGCACAGAAAATAAGGGGGTAGATCGCACGGTTTTTGCCCGCGACCATGGGAAAACCGAGCTGCGATTAAGGTCGCGCGTAGTCGCGTGCGACTTTTCCAGATCGTACTCGGTGAAATGACCCCATTAAGAACATTTAATGCAGGACTGGAGTTACATGTAAGCATGTTAAATTCCGGCTGTCTTTTATTTAGAAACATAATATCTATTGTCATTGTCGTAACCCATTCCCTAGTTGACGACTTTTGACGACTCTGTAAAAGTCACTTTGTGAAACCATTGTGATAAATAGAGCATTTGCTCCTATAGGAGCAAATGCTCTATTCATCACAATGGTTTCAAATTACAAAATTCTAAAAAAAATGCCTTTTCTCTAGTTAATGCTCCCTTTCGGTAGATTTATTCAAAGAGGTTGTATCTTAAAATAACCAATGAGGTAATGGGTTAAATATACAAAGAATATCGGTGTCACACAGCAGGATCCTGGTGAGACACCGAATAACTCCGCGCCTTGTCTGGATCCAGTCAGTTAATATTCCTCAATTCATTGGTAATGCCAGGTTCCCACTGCCGATCAGATCAACTCGACCAAGCCCGACCAAATGATCGGGTTCTGGGCTGGATCGCTCGGCAAGAGTGAACGGGAGTGATCGGGGAGGTCGGCCTTGGTCGGCATCGCTCAGACTCCCTACCTGAAAGTTTTGGACATTTTCAAAAAATTCGGGTAGAGATCGAGCAGCCACGCGCACGAGAAGCGATTGGGAAGCGGTCGGGTATTAATCGAGACTCATCGAGTAGAGGGTCGAATTGATCGGGAGACAGTCGTGTAGAGATCTAATGCGGTCGGGATGAAGTCATTTACCCGATATTTACCCGATCATCTCGACCTCTACTCGAGTAATACCCGATCGATCCAAGTACGAGCAGAAGTCCAGTTGGTCGGGTAGAGATCGTGTAGGGATCGTTTCTGGGTCGAGATGATCGAGCAGAGATCGGGCGGAGTGGTTGTTGAGATGAGATCGTGAGAAGGTCGTGTATGATCGAGTAGAGGTCGAGAAGAACTCGTGTACATGCATTCGATCGAGTTTGGTCAGGGAAATTGGGTGATCGGGATGATAGAGTTGATCTGGTCGGCAATGGGAACCTAGCTTAACGGGCAGCAGGTTAGCCCCTCTCCGGCCGGCCGACCGCGACCTGACTTGCCGATGACATGCCGAGTAACTCGGCGTCTCATTAGGTTCCAGCCTGTTTGACATTGGGCTAATAGTTTCACCCAAAAGCTTGATCAAATCGGATGTAATCAAAATTGCACCAGATCTTAATTTAACCCTTTACCTGTTCAATATCCGTGTAAGAAATAATGACATCATGTATATCTAATAGCTGATGTTTTATAATGTAAACTTTTTACTTCGACACTTTAGACAATTTACTTCGACAAAAATTGTAAACATAGATCAATATCATGTCAAAAGCAAACAGAGCAGATCCTGATTAGACGTGTCCTATAGGAGCCGTCTGATCTGGGTCTACTCTGTTTGCAAATATGTGTAAAAGCGTGAATAGGGGTTTATATATGTATGAGGGAACGGGATAAGTAGACATCAGTTTTTTTGTAGCGGAATAACAATTTCCCTCATATAAACGTCTTTTCACGCTTTTACAAACAGAGTAGACCCAGATCAGACGGTTCCTATAGGAGCCGTCTGATCAGGGTCTGCTCTGTTTGTTTGCTTTTGACATGATATAGATTTGATTATTATCAAAGCAAACATTTCCATTAAAGTTTATATTATGAAAAATGGATGTAATGAATATTCCTGTTGTCATTATTTCTTGCATGAATACAGAATAGGGAAATGGTTAATGTCTAAATAAGTACGGATCGATAGTTCGATTCTGTGTTGTGTCTATGAGGACATGTGATCGTTAGTCAGATAAGGCCGTCGCAGGAAAATAGAACTTTGTAACTGCTCGTCTCCTTTGAAAGCTGCATTTTCAAAGTGGAATGTCCTTCACCGTTTAACGATAGAGTCCAATCAACAATAATGTGTATAAATTGCGAGTGGATTTTGAATGACAAACTTAGTAGACTATGATATGAGGGTTCCTCTACGAGATTTCTGAAACTTGTCTACATTGTATGTAAATACCAGCAACACTCGTTTCCTCAATCTTCAAAAGGGTTAGTTAATTATTTATCGTGTTGCAATGTTCCTGTAACGGAATTGGTAATAACTATTATTGGGTGCACGCAAACACGTGACCCTTCGTATCATTGAGCTAAGCAGTAGTGTGTGGTTTTGGCTGTTGTCATCGACGTAGTCATCGCTGTTGCCGACACGTACACCTTTCAATTAGTGGTAGTGTTGACCTAATAACCCTTTCCTCTATACATACGTCTTTCTATGCCTCTGTAAATGTCACTTTTTGAAACCATTGTGATAAATAGAGCATTTGCTCCCAAGAAGCAAATGCTCTATTTATCACAATGGTTTCAGCACTACAAAACTCTAATTTTTTTTACTTTTCTCTAGTTAATGCTCCTTTTTGGTAGATTCATTCAAAGAGGTTGGATCTAAAAATAACTTATAAGGGAATGGGTTCATTTCTGAAACGTATGCCCAGACATTATTTTTTTTACAGCGGGTTAAGGGTGAATTATATTTATTACGATTTTACTACAATGTTTGTTGCAGTGTTTGTTACAGTGTTTGGAGACTATGCTGTAATAAAACAGCTATAGAATTAACTATGAGACGTACTAAGCAACATGTGGGCAAGGAATGGTTCGAATAATGACACTCTAGGATATAAACAGTATTACAAAATGTCGCGAGAAAACTGGGTTGAGTTCCTTGAACATCAAGACGGCACAGAATTGTTTTAACCCGTATTATGTTGTATAACTTTGGTCTTGTAGTATAACTTATGTCTTGTTGTATAACTTATGTCATGTTGTATAACGTATGTTTTGTTGTATAACATATTTCTTATTGTATAACTTATGTCTTGCTGTATAACTTATGTCTTGTCGTATAACTTTTGTCTTGTAGTATAACTTATGTCTTGTAGTATAACTTTTGTCTTGTAGTATAACATATGCCTTGTTGTATAACTTATGTCTTGTAGTATTACTTATGCCTTGTAGTATAACTTATGTTTTGTTGTATAATTAAGTTTTGTTGTATAACTTATGCATTGTAGTATTACTTATCTCTTGTTGTATAACTTAAGTCTTGTAGTATAACTTAAGTCTTATTGTATAACTAATGTCTTGTAGTATAACTTATGTCTTGTTGTATAAATTAAGTCTTGTTGTATAACTTAAGTCTTGTTGTATAACTTATGTCTTGTAGTATAACTTATCTCATGTTGTATAACGTAAGTTTTGTTGTATAACTTATGTCTTGTAGTATAACTTAAGTCTTGTTGTATAACTTATGTCTTGTAGTATAAATTAAGTCTTGTTGTATAAATTAAGTCTTGTTGTATAACTTAAGTCTTGTTGTATAACTTATGTCTTGTAGTATAACTTATCTCATGTTGTATAACTTAAGTTTTGTTGTATAACTTATGTCTTGTAGTATAACTTAATTCTTGTTATATAACTTATGTCTTGTAGCATAACTTAAGTCTTGTTTTATAACTTATGTCTTGTAGTATAACTTAAGTCTTGTTGTATAACTTATGCCATGTAGTATAACGTATGTCTTGTTGTATAACTTATCTCATGTTGTATAACATATCTCTTCTTGTATAACTTATGTCTTGTAGTATAACTTTTGTCTTGTATTATAACTTATGCCTTGTTGTATAACTTATGTCTGCTTGGAGTCTGATTTGTTGCTATGTTTACTTTCGGTTGATTCGTTCAAGCCTTTGAGAAACTATTAAGAGCGTTAGTAACATTGGATCCTGATGAAACGTCGAGTTAGTCTGAATTTGTTCTCAACTCTGACCAATCAAAAACTTGAGAACGAACTTAGACTCAACTAAAAAGTTTTATAAGCATGGATACTTGTTTGGTAGGATGCATGCAAAGATTAGCATATACCTTCCCTCACGTGGACAAGTAAAAAAAAAGTTCTGCAACAACTAGTTTATGCAGTATTTTAGGTTGCAAAATATGGCACCTATATGTATAAACCCTCCAGATGCTGAAAACATAAAGTTTTCTTAATCTCTGATTTGATAGATTTTTCTGACGTTTGATACGTCCAATCCTTTTGTAAACGATTGGCCAACTAATCAAGCAGATTGGATCCTGATGCGACACCGTGTTAGTTTTGTAAACTGTTGACCAACTAATAAAAAAGATTGGACCCCGACTTACTTGGTGTCTTATTTTAACCCTAACCCTTTCCCTCATGAATATGTATGTAGGAAATAATGACGTCATCAATGTCAATATAATAAGATTGTTGTTTATGATGGCATATGAACACATGACATTTTGGCTCAGGCAGAAGCTGTAGAATCAGATCTATATTATGTATTGCACCATAAGCAAACAGAGCAGACCCTGATCAGACGGCTCCTATAGGAGCCGTCTGATCTGGGTCTACTCTGTTTGCAGATGCGTCAAAATGCGATCACATAAGGGAAAGGATTGATAGAAACTGTTTGTAAATACCAGCCAAGACCAGCTAAACATAGAAAAGCTAAAATGTCGAAGACCGTTCTAATTTAGTCAGCGTGTTGGCAAATGCCAGTCCAGTCATGCAATAAATAATACAGTAAAACCTCTCTATAACGGCCACTAAAGTGTGTTAATTAGTTGGTATTTAAGGCAGGTGACCGCTTAAAGCAATGCGAAAGTAAAACAGAACGCTCCTATTTCACATTGTTTTAAGCAGCCACCTGCATTTAGCACAAAATACTTGATGTAATTTAGCGGCCGTTATAGAGAGGTTTTACTGTATAAACATAACATACTATATAATGAGCCTTAGTGATTATAATGATACTTTTTGAAAACGGTGTATTGATATATCGAGCATGATATAAACAAATCAGTCCACTTTTCCAAACCAATGCAGTTAAATATATTACCTTTCATGTATTTCTTATTTATAAACCGTTCACATTCTACAATTTCTTGCACAATTTGAAATTTATCCCATCCTGTTAACTCTTGTAATGCTAAGCGATTCTTGAATGGCATTTGCAAACAACATGGGTGTAGATGAGACGCCGAGTAACTCGGCATCCCCTCAGCATCCAAGCTGTTTGACACACAGTCAATAGCTTCTCAAAGCTGGATTGAAGCCGAAGTCAGTGAAAAGTTCAGCAAATCCGAGATTCAACCGGCCTTATTTTTCTTCCTAAGAAGGGGTTAGAATTACGTAAATCTCACAGGCCGATCATACCTTGAATGAATCCATTGAAAGGATAAGCAAAGACCTGCATTTTCTACATTTCTTTCGTAAAACATTAATCTGTTTCGAGGACTTAACAAAACCTGTTTTAACCGACCACTTAAAGGATAAACGTAGAAGTCATAAAAATCCTGGTTGTTCAATGTAAGGTAACTGTAAAGGGAAAATCCTTTAGTCCAGTACGGGACTAAACCTTTAGTATGCTGAGTAATTATTTTTTTTACATAATTGTTCACCTACTACATTTCCAAATTCCAAGTTGTAATCAATTTGTCTACCAAAGTACAATCAGGATGTCAAACAGTTTGGATCCTGATGAGACGCCGAGTTACTCGACGTCTAATCTGGATCCAAACTGTTTGCATAGGTATTCACTCATTCGCCCATGGCAGGCTAAAGGTTAATTAAATACCACGCGTACTTATGCCAAGTTTACTGTAGTAATATTCTGCTGAGTGTTTGAATTAGATATATTTGACTTTGTAAATCATTCAGACTGTTTTATTCACCGTATCGCTCCTTTCACAGTTGTTTAAGCTGCCAGTTATTACCCGTTATTGAATAACACAATAGAAACAACAATTTATACGACATTATCTCAGTTACTCACGACTGTTCTCTGAATTATTTAGCGTGTCTCTGCGGCTATTATTGTCAGGAAGTGCAATTGTCGTGCAATAATTTGCCGACGTAGTGATTTTGATGAGCTCAGGAGTGATAAATAATTCGGGAACACGGCAATGATTTACAGCGGAGAGTCTTTGAGGCAAACCAAGGGTGTTTTTCACGCTTTGCACGCTAAGTAAATTTTGGTCTGCAAAGTAATTCTTACGATACATTTTCTTTTACCTTTTTGCAGAAATATGGAATATCTGGATCGAAACTGTTTACATAGGTTTTCATCCCCATTCCCTCATATTGACGACTTTTGACGACTCTGTAAAAGTCACTTTGAGAAACCATTGTGATAAATAGAGCATTTGCTCCCATAGGAGCAAATGCTCTATTTATCACAATGGTTTCAAACTACAAAATTCTAAAATTTTCCTTTTCTCTAGTTAATGCTCCTTTTTGGTAGATTCATTCAAAGAGGTTGTATCTAAAAATAGCCTATGAGGTAATGAGCTAAAGCGTAAATAGCGTGCAGATAGGGAAGGGTAGGTGGAAACATAACGGCTATCATGAACACAACGATTGCTTACATCTAAACGAATGTATTGCAGCATGCCTCTGAGTGATAGTCCTGTTTTGAATGTGTCCAGAATTTACCCTTTACCGTATGAATATTTATAAGAAATAATGACACCATAATGATATCATTTCTGCACTTTATAATATATAAAATAATAAGTTATATATATATTTTATTCTCCCCGTCATTGGTGTGGATGGGTCGGGGAACCATCCATTACACACCTTACATATACAAATATGCCTAATCCTACTTTATAATACGCATGCATACAGATACTCACGAATATATATAAGAGAGATGTGATCGTAGATCTGATAGTAGAGCAAGGTCACACAGTCTGATAGTAGAGCAAGGTCACATATTCCCTGCAGTAGTCGTCTGATCACAGTCTGAGAGTAGAGCAAGGTCACACGGTCCCTGTAGAAGCCATCTGATCACAGTCTGATAGTAGAGCAGGTTCACATGGTCCCTGTAGTAGCCATCTGGTCAGTCTGAGAGTAGAGCAAGTCCACACGGTCTTTGTAGTAGCCATCTGATCAGTCTGAGAGTAGAGCAAGTCCACACGGTCTTTGTAGTAGCCATCTGATAGTCTGAGAGTAGAGCAGGTTCACAAGGTCCCTGTAGTAGCCATCTGGTCAGTCTAGGAATACAGCAAGGCCACATGTCTTTGTAGTAGCCATCTGATCAGTCTGAGAGTAGAGCAGGTTCACACGGTCCTTGTAGTAGCCATCTGATCAGTCTGAGAGTACAGCAAGTCCACACGGTCCATGTAGTAGCCATCTGATCAGTCTGAGAGTACAGCAATTCCACACGGTCCCTGTAGTAGCCATCTGGTCAGTCTGAGAGTAGGGCAGGTTCATATGGTCCCTGTAGTAGCCGTTTGATCAAAGTTTGATAGTAGAGCAAGGTTACACAGTCTGATAGTAGAGCAAGGTCATACAGTCTGATAGTAGAGCAAAGACATACGATCCCTGTAGTAGCCGTCTGATCACATAGTAGAACAAGTCCACACGGTACCTGTAGTAGCCGTCTGTTGACAGTCTGATAGTAGAGCAAGCCCACACGGTCCCTGTAGTAGCCGTCTGATCACCGTCTGATAGTAGGGCAAGGTCATATGGTCCCTGTAGTAGCCGTTTGATCACAGTCTGATAGTAGGGCAAGGTCATATGGTCCCTGTAGTAGCCGTTTGATCACAGTCTGATAGTAGGGCAAGGTCATATGGTCCCTGTAGTAGCCGTTTGATCACAGTCTAATAGTAGGGCAAGGTCATATGGTCCCTGTAGTAGCCGTCTGATCACAGTCTGATAGTAGGGCAAGGTCATATGGTCCCTGTAGTAGCCGCTTGATCACAGTCTAATAGTAGGGCAAGGTCATATGGTCCCTGTAGTAGCCGTCTGATCACAGTCTGATAGTAGGGCAAGGTCATATGGTCCCTGTAGTAGCCGACTGATCACAGTCTGATAGTAGGGCAAGGTCATATGGTCCCTGTAGTAGCCGACTGATCACCGTTGGATAGTAGAGCAAGTCCACATGGTCCCTGTAGTAGCCGTCTGATCACAGTCTGATGGTAGAGCAAGGTCACAGGGACCCTGTAATAGTCGTCTGGTCACAGTCTAATAGTAGAGCAAGGTCACACGGTTCTGTAGTAGCCGTCTGATCACATTCTGATAGTAGAGCAAGTCAAAAAGGTCCCTGTAGTAATTTTCTGATCACAGTCTGATAGTAGACCATGGTCACATGGTTCCTGTAGTAGCCGTTTGGTAAATGTGATAGTAGAGTAAGGTTACACGGCTTTCCCCGTAGTAGTCACAAGGGCCCTGTAGTAGCCGTCTGATCACAGTCTGTTAGTAGAGCAAGGTTACACGATGGTCCCTGTAGTAGCCTTCTGATCACAGTCTGATAGTAGAGCGAGTCCACACGGCCCCTATATTAGCCGTCTGAACACAGTCTGCTAGTAGAGCAAGGTGGCATGGTCCCTGTAGTAACCGTCTTATTACAGTTGGATAGTAGAACAACGTCACACGGCGGTCCCTGTAGTAGCCGTTTGATCACAGTCATGCTAGTAGAGCAAGGTCACACGGTCCCTGCTGTAGCTGTCTGATCACAGTCTGATAGTAGAGCAAGGTCACACAGTCTGATAGTAGAGCAAGTCACACAGTCTGATAGTAAAGCAAGGACACACAGTCTGATAGTAAAGCAAGGACTCACAGTCTGATAGTAGAGAAGGTCACACAGTCTGATAGTAGAGCAAGGTGACACGGTCCCTGTAGTAGCCGTCTGGTCACAGTCTGATAGAAACGCAATGCCACATAGACCCTGTAGTAGCCCTCTGATCACAGTCTAAGTGTAGAGAAAGGTCACACTGTCCCTGTAGTAGCCGTCTAATCACAGTCTGATAGTAGAGCAAGGTCACACGTTCCCTGCAGTAACCGTCTGATCACAGTCTTATACATGTAGTAGAGCAAGGTCACGTGGTCCCTGTAGTAGCCGTCTGATCACAGTCTGATAGTAGAGCAAGTCCATACGTTCCATGCAGTAGCCGTCTGATCACAGTCTTATAGTAGCGCAAGGTCACTTGGTCCCTGTAGTAGCCGTCTGATCACAGTTTGATAGTAGAGCAAGGTCACAATGTCTGATAGTAGAGCAAGGTCACACAGTCTGATAGTAGAGCACGGTTACGCGGTCCCAGTAGTAGCCGTCTACATGTAGTAGAGCAAGGTCACGTGGTCCCTGTAGTAGCCGTCTGATCACAGTCTGATAGTAGAGCAAGTCCATACGTTCCATGCAGTAGCCGTCTGATCACAGTCTTATAGTAGCGCAAGGTCACTTGGTCCCTGTAGTAGCCGTCTGATCACAGTCTGATGGTAGAGCAATGTCACAAGTCTGATAGTAGAGTAAGGTCACATAGTCTGATATTAGAGAAAGGCCACGCTGTCCCTGTAGTAGCCGTCTTGTCACAGTCTGATAGTAGAGCAAAGTCACACATACATATAGAAGACTAAGGCCACACAGTCTGATCGTAGAGCAAAGTCATACGGTCCCTGTAGTAGCCGTCTAGTCAGTCTGATAGTAGAGCAAAGTCATACGGTCCCTGTAGTAGCCGTCTGATCACAGTTTGATAGTAGAGCAAGGTCACATAGTATGATAGTAGATCAAGATCACACAGTCTGATAGTAGAGCAAGGACACGCGGTCCCAGTAGTAGCCGTCTTGTACAGTCTGATATTAGAGCAAGGTCACGCTGTCCCTGTAGTAGCCGTTTTGTTACAGTCTGATAGTAGAGCAAAGCCACACTAACATATAGAAGACTAAGGCCACACAGTCTGATAGTAGAGCAAGATCATATGGTCCCTGTAGTAGCCGACTGATCACAGTTGGATAGTAGAGCAAGATCATATGGTCTGATAGTAGAGCAAGGTCACACTGTCCCTACAGTAGCCGTCTGATCACAGTCTCATAGTAGAGAAAGGTCACTCTGTCTGAGAGTAGAGCAAGGTCACATAGTCTGATAGTAGAACAATGTCACGCCGTCCCTGTAGTAGCCGTCTGGTGACATTCTGATAGTAGAGCAAGGTCACACAGTCTGATAGTATCTAGCAAAGTCATACGGTCCTGTAGTAGTCGTCTGATCACAGTCTGATAGTAGAGCAAGGTCACACAGTCTGATAGTAGAGCAATGTCACAGTTTGATAGTAGAGTAAGGTCACACAGTCTAATAGTAGAGCAAGGTCACACAGTCTGATAGTAGAGCAAGGTAACACGGTTCGATAGTAGAGTAAGGTCACACAGTCTGATAGTAGAGCAATATTACAAGGTCCCTGTAGCTGTCTGGTGACATTCTGATAGTAGAGCAAGGTCACACAGTCTGATAGTATCTAGCAAAGTCATACGGTCCTGTAGTAGTCGGCTGATCACAGTCTGATAGTAGAGCAAGGTCACACATTCTGATAGTAGAGCAATGTCACAGTTTGATAGTAGAGTAAGGTCACACAGTCTGATAGTAGAGCAATGTCACACAGTCTGATAGTAGAGCAAGGTAACACGGTTTGATAGTGGAGTAAGGTCACACAGTCTGATAGTAGAGCTATGTTACAAGGTCCTTGTAGCTGCAATCTGATCAGACTGATAGTAGAACAAGGTCATACAGTTTTCTAGGAGAGCAAGGTCACACAGTCTGATAGTAGAGCAATGTCACACAGTTTAATAGTAGAGCAAGGTCACACAGTCTGATGGCAGAGCAAGTTCACATAGTCTGATGGTAGAGCAAGGCCACATGGTCACTGCAGTAGCCCTCTGATCACAGTCTGCTCGTTTTGCTCATGGAATAATATAGATCTATATTTACAGTTTCTGTCACAGGAAAAAAATCTGATTATTTTCATAGTGGTATTATACAAATCCACTAGCAAGTTCTTACAATCATTACTGTACATGACTATTCATGAAGTTTACCCTTTCCTTCATGTAAACGCATTTTCATGCATTTTCAAACAGAATAGATCCAGAAAAGACGGCCCCTATAGGAGCCGTCTACTCAGGGTCTGTTCTCTTTGCTTGTGACATGATATAGATCCGATTCTACAGTTTTTGTCAAATCAAACAATTCCTTTAAAAAATTTACATTGTAAAAATTCAACTAATAAATATGCATGATGCATACTTTTTAATATGAATAGTGAACAGGGAAAGGGTTTATGGCTAGATGATACAGACGGTTCTACGTAATGCATATCTGTCGTGATATAGACGGTTCTAAATAATGCACGACTGTCGTGATATCGACGGTTCTAACTAATGCATATCTGTCGTGATATAGACGGTTCTAACTAATGCATATTTGTCGTGATATAGACGGTTCTAACTAATGCATATCTGTCGTGATATAGACGGTTCTAACTAATGCATATTTGTCGTGATATCGACGGTTCTAACTAATACAGGACTGTTGTGATACAGACGGTTCGAACTAATGCAGGTATGTTGTGATACAGACGGTTCTAACTAATGCAGGACTGTCGTGATACAGACGGTCCGAACTTATGAAGGACTGTCGTGATATAGACGGTTCTAGCTAATGCATGTCTGTTGTGATACAGACGGTCCGAACGAATGCAGGACTGTCGTGATATAGACGGTTCTAACTAATACACGACTGTAGGGATATAGGATTCTTCTAACTAATGCTGGACTGTAGGGATGTAGACAGTTATAACTAGGACAGGATTGTCGTAATACAGACGGTTCTAACTAATGCAGGGCTGTAGGGATATAGACGGTTCTAACTAATGCAGGACTGTAGGGATATAGACGGTTCTAATTAATGCAGGACTATCGTCATATCGCTTTATTCGAAGTTGTCTACAGTTTCTGTTGTTGCCTGTTATTCAATGAAAACCGTTTTCCCGAAATGAACTTTTTTCACTCTTTCTTAGGATCGGTCTTTGAATTATTCAATATACCTCGGTTCTCATTATTGTTAAGAAGATTGCCACTCCCTGACTTAGCAATTGACATCATAGAGATAATTCGATTTGCACTAGAATCCGTTTAAAGCAATCTCTTCAGTGGCAACACAAGAACAGATACACGAGTATCTTGAAAACCAAGTTTAACCATTTCCTTCATATAAACGCGTTTTCAGCAACTGCAAACAGAGTACATGTATACATGTATATGCATAGGAGCCGTATGACCAGCGTCTGCTCTGTTAACTTATGGCATGACATAGATCTTACTTCATAGGTTTTGTCAAAGCAAACAATTACATTGAAAAGTTAAAATTCAGCTAATAAATATTCATGATGTCAATATTTCCTTGAATATTGAACAGGGAAAGTTAAATAGTTAAACATGATGGTTTATGATCAAAAGCCGGGCAACAGATAAAAGGTGCGTATTCAAATGCTAAAATCCTCATTTCTCTACAAAACCCTATCTTGTGATCGTTTCTTTGAAACGTTTCTAAAGAATTGTCACAACATAGGGGTCGGAGAAGATATAAAGGACGTCTTTAATGTACGCATCATATCTGGGCCTCTAACTTTGTAAGTGCCTGGTTGGCTCAGTCGGCAGGACCTTCCGGGTGGGAGTTTTGTGAAAGTCCTTATTCAATCTACTGAAGAACACCAACCGCGATTATGAAAAAAACAAAATGAAAACATTAAGAAAACATTAAGATAAATTACGACACTATTCTTTTAAAGTTAAACAAACATAAATTATGCAAAACCAACATACCCATTTAATATATTTATAGTCGAGACAAGAAAATGGATGTAACATAAAACTTATGAAAATGTGTGTTTCTTTGATAAAGGACACGAGTCCCAACATTTCGAAACTAGAGTTATGTTTAGAGTGTGGCTTAGAACTACAGAAAAAAAACTCGATTATTCGAACTCTAAAACTAGTATCATTATCGATTATTCGAACTCTAAAACTAGTATCATTATCGATTATTCGAACACTAAAACTAGTATCATTTTCGGTATTTCAGACAGCTGGCAGCTTTATGTAGAGGGGGGGGGGGGAGTTGGGGAGTAATGCAGAGGAACTTTCTGCATGACTTTCATCCTTCATTAAACAGCCACCTGCCTAAAAGGTCATCAATACTTAACTTCCGAAGTATCGAGCTTTCACTATACAGTAGGACCCCTCTAATGCGACCACTTAATGAATAAACATGTGTGTCTTGGAGCTTTCTGCATTACTTTTGTCCTGCATTAAGCTACCACTTGCATCTAGCACCCAGAATTATACCTATTTTAGGTGGTCGCATTAGAGGGGTTTTACTGTAATTGTATTTATTCCCTTTGGAGGACTTACTAATATATTAGACAACTCATACACGTTTAAAGTCATACCGACACTCAAAATAATCCTCGCAAAAACCATGTCATTTATTAACACTTCTCTTGCTGAATTTTAAAATACAGTTCTCCTTCTTTACCCATGTCCTTTTGTATATTACACTGTGTACAAGTATTTCGCTGTGCAATCACTGTTGTAGAGTGCACTGGTTGCACAATCAACTTGTAAATAGTGCAGACCCTGGTGAGACAGTTCCTGCAGGAGCTGTCTCATTTGGGTCTTCACTATTTACAGGTAGGTGTATTGACGTGAACAGCAAACGAAGGGTTAACATTCGCCTGCTGTTAGCGACCAAATACCTTTTGCAAACAGCTTGGGTCCAGAATAACGCGACGTCTAATCCGGACCCATGCTGTTCGGCATTCGGTCAATTCTTTCCCAACGTTTGGTGATTTCTGACACTTTTAAAATGAAGATGAGAGTTTCAGCAGACGACATTTGCATCAGTCGATAGGTTAAGTACTTTTAATAATTTGTCGATTCTTAACAATAAGAGCCCGGGACTGACATGGTACATGTACAGTAAAACCTCTCTATAACGACCACTAAATTGTGTTAATTACAGTAAAACCTCTCTATAACGACCACTAAATTGTGTTAATTACAGTAAAACCCCTCTAAACCGGAATTCTAGAAGAGAAGAATTTAGCTGCTTTTAGAGGAGCTTTCTGCATGACTTTTACCCTGCATTAAGCTGCCACCTGTCTCCAAAACCGATATTTATACCAAAATTAACGTCCGGTTTAGAGGGGTTTCACTGTAGTTGGTATTTAGGGCAGAGAGCTGCTTAAAGCAAGGTGAAAGTAAAACAGAACGCTCCTATAGGAGCGTTCTGTTTCACTTTCACCTTGCTTTAAGCAGCCACCTGCATTTAACACAAAATACTTAATGTAATTTAGTGGCCGTTATAGAGAGAGGTTTTACTGTACTTCCAACGCTGATGGGTTATTGTATATAGTGTTTTATTGTATATGTTTTGAGCGTCTCATGGTAGATTGACCTGGTCAAATGAGTTCTCTCGTTAAATAAAGTCGTTATTATTATCAATATTATTATTAGGTGTTTTATTCATACGTGACCTAACATCTATAAAGATATGTAGAACCTGTGTTAAGCGGCCATTTATTTATTGAACATTGGAGTTTTAATAAGCAGGTAGTTGCATAATGCAGAGCAAAAGTAATGCGGAAAGCCCCTATATGAGCTCTCTGCATTACTTTTGATCTGCATTAAGCATAGTTACATCTGTTTTTGATGGTCGCTTAAGGCAGGACATACTTTATAAGGTTTTGGCAAACAGTCCTCGTCACTGCATTATATATTCATGCGTATACATGTCTTTGCTATCGATCGCACGAATCAACACTTATTTCAACAATCGTTTTCCATCTTACATTCATACACTGCTTATCTGCATTTAATGAATAATCCTCCCATGATCAATATACCGACGACAGGCAAACGTGACTTATTGAAATTCACTTTCTTGAAAACTTTCAACGGAAATCACTCCAATCCGCATTTGCATTTGGTTGTGGTAGATAACTGATCACGAACATTTTCCCTCATGCAAACCCCTTTCCTCGCCAAGGCGAACAGAGCAGACCCTGATCTGACAGCTCATTCTGATCAGGGTCTGCTTTGTTTGCTTTTGATACGGTATATATCTGATTGCAGTTTTCTATAAAGCAGAACGTCTACCTTTAAGGTTTACGTTATAAGAATCCAACAAATAAATATTCATGATGTCATTTTTACACGAATATTGAACAGGGGATGGGATAAAATCTAATCGTGTATCAGTGCTTTACATTTGACATGTTTGAACATTTCCGTCATTTGACCGACGTTTGACACCTGTAAAAGCAGAGTAGACACAGATCAGGCGGCTTCGGTAACAGTCTGATCAGAATCTGTTCTGTTTTCTTGTTGAATAATTTAGATATAATGCTACAGTTTGTGCCATGGCCAAAATTTCCTGTGTTCCTGACATTATATATGTATTGCTATTAATTATGTGATTATCTCTTATATGACTATTCACGAAGGATAGAGTAAGAACTAGGTATTTTAAAGAGGGCTATTCTGTATGTGGCCCACTCACTGGGTGTCCGATAGCTCTAGATGAAATATTCGATTTCAACGCTTTACCTCTACCCTTTCCCTGTTAAATATTAATGTAAGAAATTATGACATCATGAATATTTATTAGTCATATTTTCAATGTAAAAGTTTGAAGGATTGTTTTTGCTTTGACAAGAACTGTAAAATGAGATACGCAAACAGAGCAGACCCTGATCAGCCGTCTGATCTGGGTCTACTCTGTTGCAAACGCGTTAAAAGGTGTTTATGTGGAAAAACGGGTTAAGTACATTCATGTAACACTCCAAACATTAAGATTATCCATTAACCCTTCGCTCGCTATTCACGTCAATATACCTACCTGTAAATAGTGAAGACCCAGATGAGACAGCTCCTGCAGGAGCTGTCTCATCAGGGTCTGCACTATTTACAAGTTGATTGTGCAACTAGTGCACTCCATAGCAGTGATTGCACAGCGAAATACTTGTACACAGTGAATATATAAAAAAAAATATGTAATTATACAACAGGGCATGGGTACAGAAGGAGAAATGTATTTCAAAATTCAGCAAGCGAAGGGTTAATTTAATGTTTGTTTTAAAAAATATATAAAAGGAGCATTCTTACTGCCTTAACAGGAGCGAAGCAGATGTGTAATAAATAAACGATCAGAGTTTATCCTGATCAGAGAGCTCCTGTTGAAGGTGTCTAATCTTGGTCTACTCTATTTGCATAGGCATCAAAATGCGTATCAATGAAGAAAATTGTTAACCAACCAACACCGAAAACGGAATATAATTTCCAAGGAGACACTAAAGCGGCCATTATTGTCAGTAAGTGCCATTATTGTCCAATAATTCGCTGACATAGTGATAGCAATGGGACAAGTGCGGATCATTTATCCGAGAAGCACGGAAATAATTTACAGCAGATTCACTCCAATGTGGCTACTTAACACTTTTGGCGCCAAATAATTTTCCTCAGCAAACTATGTCTTCTGCTTCTTTCAAAGATTTCTCTAAAAAGTATGTGATATGTCAGACAGTGCCGTAGCTGTCTCCTGTTGTCACATTCCTTCTTGTCTTGTTCAAATTCAGGCTTGTCATGTCTAAAACCGTGCCATTATGTCGAAACGCTCTGTGAACTTGTTTACAGAATGTCTTATTATGTGCAACACCTATGTTATTATGTAACAAAGAAGTCTCATCTTGTTAAACAGCATTGTGAACTTGTCTGTATAATATGTTATCATGTTAAGTAGCAATGTGAACTTGTCGATATAATATGTGATCATGTTGAATGTACGTGTTGTCTTGTCCATATGTAGTGTTGACTTGTCCAATTTATGTCTTATTATGTTAAAAGGCTATGTTATTATGTTACAAAAATTGGACAAGTCAACACTACATATGGGCAAGTCAACACGTGCGTTGAACATGATAACATATTATATGGACAAGTTCACATTGTTCTTTCACAAGATGAAACTACTTTGTTACATAATAACATAGCATTTTAACATAATAAGACCTAAGTTAGACAAGTCAGCACTATATATCGACAAGACAACACATGCTTTTAACATGATAACAGATTATGTAGACAAGTTCACATTGTTCTCTAACAAGACGAAACTACTTTTTGACATAATAACATAGCAGTTTAACATAATAAGACCTAAAACGGACAAGTCAACATTATATATTGACAATACAGCACGTGCGTTTAACATGATAACATATTACATAGACAAGTTAACATTGCTCTTTAACAAGATGAAACTACTTTTTGACATAATAACATAGCAGTTTAACATAATAAGGCATATATTGGACAAGTCAACACTACATATTGACAAGACAACATGTGCGTTTAACATGATAACATATTATATAGACAAGTTAACATGGCTCTTTAACAATATGAAACTACTTTTTGACATAATTACATAGCAGTTTAACATAATAAGACATACATTGGACAAGTCAACACTACATATTGACAAGACAACATGGGTGTTTAACATGATAACATATCGTATAGACAAGATCACATTGCTCTTTAACAAGATGGTACTACTTTTTAACATAATAACATAGCCGTTTAACATGATAAGACACAGTTTCGACAAGTCAGCACTATATATTGACAAAACAGCACGTGCACTTAACATGATAACATGTCGTATAGACAAGCTCACATTGCTCCTTGACAGGATGAAACTGAGTTGTAACATAATAGCATAGGCCACAGACATAGTAAGGCACTGATTAAACAAGTTAACACGACAGGTAGACAAAATAACACAAAAGTGCGACATAATAGCACATTTTTTCAGCATAATGGGAAGCCGTATGGACAAGACAACACACTATTTTGACAAACATACTCTAGACAAGATAACTTCACTTTTTAACATAATAACAATATATTTGAACATAACAAGGCGTTGTTTGGACAAGTCAACACCACATATTGACAAAACAACACATGCATTTACCATGATAACATATCATATAGACAAGTTCACATTGTTCTTTAACAAGATGAACCTACTTTGTAACATAACAACATAGCCGTTGTCCATAACAACACAATTCACGGACAAGTTAACACAGCGCTTTGACATAATGACACGGCGTTTCGAGATGACAGCATTGAAATAGACAAGTTTACACAGTACTTCGACATAATAACATGACGTTTAGACATGATAACACTGAATTTGAACAAGACAAGAAGCAATTCGACAACAGGAGACAGCTACGGCGTTCCTTAGATCCTGATAAGAGGTTGAGTTACTCGGCTTCCCTTCTCGCTTAACTGTTTACAAAGGTATTCACAGATACGCCAATTGCAGCAAGTTAGATGGATTTGCTCGGAAGAAGGCCGTTCACTCATATGCTATTTTTAGAACGAACCTCGTTGAATACATCTACTGAAAATGAGTATTTACTACAAAATGGAATATTTTAATATTGAATACGTTTTGAAATCATTGTGATAAATACACTATTTATCACAGTGGTTTTTATAAAAGTGACTTTTACAGAGTCGTCAAACGGCTTCAAAATGAGGAATGGATTGATGCAGATTGAAAGCTCCAAATGGCATCGTTTTGCGTTACTTTCTTCCTGCAATACGTACCTGTCTTTAAAAGTAGAAGTTTTTCAGTGACCGTTGTGGAGGTGTTTCAACGCTCACGTTTGTTTTTCGCGATGACATGGTTCCCTCACAATCTAGTGAGCTACGTTGAGCCTCAAATTTCTTACAAACGCATTCTTCTCACCGTACGAAAAACGCGCGCACATTATTCTCACAAAAGTGAGAAGATTGCGCTCGGACCACATGGTGGGACCTAGCATCGGAACACAATTTTCTTAAAGTATTAAAGTATTTAGCATATTAAAAGAAACTATATAAAGAAACTATTAATCAAACAAATTATCTAACCCGCATATTCACATGAGAAAAATGCGTTCGTACCTACAGCCCCAGGCGAACACACGAACGAATTTTTCCAAGCAGAAAAATGTATCTTACACATACAAACTGGGTAATCGTCTCATTTCTCGATTCATCATTGCTCTTTGATTAATTGACGTCGAGAAGAGGCCACATGCTTATTAAACCAAAGCAACAGATACATGTGCGTACTCAAATACTCAAACCGTCATGTATCCACCAAATCCCATGGTGTGACCACTCTTAAGGGCGATTCTAAAGAGTGCGAGCTCACAATATAGGGTTTGGTGGAGAAATAAAGGAGTTATATATGAAAATGTTTTAATTTACTCATCTTATCTGGACCTCTGTAAATTGTTTTCAGTTTCACTAAACTTAATAATGCTAAGCCTGACCTGGTTGACATTCATTGTCAAACTGTTTGGATCCCGATGAGACGCCGACTAACGCCGACTAACGCTGCGTCTCGCCAGGATTCAATCTATTGGATTATTCAGTTGGTGCTTTTCATAACAAAACGTATAGAACCGCAAATAATTCAAATGGCTGTTGAGCAGATAGTTATGTTAAGAGCAGGTTTAATTTTGAACACTATCATCATCTTTTAACCCTTTCCTTCATATAAACGTGTTTTTCACGCATTTGCAAACAGAGCAGGCCCAGACCAGACGGCAGGGTCTGCTCTGTTTGCTTATGACTTGAAGTAGAACTGATTCTACAGTTTTTGTCAGAACAAATCAATCCCTTGATAAGTTTACATTAGCTTACATGAATATTGAATAAGGAAAATGATTAATTAGACGATAAGAAAGAGATAATGTCGCAGACCGGGTTTTTACTGACCACCGCTTTGGTCTGAGCCACAACTAACTCAGTGGTACCGTTCAGTGATTTATTTCCCCTGACCACAAACGGTCTATAACAGGATTCCTGCAAATACATAGGACACATTCAAGATATGTGTTTGCTAACATATATGGATATCATGTATAATTGCAGTGAATATCTACAGGTACTTATGTAACAATTAACATTGTTTAATATATATATAATTAGAAACGAAATGCGATTAATTATGATATGAATAGAATAGATAAAATACTGCTGTGCTTAACACTATTCTCTTTTGACTTTCTCTTCCAAAACTATTATTTACACACCTTTAACATCTTACCGGGTTGTGGACCTGAAATCCCCCTCTCTCTCTCTGTAACGGTCACACGTGCGGTGCTCTGGTTCGTAGCTGCAATAAATACCAATACCATAAAAATACATGCTCTCTATTAGATGGAAACAATAGACAGTCTTGCGAAGGGCGTAAATTCAATGGCGAACGTGAAACGAACGGACAGTAACCGGGACGAAGAGACTACCGTAAAAGGAATCTCAGCTGTAGCGAAACAAGTTGGCTTCCTTCTAAAAAGAAGCCAATGAGAGACCTGCGGCAGTTTTGTATCGAATATTTGCTATATACAGGAGCCGTTTGACAATGTTTTGGCACCGGATCGTAAATAGGTTTCTATAAATAACTATTGTGCATATCAAGTAGTACGTGCGTTATAATTAGAACGAAGACGGTGAATATTAAGCGCCACTGCTTAGGAGATATATAATGCTTTAATCGTTGCAAGTACATGTAGTTCTTTGAAAAAAAATCTTTGAATTGGAATTTATCCAATCAGCAAGCTTCTCTAGTTACGTAAAAAAGGGGTGCGGTTAAACTTAAGTTTCTTAGAATAGAATAGAATATATATTAGAACAGGTTTTACTTACCAACCATGGACCCTCTCGGGTAACAAATGAATGCATACTAAAACATTTATGATTAACATAATTGACATGAAACTAAAGAACGTGTATCATATCTTTGGCACATATTGTTAAATAACATATAAACAACAATACATTTTATTTATCTTGCTTCCTCGTGACACATGGACACACCAGTCAAAACATTGGTTTATGCATCTAGCAAGCACTTCCAAGTTAGCTAGATCCTCCTATTAGTTTTCTTCTGGTAGTATCTAGAAGGTTTATTAGGTTAGTGATAATACTAGCCGTTTCTAAGGCATAATGACCCTTAACAATGTAAGTACATGTATTTCAATTTTCTGTAAATAAACATAATTATGTTGATGGAACAACGAAAGAAATCACCACTAGAATTATACAAATAAGAAAAGAGAAATAAAAGTGAAAAAAAATGTGGGGGTTATAGTTGGATTCGAACCCACGCCAGGTCATTCAGAACGTAAACTAAAATACTTTTTTCCAACAGCTTAGCCCGCTCGGCCACTCCGCTATCGATAGTAAACATTGCTGATTTATCAGTTTTATTAACTTATTCCACCGCTGGAGGAACGCGGTTTAATAAGAATCGGGTCGGAAAGCAAAGATTAATGGATAAAAAGTACATGTTTCCATTCTATTCGCATGCTAATTGGATTAAGAAGCTCTTAAAGGGAAGGGAAATTGCATAGACCTAAATATGTTCAGCTCCATCGAGGTCAATCTAAAAATAGAAACTGAGCCTATCGTTACTCGCATTTTATACGGAATGCGAAAATGATTGCACTTTGTTCTGGGATAAAATAATCATGTCTATTTGAATTAAAATATCGACAATCTGGATTCAACTGATCCTATTGTTCAAATCCAATCACGTTTTCTATAAATACTTTAATATTCAAACTCTTTATTGGTTAGTGATAGTTTGACTGCGTATTTTCTATATAACCAAAACTCGCGCATGCGAATAGCCACAACTCGTCCCGTCCGGTAGACCAGACATATTCTTTTTACTATCCCAATTCAAAATTCCTTGAGATAAATTGTAACTCATCCCAGAATACGTCGACATTCATTTCCAACACTGAGGAGAGACCCTGAGGGGTCTCTCCAATGAGTTCAAATGCAACCAATGGAAATACTAACCAGTATAAATCTACAAGAACAGAAGCATGTCCTTCAAGCAATACAATTCGTAGCAAGCAATATTATGAAGGTCCTCTCGCTTGACAAGTGACTTGGAAAAGTGACAAGCCTACAATAACCGCGCAACCCACGTCAAAGTTCGGAAAGACCATGTGACTCCCAAAATACATCAATCATCCAATAGAAACCATTCGACAAAACTCCGAAGACAACCGAAAAGTTAACATATCCTAATACCAGGGCTATATCTGGTATTTCTGTAACTAAACGCTTTTCACGTGCAAAAAGAGATAATTTGAATAACTATATATGGATAATAGATATACACGACGTTAAAACTAGTAAAACCTACATCTGCTACAATAAAAAACCCCAACATAATTATATAGTTTTTGGATCAATTCTACTTTTTGTAGCTTGCAGTCCATTGGACGTCATTCCTTTAACCTGTTTTACTGATAGCATTGCCCTTGACGCCAGTCCAAGGATATGCCAATCTAAAGTTAGACGGTCTTGCAGGAGCTATCTTATATTTGCTGATATAATGTCTTAGATCAGATTCCATAAGTTCTGTCATAGCAAAATATAATTTTGGTTTATATGACACTATACTAACATTAGTTTATTGATAATCTTAAAGATGTATTATGCGCATTTGGCGTATTAATCGATCAACACTAGAAGCTGTACACGTATTTCCCGACAGGATATATTTTTTCAGCTAATTATTATCGCTATCCGAATACATGTACTGCTAAATTCTTTAAAAGGAGCCTCCTTTTTTAGAAACGGGGCTTTTGTACGGAAATCAGCGGACATTTTCGGCCAAGTTCTGAATGACCCCGATGCTATTTCGGAGCAACGCTTTGAATATTAATTAGGTTGTTATCACATGCACAATGGCTGACACTGGTTTTTGGCCTAAATATACATCGAGTTGTTATTTCCGCTATGTAAATTTGAATCTTACGCCAGATTCCGGCCAATGGCGAACGCTGTTCCGTTGGTTTCCGTAACAATCCTTTTTTCTAACTTTTTCGACACGAACAACCATTTACTAACCGTGCTGTTTAATGTTAAATAAGTGCTAAGGTACACAGATTCCGATTCTGAAGTCAGTCTGAAACGCAAATTTTGCGGAATTTGCGGATCATACATCTTTAATGGATTGGCTTGTCTTCCATGATTATTCATTAGGAAAGGGCTAAGTCGTTACTTTAATCCGACTGGTTCTGCTGCTTGTTATTTTGCATTTTGACTGCTTTACGTGCATGTTTAAGTTGTGATAGCTTGCATATAAGCCACTGCCACATGTAAGCTTAAGTGCCTTCTCTGTTACTTATATATGTATGATTGGATGCTGTTTAAATAATCGATCCAGAGGAATATATAAGGTTTACAGATTAATAGAGGTACTCCTTACTATTAACTCATGTGATCACTAATAGGCTACCTTTAGATCCAAACTCTTTGAAAAAACCATACAGTAAAGGAGTTTTTACTAGAAAAAGTAAAATTTTAGAATTGTGTAAAATGCTCTATTTATCACCATGGTTTCGCTATTTATGATAATGGTTTCAAAAAGTTAATTTGAAACAGAAAACAGAGAAAGGGAGAGAGATTGAGAGAGAGAGAGAGAGAGAGAGAGAGAGAGAGAGAGAGACAGACAGAGAGAGAGAGATAGAGAGAGAGAGAGAGAGAGAGAGACAGAGACAGAGACAGAGACAGAGACAGAGACAGAGAGACAGAGAGACACATAGAGACAGAGACAGAGACAGAGACAGAGAGACAGAGACAGAGAGACAGAGACAGATACAGAGACAGAGGCAGAGACAGAGAGACAGAGACAGAGAGACAGAGACAGAGACAGAGACAGAGGAGAGAGAGAGAGTATCCAGCAGAACATACTGGGTATTTAACTTCGGTATTTTCCCCGTCATGACAATGAAACCTACATTTTATGGCTTAATATATGGATTTATAAAAAATCAGTCAGATTTACTAAAATATCATGACACTATACATGCACATGTTCTCTGTTACTCATATGTTTTAATCTTTGACCCACAGGAACAGATAAGGTTTACAAATTAGTTGAGTTTTATCTTCACTTTTTACCAATTTCTCATGGACTAATTTCGATCCAGCCTCTTTGAATAAATCTACTGGAAAGATAATTTACTAGAAAAAAGGAAAATATAGAATTGTGAAGTTTTGAAACCATTGTGATAAATAGAGCAAATGCTTTATTTATCAAAATGGTTTCAAAATTGACATTTTACAGAGGTATCCGATGACGTCAATATTGAGAAAATTGGTTAAAAGTAATGGAGAGAATATCCACAGAACATATTGGGTACTTAAACGTCCGTACTTCCCCCAACATGACAATGAAACCCATATGTTATGGCTAAATATTTAGATGGTGATAAATCAGTCAGATTTACCTAGAATATTAAGACACTTTTACATGCATCTGTTCTCTGTTACTCATATGTTACAGATTTAATTCAGTATTCAATGCTTTATTGAGTTTTATTACTGAATGGTTTCAGATTAATGATTCAGTCCCCAATGTTATAAAACATTTTGCCTGAGTCTGAGATCATTCTCAAGCATCTGATTAACCAGATTTTGAGCTTGCTCAGAATCTGACAAATCAGATATTTGAGAATGATTTCAGACTCAGACTCAGACGTTTTATAGCATTGGGCCCAGTACAATGTACTTGGCAAAGTTCTTTCTGAACGATCACTTGTATAAACCGCTTATCTGTTCTTCCGTTTATATAACCTGAGATTTTCGTCCAGGTTGTGCGTCACTTTACTCAATAACTACATTGAACTCCATTAAATAGATCTGACTATTTAGTGTCTGCTGTGATCAAACTGTCCTGTATTCACGAATACTCATGGAGTGTGTGCGTGCGTGCGTGCGTGCGTGCGCGCGCGCGCGCGCGCGCGCGCGTGTGTGTGTGTGTGTGTGTGTGTGTGTGTGTGTGTTGGTGTTGGGGGGGATCCCCTGAGAGCAAAAACTGCAACACAAAAACAGAACATTTCAGACTCGGTTTTATTGAGTCTGTTCATGAACAGTAATGGAAAGTGCAACACTGCTCACGCCCCCTAGCACCAGCTTAAGCGGTATTCAATTTTCAGAACAAGAAGTACTGAAATTCATGATTTCAAAGGATCAGAAGGTATAACAACACTGAGAATGAAGTACGTGATATTAATTTTACCTATGATCTCTTAATTGAATTTTAAAGTAAACTAAAAACGTTATTGTCAGGATTATCTCCTATAGATTCTTAACTTGTTTCCAACTTATTAACTTCTGCTTTACAGTAAAATCCCTCTAAACCGGACGTTCAAGTCAGTACACATATCTGTCTGAGAGACAGGTGGCAGCTTAATTAAAGGTGAATGAAAGTCATGCACAAAGGCCATTTCACTCTGCATTAAGCAGCCACCTGCCTAAAAGTACAGAAATACTTCTCTACTAGAATTCCGGGTTAGAGAGGTTTTACTGTATTACTATTTTGTTATTTCATGTATTATCACTACTGGTGTAGACTGAGCCCTCTGATCAGGGTCTACACTGTTTGTCATTCCATCTTAGCATTTCATACTGAGTGGAAATTATCTCTTGTTAACCCGTTCCTTGTTCTACGTTTATTCCAAATTTCAATACCTACTGAATATCCATGGGCAAAATAATTATAAAGAAATATGGAAGTGGATTATTGTAGCCATTTTGGAAACTAAAGAAACAGATCTTTCAAATTCGACTACCAAACAGAGCAGACCCTGATCAGATGGCTCCTATAGGAAACATCTGATCTTGGTCTCCTCTGTTTGCAAATGCGTGAAAACACGTTTATAAGTAGATCTAGAAGGAAAGGGTGTTACATAGCTTACTTTATAACAGATGGAAGGGAACGCTGCCGATCCTTATCTATACTTAGGCTATTTCTAGATTTAAACAATTTCTCAATCTACGTCACACTCTCTGGAATGTGCGAAATATCATATATCAAAGGTCAATTACAGATATATTACGTCAATGATTATAGTAAGACTTTCGCAATTTTCCTTAACCAAAAATGGTAACTTCCTGTCAACCTACGCTTCCGTTATGCAAATTACATAACAACGGAAGTTACGTCAATTGCTTACGTTGATGTTATATTTGGCCATGAGCCGGGTTAGAGCCAGGGTTGGTTTGATTCATGCTAGCTACGTTGCTAGGACTTGTCTGGAATGTGGTTACACAGCTCTGACGTAAATCTCTGTTAGTCACAAGTTTATTCGTTCGAGCTCTTAGACTGTATGTAAAGAGTGTGAGCACTCTGTGAGAGAGTCGAGGCGGAGGCTGGCGAGAGTCGAGAGGCAGAGGTTAGCGAGAAGCGAGGGGCGAGGTTGGAAGGCTGGATGGAAGAGAGAGACCGTGCCAGGGGACAGAAATAGCAATAAAAGACTTTAAGTTAGGCAGATACATTTGGTTGTTTAATCCACGAACCTGGGTTGAACGTTAACTACACTACAAGGGCTGACCAACTACAAATGTTGTTGATTCTTACATTTTTGTACAACAAAATACCGCCGGGTTATTTCGAGCAAATATCAAAATAAAGTACACCGCGAATAAATACTTATCCATCATTAAATAACACCGTGGTCTTCGGTATCAAATAAGTGAAGCTTTGTCTTCTTCGGTGTTTATTCTATCGGTTTTCTGGCGATACAGAATGTACTTCTTTTCGGCATATAAACAAATGCTATATGGTATTACTAGGCATTGCATTTTCATAGTCGAATATGAGACCTTTGACCTGGATCTACACTGTTTGTAAATGTCAATCCCTAAGTGTTCCGCATTCAGAGGGTTGATTCCGATGAACAGTAATCCCCTCTAAACCGAACGCTCAAGTCAGTACAAATATCGGTTTTGGAGACAGGTGTCATCTTAATGCAGGGTGAAAGTCATGCAGAAAGCTCCTCTAGGAGCTTCCTGCATGACTTTCACCCTGCATTAAGCAGCCACCTGCTTAAAAGTATCCAAATTCGTCTCTACTAGAATTCCGATTTTGAAGGTTGTGTATAACAAATGTTTTAATTGAAAAGCTTGTATATTTGGAATCTTAATGGCGCTATCCAAAATGTACCCGTTTGCTTTATTTTCAGAGGACGATTCAGGTCTGCAGCTTTTTTTTCTACAAAAAAACAATTTCCAATCAGCACAGTCTTGTTATTAAAGATTTTCTGTTACAGACCTTAATAGATCAGGCTGAAAAATGTTAGAATAGTTACACGGAATAGCAATTATTTTTCAGGAAACAAACACGTCGAGTGATTGCGGTTTTCATTATTCGCATACCAAGTGTAGATACTCCTCTTTTCAACGACCATAATAAAGTTGTTTGATTCGGCATGACGAAAGATTGCAGAAATCTCCCATGGACGTTTTCTGTATTACTGTTGTTTTATATTATAGTCTATACATGATACAGTCATCGGTATTTGCAGTCCGAATGTCATTATCAAATATAGGATTTATCAGATATGAAGTTGAACTCAATTTCTGACCAATCAGATGTTCGTGAATGAGCTCTCTCTCACACATAAAACGTTTTGGATCAGACGGCTCCTGTAGGTTTCAGGTTACAGGAGCCGTCTGATCAGGGTCTGCTCTGTTTGCTATGATATAATATGTATATGGTTCTACAGTTTCTGCCATGACCAAAAAGTATTGTGTCCATGTGCTTTTATAACATTTAATCCTATTAATATTCACGATGTCATTATTTCTTACACACAAATATTCATGGAGTAAAGGGTTAAACATGGGACCAGTACATATTCCGTAGCTAGTGTAGTAACGAACACACCAGGGGAGCTAACTCGTACAGAATTTGTGCGCAGTGTTTACATTGTTACTGCAACATCTCTCTAATCCGGACGTTACATTTGGTATAAATATCGGCCTTGGAGACAGGTTGCATCTTAATGCAGGGTGAAAGTAGGAGCTGTCTGCATGCCTTTCACCTTGTATTAAGCAGCCTCCTGCCTAAAATATCTAAATCGTTCTCTACTAGAATTCCGATATAAAGAGTTTTACTGTGTCTGGTATGTCTCACTCTCATTATAATTTTGTACTGCATAGCCGTGCTAATTGAAACACTAAAATAAGTATAATTAACGGTATGTAACCATTTCCTTAATAAAAACGTCTATTCACACAGAGTAGACCAATATCAGATGGGTCTTATAGCAGCCGTCTGCGCTGTGTGCTTATGGTATTACAGTAAAATCCCGCTAATGCGACCACCAAAAAGGGGCACATTTCTGGGTGGCAGAGGCAGATGGTAGCTTAATGCAGGACGAAAGTTATGCAGAAAGCTCCTATAGGAGCTTTCTGCATAACTTTCGTCCTGCATTAAGCAACCACCTGCTTTAGACGACATCAGTGGCTGTTTATTAAGTGGTCGCATTAGCGGGGTTTTACTGTATATAGATCTGAATCTACTTTCTGCCTACATGTAAGCATAAACATACTCTGTACATATGCCATTATAAGTATTCAGCTAATAAGTATTCATGGTGTCATTATTTCTTACATGAATATTAAACAGGAAATGGTTAACCCTTATTACTCTCCCAATTTGACATGAGACTCGATAATCTTCGGCGTGTTTATCGGAATTGTTCGTAATACAAAAATAGCAAAACGAAAACCATTAATAACCATGTTCCACGACGATTGAATTCTTATAACGTCTTTGTCGAGATGAATGTATATTATTATGTATGCTATTGATTGATAATGAATACCTTCGTAAATTTATCCGAAGATTACCGACGATAATAAACGGAATATGCACGATTCTCATGTCAAATTGAAAGTTTAGAGGTCTGTACCGCTTCATGGGAGTCTATAAATGCTCTATAATAACCAAGGGTTCCAACTGACTGAACGGACATTCGTGCACCTCAAGTACAAACAATTCTGTAACTCTTACATTTTATATGATAATTTTATAATTATTTCGGCTATTGAAAGCCAATATATTTAACCACCAAATAAGTAAAATCTTCTGACGGTATCTTATGTATTATTATAAATCCAGCAATGCGTTTCTCATAATTGTACGTCATTTCTGGGTCATTGACAAACGTTCGTTTACCCCGGTTTCACTCTATCACAGCGATAGTCTGCCGATATGCAGTTCAAAAGATGGCGTGATTCAATAAAACGGCTGAATAATGTGTCATACAAGATATATAGAAAAGGCACAAAGGGGAAAAAGTTAATAAACAAACAACATCTAAATAAAACGTAATAAAGCAAACTAAAATTTCAACCGAGGCAACCGAAAGCACATATCCTTGTGAAGGGAGGTAATCATGGTTAGCCAATCTATATAGTTTAACCACAGTCGCCTCCCTTCTCAAAGGGAACCCTCCATTTGAGATTCTTACCTACCCAGTTAAACTATTGTGTATATATACAGTTTAAACAAAATAGCACTATCACAATCTTTTGTGTCCTATACATGTTATCACAGACGTTGTAAATTATGTATCAGGACTAGTATTAGTTATATCACAGATGGATTAGTCAACTTGAATAAAAGTTTGGTACCTGATCAATGCCCAAGCAATAAGATCTGATCTTGATTCGAACCCTTTGCAAGTTGACTTAATGAATCTGACTTAAAGTTAAATACATGTACATCACATTCTGCAAACAAATACTACTACAGTATATCTATCACAGTTCTGCAAACAAATACTACTACATTATATCTACCACAGTTCTGCAAACAAATACTACTACAGTATATTTACCACAGTTCTGTAAACAAATACTACTACAGTATATCTACAACAGTTCTGCAAACAAATACTACTACAGTATATCTACCACAGTTCTGCAAACAAATACTACTACAGTATATCTACCACAGTTCTGCAAACAAATACTACTACAGTATATCTACCACAGTTCTGCAAACAAATACTACTACAGTATATCTACCACAGTTCTGCAAACAAATACTACTACAGTATATCTACCACAGTTCTGCAAACAAATACTACTACAGTATATCTACCACAGTTCTGCAAACAAATACTACTACAGTATATCTACCACAGTTCTGTAAACAAATACTACTACAGTATATCTACCACAGTTCTGCAAATAAATACTACTACAGTATATCTACCACAGTTCTGCAAACAAATACTACTACAGTATATCTACCACAGTTCTGCAAACAAATACTACTACAGTATATCTACCACAGTTCTGTAAACAAATACTACTACAGTATATCTACCACAGTTCTGTAAACAAATACTACTACAGTATATCTACCACAATTCTGCAAATAAATACTACTACAGTATAATACTACTACAGTATATCTACCGCAGTTCTGCAAACAAATACTACTACAGTATATATACCACAGTTCTGCAAATAAATACTACTACAGTATATCTACCACAGTTCTGTAAACAAATACTACTACAGTATATCTACCACAGTTCTGTAAACAAGTACTACTGCAGTATATCTACCACAGTTCTGTAAACAAATACTACTACAGTATATCTACCACAGTTCTGCAAACAAATACTACTACAGTATATCTACCACTGTTCTGTAAACAAATACTACTACAGTATATCTACCACAGTTCTGTAAACAAATACTACTACAGTATATCTACCACAGTTCTGTAATGCAAGTATTATGACAGTATGTTTACCATAGCCTGTCCAGATGTGGATCAACCTTAGGAAGTCTTTATATATATTGACTGTTCTTATACTGACATCCTCAAATCTAAAAAAACTTTTCCCCATACCTTACTGTCCGTACTTTTAGGATATCCTGTGTATTCTGAGATCTGAAAGAATAGTTAGAGTGTTTATGTTCAACAAGTGATTGTAAATAGTCTGGTGATAAATTATTCATGCATTTAACAATAGTTCTCATCCTGTTGAGGTGTAAGGATTTTCTGCCAGTGATTTCAGTGTTTGTTTTGCTACCAAAATGCCAGATGAAAGGACAATAGTTAAACTTTGACCTGGTGGGTTCACTTAACCCTTCTCTTGCTGAATTTTAAGAACATACTGTTGCTTATAATTGCATATATCTTCACTGTATACAAGTATTTCTCTGTGCAATCACTACTGTGGAGTACACTGGTTGCACAATCAATTTGTAAATAGTGCAGACCCTGCAGGAGCTGTCTCATCTGGGTCTTCACTATTTACAGGTAGGTATATTGACGTGAACAGCAAGCGAAGGGTTAATTTGCTAAGTCTGTAAACATTTCGTTGTTTAGCTGCTTTCTTCCATATATCAGTTACTTGTGAGTCAAAATTCAGTTTATGGTCTAATTTGACGGCTAGTAATGTGACGTCATCCTTGCAGACAATTTCATTTTGGCTAATCTGGAAATATTTTATGTCTTTGTTTGCTTTTACAGCCACACAAATAGTTTGACCTTCCTCTAATTTTGCTTGCATTTGGTTGTCACCAAACCATTGTATACATGAGTATTTGACTATCTGTTTGATGTCTTTCTGTAAGTTCTTTTGGAGTTTTATGGTTGTACAGCAAAACCTCTCTTAACCGGCCGTTAAATTTAGAATGAATATCGGTCTTGGAGACAGGTGGCAGCCTAATGCAGGGTGAAAGTCATGCAGAAAGCTCCTAGAGGAGCTTTCTGCATGACTTTCACGGTGCATTAAGCAGTCACCTGCCTATGAGTGTCTTATTTCTTGTCTACTAGAATTCCGGTTAAGACAGGTTTTACTGTATGATATGGTAGTGTCGTTTGAATAGTTGCAGAGAGCATGTTTTTAAAAGAATAAAAATGTCATTTAAAACATGTTAAAACTTAAGAGGCCCGAGAATGGAGCCTTGGGGGACTCATTTTAGTACTTTTTTCCAATCACTGGTGATATTCCCTATTATTATACCTCAATTTCATTTACAATGTTAATTTCCCATAGGCCACAGTGACATAGAAATACTGTCAGGCCCAGCGGGAAAAAATTACTGTCAAAAAAATACTGTCTCCCGCTACCATAGGCACGGAACATCTAGACCAGTGAGCGCTTATTAAATTGTGTGCGTGACGTCATCCGATGACGTAATCGACTGACGTCATTTGACGCTTGTAATTTGATCAACGAACGTAGTTAATGACAATTGCTTTGTTTTTGTTCATATGTTTGAGAAATGTGTTATGCGACTATATCGGAGGAGGATCTGTCAAGATTGGACAGTAGTGAAATAGACTCCACCAGTACTTATAACGTGTAATGAATAGAAATGTGAAGCTGTTCCGCGACTTTTAAGCAACGAGTAGCTCTATAACTTTTGTTCAAAACTGTTTATTGTTGCCATTGAATAATTATTTTTGCTAAATTGATTGTGCTGTTCGGTATAATAAAATAAATATCACATCCTATGGAGAGCGAAAGCACGTACTGTCAACCCTCGGTATGGTCATGTCCACCTCGGCTAACGCCTCGGTGGACATAACCAACCTCGGATTGACAGTACGTGCTGTCTCTCTCTCCATAGGATGTGATATTTATATACTTTTACTCGTTGTTGTCTTTGTGATAGATAATTTAGCATAAGGTTAGCTGTACTGTCAATTTACTAATAATAACCTTATAAGCTTTAATAAGAGAATGTTGTGTTTTAGGCAGTCAAAGGCTTTAGATATGTCCATCAAAATTGCACCTACATATTCATTTTGGCCTAATGGCTTTTTACCAGGCTTCCACTAATCTTAATATGGTTGATTGGCAGCTATATGTTGCTTTGAATGCTGACAAATATGGATGGAAAATAGTTTTGAAAAATGTAGAGAGTTTATCACTTAAGATTCTTTCATATATTCTTGACATTGTTGGTAAGATGCTTACAGGTCTGTAGTTTTTCTCTGTAGATGATCCTCCATTATATTAATATATATATATTTCTGAAATATACCGTTATAAATTCTCTTTTAAGTTTTGTTTTCAAGTTCTTGAGTTGGGTGTATTCTTGCTAGTTGAGTTTCGATCTTTTATTAAAATACTTATTTTTGGCATTTCTGGTTTTGTTAATTACTTTTAGATATAGGGAGTTCATGGAGGGTTGCGGGGGTTCTTCTTGGTTTCGATCCTTTATTGGGACATCCTTAAGCATGTATTCATACGCCCGGTATATGCTATCAATATCATCAACAGTATGTGCAGCTTGAAAAGGAACATGAGATAGCTCTTCATTAAATATACCGGTATCTTTATCAAGTTTATGTAGCTTCTAAATGCATCTTTTTCCTTCGGTTCCATTTGACATTGTTCCCTCGGCAATGTGGCAATAAAATCACGACAGTCACTGATGCCACAATTAAAATTCAATGTTTTGCAGAGCAAATGTTTGGAGTTTGTCAATATTACAGCTTTTAACGTTGGTGTGTCATGTTTGGTTGAGTAGCATTATAGTTAGCTGGGGATATTTGCACATTTAATGTGAACACATTGCTCACACTTGACACAAAGGACTGCTCGGTGATTTTTGCTACCGGCTTTGTGCAAACATCACATGGATGTTTGTTGGTCCTGGATTTATCGCTATGTCGCAAACTAATAATAGAGTTTGATGCATGTTGTTAAAACTCATAAATCGATGCTTTAAGCCCGTAACAGTGGTAATAGATGTCAGTTGATGTAGTCCAGTGTTAAATCATATTGTCGTTATTTTCAGCATAAAGGACGTCTGTGCCTGATAATAATTGGCAAATGTTTCTGTAATCAATTGTATTTCCATTTTTCCCTCGCAATTTGTCGATCTTTGCTTTCTTCTGTAACAGTAGAATCCCTATTAAAAGTTCAAACAAGGGGGCTGCCATGTGTGTTTACAGTATTTACATCCGTATCATTCAGGAGCTTGGTGGTTGGTATTAAGCGTCTTGTAATCCAGAATAGCGGAAAACAGTTCGAAATACACAGTAATCATCCGGGTTTGTATAAACGATGAATGGTAATATCTTCAGAAACATATAAAATTGATGTTCATTGAACATTTCTTCTTGAGGTATTTGCAAGTTTCTTTGTTGACTGAGAATTATTTCCTCAGTTACCGCCACTCACGCGCATTCCAGACGATTCTAAACCGGATCATCCTACTCTGTTTGCAAACTAATAGAAAACGTTTATATTAGGGAAAGGGTTAAGGCATTGAGATGTAAATAACTTTTGTCTGCAAAATATTCCAATGATTGCAAACAATGGTTACAGACTTTAAATTGGACCTATTGAAACCCTACCACGCCCACCATTGTTCCCGATAAGCCTAAAAGTAACTGTAAAGTCACGAGATTCACACGCATGAGATGGCAAAGCCGGCTAGTACTGTCAAGTGAGACCCTGACATACCCAAGGGGTATGTTTAATACATACTGAACACGCACAAAGTTTCAAAGATGAGGTTTTGTTTGTTTGTGTTTATTAAAGTCCGTTTCTGCTCACTATGTGCTAATTGGACGTCCCAGAGAGAGAGAGAGAGAGAGAGAGAGAGAGAGAGAGAGAGAGAGAGAGAGAGAGAGAGAGAGAGAGAGAGAGAGAGAGAGAGAGAGAGAGAGAGAGAGAGAGAGAGAGAGAGAGAGAGAGAGAGAGAGAGAAGAGGATACAGAGAAACCCGGGCGCGGTGCCCTACTTTTCCAATTCCAATTTCCAATTTTATTTCAAATAAATGCCCTACTTTTAACATCGACAGAGTTTCTCTGGTTCTTTTAGATGCCCAGTGTAAAGCACTGATACATCGAGGTATCGGTTTAATGTCTCGCCCGGACTTGGTCCGGCAGGGGTCCGGCAGGGTAAAAACATGAGGTATATAAAATCCAATAAAACAAAGAAGTTTAACGCATTCAAAACATACCGAAGCTGTAAATTAAATTATAAATACTTCAATAAAATATCAGAAATAAAATCGGGACATACGAGCGTATGCTAATTTTAAAACTGTAGCACTTCAATATCACAAAACTATGTCAAACTTCTGATGATGATTGTAAAATTGTTTCTTAGAAAAGTCCTATTAACTCTAGGAGCCTCTGAGCTTCAGAAGAGGGATATTTTATGTTTTATTCAATCGAAAGTGTGGAATGGTTACGGAAGAGAAATTACAAGGATCTTTGTCTGCTTCCCCAAATTAGGGTTATGTATCACCTTCCTTCAGAATTTTTTATGTATACTCAACAAAAATATTTAAGGGTCAATGGTACTTTTTCCCATAGGGTTTATGCAATGAACCTACAAATTTGGAATCTTGTATTTTCCATATACATTAAATGAATTTCGACAAAATTTACAGGAAGTATTGTCAAAATGTCAAACTACAGATTCCAGAGAGATTGAGTTATGCCAAGGTCCTATAGGCACCCATGGAATGAGAAAACGAAAATTGGGAATTTCTGAAATTCTCCAAAAATCATTTTAATTTTACTCTTATCTGGGATACCAATACACATGTCTTGGGTATGTCAAACATTTTGGTAAACGTTTCCATGTTCCATTATTTCCAGTATTGATATGATTTTCGATTTCCAAAGCAAAGAAAACTCCTGTTGAAAATTATGAATTATTTTGTGAAAAACATCGGTTTACATTTTTTTCTCCACGGAGGTGCATAAGGCTCTGCATGTATACATTTCATCTGCACCCGTTAATTGAAACTCTAACAATAATTCCTGAAAATTTCGTTGGGATTAAGTAACATAAGTGAAAGATACGAAGTACCAAATTTGTGTAGTGAATACATTGAGCCTTATTGGAAACGGACCAGTGACCTTTAAATTATTTTGTTGAGTATATTTATATGGCGAGGCACCAACAAAAAATTACTAAATGTCCCCATTGTTTATGCCCCCCTCCCACCGCCTGCATCACCAATGGCCAGACCAGGCCATGCCTTCCTCCAAAGTGAACTACAGCAATCGAAAACAAATTCACTGGCGCTGTTGAGTACGCCTTCTAATTACGGAGCTTAAACTGATCCCCGCTATCTGGAAAAGAAAACAGATGCTAAACATGGGGATGTACATGGTGTGGAAGAGAAAAATTGTCTGACTTTGCGGTCGCAAAATGCAGACAGCGGTTTCCAAACATTGACAAAGCTCCATATATGGGTAATAAATGGGTATAATGCCAAGATATGCAATTGAAATTGCGTTATCTTTATAAAATATCAGAGGTCTAAGAGTACAGTATTAGTTTTTCATTGCTACTCTATATAATTATTATTTTTGTTCTGATTGAATAAAATATTGTACATGTAATTGTCAATTACACTTGCAACACAGTGTACTACCCTATGTAAGGGTATCTATGAAGTGTGTGACTAGATGTATGGGCGCATGCTCTTTTGTTGACACAGCTTTGTAACACTTCCGTACACATGCATATATTTAACCCTTTCCCTCATGAGTATTCATGTAAGACATAATGACGTCATGAATATTGACTTTATTAATTCATTGTAATAGCACATTGACTCTGTCCCTATTGGCTATGACAGAACCTGTAGAATTATGTCTGTATTATATCAATAAGCAAGCAGAGCAGGTCCAGGAGCCGTCTGATCTATGTCTACTCTGTTTGCAAAGGCGTAAAAAGGCGTATTTATGGAGTAAATGGTTAAGTATCTGCATGCTGGATAAAGTTTGTCTGTTGTAATTATGAAAGTTCTTTTATTTCACTTAAAAATGCAATCAGAGTGTTTAACACCGATTAACTTGGCGTTCATCTTCACCGTTTGCATATTGGTATTTACAATTCAACGAGATATCGTTGAACTTCGATATCTCGAACTCGGATAACACAAACGTCGGAAAAACTCGAAGTAAACATTCGGTCCTTCGAACATTTACAATGAAGAATATCAGTACGCATATCTAGAAACAGTTTTGCGAGTAAACCCCTCCCAAACAAAAGGATCCCTTTTAAAACGTCAGCATCGAAACATGTTGAAGACACTTTGCAATAGATGACACACATCAGTTAGTAAATTGAGTTTTAGACCTTTCCTTCAGACAAACGTGTTTTTACGCTTTTGCAAACAGAGTAGACCCAGATCAGATGGCTCCTATCGGTCTGCTCTGTTTGCTAGTGGAATTCTAATGATATGTTTCCATACTTTCTAAAATGGCAACATGTTCCATCTTCTAAATTCCATTATAACTACTTTGGCCATGAATATTCAGTATTGAAATGTGGAATACACATAGAACAGGGAATAAAAAACAGTAAACGATGTTATTCATCCATGCTTCAAGCATATGAACCTAATTTCATTCTGACCTTTGTTCTATAAGATGGATAGCGTGAATCAAAATGAGACACTGAGAATTTCAGGTTCTGATATGGCTCCAAGCTGTTGCATAATCTATGAAATTCTAAAAGCTTTCTTCTCACATTCTCAGTTTTGATTTTATTTTCAGTTGCAGTACATGGTTCGGGAGTTTGAACGACAACCGACACTTCACGGGTCACAGCTCCTCAAACAGATCTCTTTTCTCAACGCCATCTACTGGTAGAACAGCTCGTGGAATGACGCTGATCAAGGAACAATATCAAAGTGTTCCTCCAACAGTGGGTATATCGGTGATATTCTTGCAGCTCCCACTGTCACTAATCTTGATGATGCATTTGATGCTGAATACGATATTCCACTGGCTGTTCTAAAAGTGTCCCGTGAAGTGTTTGGTTGTGCATTCTGTGATCTTCCATCCATAGATGAAGATGCTGCTACATGTAGTGTAGATTTAATTGGCTGGGACCAGCCAGTAGAACGTTGAAGGAGATTCGTAATCTTGGGCCCATGCTTATATAAGCATGGACACAGAATAGGTTATGGAGGAAGAGTGTGATGAAAAAGTAAATTTGTGAGAAAAAAATGTGATGTAAATGTCTACATGTTCAGATGTCTGTGTTATGGTTAAAAAACAACAACAACACGAAACACTTTATTGTGACCGTTCGTAATATTTATCATGAAGTGACCACTCATTCAACCCTAGCGAACCATGAACCTGTTTGTAGTTTTGAAAAAAGATTTCATAAAACAAACTTAAACAGTTAAAATGGACAATACCAAATTGGAAACTGGAATATTTTATTTGAAGTTTCAAGGGTGAATGAGTTGCAACCAATGGTTACAACATAGTGTTTGGTGTTGAATTGACACTTTTAGCTTTAATAAAATAATAATATATCTGATTAGATAAAGCTGAATTGAACAAACATGGCTGTATTTATGATACTGATAATTGCCTTATGCAGAACAGCAGTAATACAAAAATCTTCATTGAATATCACTTGGACACTTTTGAATCAGTTTTGGCAGAGAAAATAAAATGTGTCATTTATATGGATAATGTAATTACAGGTGTAGATTCTATAAATGATGCTGAATATTTCATAGGGGTTCAACTGAAATGTTCAATGATTCACACATGAATTTTAGAGAATGGAACTCAAGCAGTCCGTAAATGAACACGATGACACTAGATAAAGACCTCGTATAGGCAAACACTATATAAGGTTTTGGATACCAACAAAGACACTCAGTCTTTAAACCAAGTTGATATGTTTGAGGTATGAAATGCCATTCTGTCATGCTTTTTGCTTAATGCGAAATGCAAAATGCGAAATGCTTTTTGCCAAATGTGGACATTGCTAGGGAAAGAATCGGAATATTCCAAATGATAGATGTAAATGACAAATGCGAAATGCAAAACGCTTATTGCTAAATGCATGTTTGCACTACTAGCATTGAACATCGACATTTTTATACGCCCACCTAATAAAGGTGGTCGTATATTGTCGTGGCCCTGTCCGTCCGTCCGTTCGTTCGTTCGCGCTAACAATTCCTGTTTATGTGACTAGATAATTACATGAGAACAAAAGATCTTTTTTCTCATCGGTTTTATGTGGATTATTTTCAGTTTGTGTGGCTATTTTGAACAAAAGAATAGCCACATACACTCGATCCGTTAGAATGTCCGTTCATTCGACCGTCAACATTTTGTTTGTCCGCTGTTTTCTGGGAAAACTATTTAACAGATATTAATGAAACTTCACACAAATGTTTAATGCATCAAGATCTGAAACTTAGTTGATTCTGAGGTTCATTTGATTTTTCATTTCAGAGTTATGGCCCTTGTCCTTAAAAATATGCAAATAGTTTGTCCACTGGTTTCTGGGAATCTATTCGAGAGATAATAATGAAACTTCACACAAATGTTTAATGCATCAAGATCTGAAGCTGAGTCGATTCTGAGGTTCATTTGATTTGTCGTTTCGGAGTAATGGCCATTTTACTTAAAGATTAATGCAAATACATGCAAATAGTTTGTCTGCAGTTTTCTGGGAAAACCTTTTGACAGATATTAATGAAACTTCACAAAATGTTTAATGCATCAATATCTGAACCTTAGTTGATTCTGAGATTCATTTGATTTTTCATTTCAGAGTTATGGCCCTTGTCCTTAAAAAATATGCAAATAGCTTGTCCACTGTTTTCTGGGAAAACTATTTGAGAGATAGTAATGAAACTTCACACAAATGTTTAATGCATCAAGGTTTGAAGCTGAGTAGATTCTGAGGCTCATTTGAATTGTAGTTTCGGCGTTATAGCCCTTTTACTTAAACAATAATGCTAATACATGCAAATAGTTTGTCCGCTGTTTTCTGGGAAAACTGTTGGACAGATATTAATGAAACTTCATACACATGTTTAATGCATGTTTAATTTTTCATTTCAGAGTTATGGCCATTGTCCTTAAAAACTTCACACAAATGTTTAATGCATCAAGGTTTGAAGCTGAGTAGATTCTGAGGTTCATTTGATTTGTCGTTTCGGAGTTATGGCCCTTTTACTTAAAAATAATGCAAATATATGCAAATAGTTTGTCCGCTGTTTTCTGGGAAAACTATTTGACAGCTATTATTGAAACTTCACACAAATGTTAAATGTATCAAGGTCTGAAGCTGAGTAGATTCTGAGGCTCATTTGATTTGTAGTTTCGGCGTTATAGCCCTTTTACTTAAACAATAATGCTAATACATGCAAATAGTTTGTCCGCTGTTTTCTGGGAAAACTGTTGGACAGATATTAATGAAACTTCATACACATGTTTAATGCATGTTTAATTTTTCATTTCAGAGTTATGGCCATTGTCCTTAAAAAATATGCAAATAGTCGCTGTTTTCTGGGAAGACTATTTGAGAGATATTAATGAAACTTCACACAAATGTTTAATGCATCAAGATCTGAAGCTGAGTCGATTCTGAGGTTCATTCGATTTGTCGTATGGCCCTTTTACTTAAAAAATAATGCAAATACATGCAAATAGTTTGTCCGCTGTTTTCTGGCATAACTGTTGGACAGATATTAATGAAACTTCATACACATGTTTAATGCATCAAGACGTGAAGCTAAGTCGATTCTGAGGATCATTTGATTTGTTGTTTCGGAGTTATGGCCCTTGCAAAAAATAATGCAAATCTATGCAAATATGAGGATGACCATAACTTTTTCATTTGAAATGATATTTACTTCAATTGTTTTATATGGTTAAACCTTAATGTAAATTTTCACTTATATTGCGGTTGATATGTCATTTTATTCTAAAGTTATGGTCCTTGAACTTTGTGTGTTCGTTGCTTTGTTAGTCGGTCAACTTTTAGTTTGTTGTTTTCTGGGAAAACTATTAAAATGGTATAAATGAAACTTAACACAAATGTTTTAAGCAACAAAATTTGAAGCTGAGTTTATTTTGAGGCTCATTCAGTTTGTCTTTACAGAGTTATAGCCGTTGCACTTTATAAAAATCTGCAAAAATGAGGATTAGCTGTAACTATTTTATTTAATAAGATATTCACTTCATTTTTTTTTTAAAAAAAATAGTATCACCTTAATATGGTAATCATGATCTGAAGCACAGATTAGAAAATGTCAACACTTATAAGGCATGTTGAATCAGAGAAAGTTTGCAAGTGGGCGTATTATGTACCGTATGCGGTACTCTTGTTAATTTAGTAGTGCAATAAGCAATATGCTTTAATGTAAATGCCAGTAGTGCAAGCATGCATTTAGCAATAAGCATTTCGCACTTCGCATTCGTCATGTACATCCATTATTTGGAACACACCCTAGCAATTCACACAATTGGCAAACAAGAGTACCGCATACGGTACATAATACGCCCACTTGCAAACTTTCTCTGATTCAACATGCCTTATAAGTGTTGACATTTTCCAATCTGTGCTTCAGATCTTGATTTCCATATTAAGGTGATACTGTTTTTTAAAAAATTGAAGTGAATATCTTATTAAATAAAAAAGTTACAGCTAATCCTCATTTTTGCAGATGTTTGTAAAGTGAAACGGCCATAACTCTGTAAAGACAAACTGAATGAACCTCAAAATAAACTCAGCTTCAAATTTTGTTGCTTAAAACATTTGTGTTACGTTTCATTTATATCATTTTAATAGTTTTTCCAGAAAACAACAGACAAACTAAAAGTTGACCGACAAACAAAGCAACGAACACACAAAGTTCAAAGACCATAACTTTAGAATAAAATAACATATCAAAACCCCCGCAATATATGTGAAAATTCACATTAAGGTTTAACCATATAAAAAAATTGAAGTAAATATCATTTCAAATGAAAAAGTTATGGCCATCCTCATATTTGCATAGATTTGCATTATTTTTTTTAAGTGCAAGGGCCATAACTCCGAAACAACAAATCAAATGATCCTCAGAATTGACTTAGCTTCAGGTCTTGATGCATTAAACATGTGTATGAAGTTTCATTAATATCTGTCAAACAGTTTGGCAGAAAACAGCGGACAAACTATATGCATATATTTGCATTATTTTTTAAGTCAAAATCGACTCAGCATCAGATCTTGATGCATTTAACATTGTTGTGAAGTTTCATTAATATCTCTCAAATAGTTTTTCCAGAAAACAGCGGACAAACTATTTGCATGTATTTGCATTATTTTTTAAGGACAAGGGCCATAACTCTGAAACGAAAAATCAAATGATCCTCAGAATCAATTCAGTTTCAGATCTTGATGCATTAAACATTTTTGTGAAGTTTCATTAATATCTGTCAAATAGTTTTCCCAGAAAACAGCGGACAAACTATTTGCATGTATTTGCATTATTTTTTAAGGACAAGGGCCATAACTCTGAAAAGAAAAATCAAATGAACCTTAGAATTGACTCAGCTTCAGATCTTGATGCATTAAACATTTGTGTGAAGTTTCATTAATATCTCTCAAATAGTTTTTCCAGAAAACAGCGGACAAGCTATTTGCATATTTTTTAAGGACAAGGGCCATAACTCTGAAATGAAAAATCAAATGAACCTCAGAATCAACTCAGCTCCAGATCTTGATGCATTAAACATTTGTGTGAAGTTTCATTAATATCTGTCAAATAGTTTTCCCAGAAAACAGCGGACAAACTATTTGCATATATTTGCATTATTTTTTAAGTAAAAGGGCCATAACTCTGAAACAACAAATCAAATGAACCTCAGAATCGACTCAGCTTCAGATCTTGATGCATTAAACATTTGTGTGAAGTTTCATTAATATCTCTTAAATAGTTTTCCCAGAAAACAGCGGACAAACTATTTGCATATTTTTTAGGACAAGGGCCATAACTCTGAAATGAAAAATCAAATGAACCTCAGAATCAACTCAGCTTCAGATCTTGATGCATTAAACATTTGTGTGAAGTTTCATTAATATCTGTCAAATAGTTTTCCCAGAAAACAGCGGACAAACAAAATGTTGACGGACGAACGAACGAACGAACGAACGAACAAACGAACGAACGAACGAACGAACGAACGGACGGACGGACAGGGCCACGACAATATACGACCACCTTTATTAGGTGGGCGTATAAAAACATTTCGCATTTTGTATTTAGCAATTAGCATGACAGAATGCCTCACCATATTGAGGAAAACATTCTCATCACTAAACGGAATAAACACTTAAACAGGTTATTTCCGTCTTTGATCCACTAGGCCTTTTTTGTCTAGTCAGTCTTCCTGGAAATATACTATTACAACAAATGTGGGTTAAGAATATATGTGTTGGGATAGATAACTTGATGAAGAAGATAAAGAGGAGTGGCTACAAATAAAAACATTTTTGAAAGATGCATAGGCAGTGAAATATCTAGATTTGTATCTGTGTCAGACATCCACGAGAGAGTGAACTTTTCATTGGTTTGTTTCTGTGATGCTTCCAGCTAAGCAAATGCAAAGTCAGTAATTTTGCTTCAGGAAATAGATGCTAAAACAAGGTCTGACTCGTACCAGTTAAGGAAATGTCATTCCACAACTAGAGCTTAAGCATTCAAAGAGGTTGTATCTAAAATAGCCTATGAGGTAATGGGTTAAAGAAGCTAAATTAGTGATTTATTCTATGCCACTGATCAATGTGAGGGATGAAATCGACTCCAACATTACTATAATTCCAGGAAATTTCATTTGTATAAAACAGTAAACTGGAAAACTAGAAGGAAATGACAGTGCTCACCCAACCGCGATTGCAAACATACTGTTTAATTGCATGTAAATATGTAATATATGTTGTATAGGTATAAAAAATATATAGTCTATTTATATAATCTGGGGGTCACTGGGTCCTGTCGGCAATAAAAGGGCGGAAACTGGACAGTGGTGACAGTTGGTACCTTATATCAATATATTAAAGTATATACAGGAGACACTCTGACATTAAAACAATACAGTGTATAAGATAGGTGTTCTGAATATACTAATAATACATTTACCATAAATCACATATAAACAATACACAATTGTTTCCAACGCTGAATCTAGTAGACTCTCCTAAATTACAAGTTAATGGAAAAGTAGTAAAGTCAAGCAGGCAAAGCCACATACAAGACACAACCACCACCAAAACACCAATAGATAGCATGACACACACACCCACAACCACACACCCAAACCCACACTCACACACGAGATGAACACAGAAAACACAAACAGACACACACGAACTAGAGACAAACACTCCACACATGAACAAAATCACAAGCACAAAGACGTAAGGCAAACAAAAGGTAGGGTGACAAAGAGAGTACCGCCTTGGCACGGTAAGTAGCAAAACACCACTAGGGGTTTAAACCGGTTTACGGACGTCCTAACCTCACACTTCTCTCAAAGTCCGCCTAGTTTTACAAATAGTGTAAATAAAGGTATACAATAATTCACTGACATGTCAATAATAACTCACTGACATAACAAGCAAATAATTTACGTTTCCGGATTTAAGAGTGCGTCTTCATAGAGTACGAAGTCTTTCCTGTCGGCATACATGAAAAGATGGAAGCGTGATTGCCAACTGTAAAAGGACTGGCAGCCAGTCATGCATTATGTTGTAGTGCTATTGTAACATGGTGAACGGGCTTTGACTCGACTGGGATTCGAACGCAGGGCTTCTGGCTTACCATACCGACTGAGCTAACAAGCAACACAATAAAGCCTATTAACTGATTCATCGCAATTTCTACCCGGATACACACATCCTCTACATAAGGATTCGTCCCGAATTATTTCTCAAAGAACACTCAACGAGTTTCTTATTATTACAACTTATTTTCATATCTATCTGTTATTAATGCATTAAAGCTGACAAAACTACGTTTGGGGAGATAAGTAATGATGACAGCATTTGTACTTGATATCGGAAATAGAAACTCTGGAAGAAGTACCTTTGAAAGATACGTCTGATTTTGTAGACAAAGTACTCGGCGAGTTATATGAAACTAAAAACGAACAACGAGATATTTTCCAGCCAGAAAAACAAGCAATTAGTAATATAATTGATGTTGAAGTCGGTGAAGAAGTGAGAAAAAGGATGTAAATAGTGATATTTGTGAAAAAAGTGTCGTTTATGAAAATGCTGAAAAGATGAAAGTAAAAGTGTCGAAAATGTTGGAGTAATAAGTAATGTTTTAGAGGAAATTAACAAAGTCGACAAAGCCTTGGGTGAGGCAGAGAGACGGAACGGAACACATTCTAGAGGATAGTGATTTCATAATAACAAGTGATAACGAATCAGACACTCGCTTGAAAAAATTGAATGTATGACTCATGAACATAATTATATACAAGAGAGCCAGTGGGCACAATATACGCCCGTCGAGGTTTTGTTCAACATAAACTGGGGTTAACGTATTTGCTAAATTCAAATTCTAAGTCCAATTTTGCGACCAAGTTTCAAGGTTGTAAATAGGCATACTTTAACAAAAACCCTTAACCAAAAATTCTAAATTAAAAAGTGCCATAATTGTGTCTAAATGCTTGAGATGAACATAAAGCTTGTGATGGTGAACAAATGTTTCAAGTTTAAAAGCTTTATCTGAAAGGATTATGTAAATAAGTGGACTTTAACCAAAACCTTAACCAAACATTCAAAGCTAAAAAGCGTCAGAATTTATGTCAAAATGTTAGACAGCGTTATGTACTCTTGCCTACAGGTGAAGCTTGTGATGGTGAGCAAGTGTTCCAAGTTTAAAAGCTTAATCTAAAAGGGTTATGTAAATAAGTGGACTTTAACCAAAACTTTAACCAAAATTTCTAAGTTAAAAGGGGGCATAATTCTGTCAAAATGTTGGACAGAGTTATGTAATCTTGCCTACAGGTAAAGCTTGTGATGGTGAACAAGTGTTCCAAGGTTAAAAGCTTTATCTCAAAGGGTTATTTAAATAAATGGATTTTATGAAAATTCTGGTATTAATGATTTTTGGTCCATAAAAAATTCAAATGATGTTTTAACAAAACTTGAAAATGAACAGTATAACATTTCTTTACTGAGCTCTGATGATTTCTCTACACTCTATACTACTCTACCTCACCATCTTATAAAGGATAAACTTATTAAATTAATAGAAAAAACCTTTGCCAGAGAAAACAAAATGTTCATTGCTCGTAATGTTCAACGTTCATTCTTTTCGAATTCAGAAGTTGAACATTACACCATGTTGACTTGCCTTGATGTTTCTAGATTTCTTACCTTTCTTTTAGATAATATATTTGTACGTTATGGGGATACCATATATCGTCAAGTTGTTGGTATACCCATGGGTACAAATTGTGCCCCTCTTGTTGCAGATTTGTTTTTGTATTGCTATGAGAGGGATTTTTTGCTTAGCTTAAAACCTGATACACAGACCGATATTGTTACAAGGTTACAGATATCACAAACTTCGGAAAACTTTTTCTAAATTTTATTATCGAAATTTACCTCTCATTAGTAAATATAATTGCAATCTACGGACGTTACTGCGACAAGGCATTTCTCATCCAGAATTTTATGGGGATGTTATCTACAAACTTAGGAAAATTCGGGGTCATATCCGTTTTCATGAATTGTTTATAAAACGCATTAAAACATTTAAAAAGAAAGGTTACGATCCTATTATATTGCAACGCACTGCATGTTTGGTTATCGACCCTTTTACAGTCGGTAGCTACGCTTCCCTCTTTGCTTGCGCGATGACAGGCCGAGGGTAGTACTCTATGATGGTATACTCTTAAACTTGGATACAGGATGAGCTTACCAGACTCATGTATTACTTTTTCCCTGTCGTGCCCTTAACGGCTTACCTGCAGGTGCTCTGACTTCAGCAAAGTCATTGAGTACATATTTGACGGATTGTCACAGTTATTATGCTATGTTTTACATGTTTTCCTGTGTTCACCGTCGTCTATGCTGTGGGTAAGTCCAGCGGGGATACCTTTATTTACAATATTTGTAAAGCTAGGGTAACTTTGAGAGAAGTGTGAGGGTAGGACGTCCGTAAACCGGTTTAAACCCCCAGTGGTGTTTTTGCTACTGAGGCGGTACTCTCTTTGTCACCCTTCCTTTTGTTTGCCTTGCGTCTTTGTGCTTGTGATTTTGTTCATATGTGGAACGTTTGTCTCTGGTTATTGTGTCTTTTGGTGTTTTCTGTGTTCATTTTGTGTGTGTGTGTGCGTTTGGGTGTGTGGTTGTGTGTGTGTGTGTGTGTCATGCTGTCTATCGGTGTTTTGGTGGTGGTTGCGTCTTGTATGTGGTTTTGCCTGCTTGACTTTACTACTTTTCCATTTAACAAAGCCTTAACCATAAATTCTAAGTAAAAAAGGGGAATGATTCTGTCAAAATGCTTGAAAGAGTTATGTACTCTTGTCTACAGGTTCAGATTGTGATGGTGAACAAGTGTTCAAAAATTAAAAGCTTTATCTCAAAGGGTTATGTAAATAAATGGACTTTAACAAAGCCTTAACCAAAAATTCTAAGTTAAAAAGGGGCATAATTCGGTTAAAATGCTTGACATAGTTATTTTCTCTTGCCTACAGGTGAAGGTTGTGACGGTAAACAAGTGTTCTAAGTTTAAAAGCTTTATCTCAAAGGGTTATGTAAATAAATGGACTTTAACAAAGCCTTAACCAAAAATTCTAAGTTAAAAAGGGGCATAATTCAGTTATTTACTCTTACCTACAGGTGAAGGTTGTGACGGTGAACAAGTGTTCCAAGTTTCAAAGCTTTATCACAAAATGTTATGTAAATAAGTGGACTTGTTCCACATAAATTGAGGTTAACATTTTTGCTTAACGTAAATTCTAAACGCAAATTCTAAGTCCAATTAAGCGACCTTGACCTTGGAATAAATGAGCCGGGACTTGGCAGGCTACTGTAGCATGTCTAGATAAACATTTTGGTTAAATTTGGGAAGGATCCACCAAGCGGAACTTGAGTTAGAGATGTTACACACAGACAGACCGGTTAACATTTTTGCTAAACGCAAATTCTAAGTCCAATTGTGTGACCTTGACCTTGGATAAACAAACCGGGACTTGGCAGGTTACTGTAGCATGTCTAGATAAACAACATTGTGGCTAAATTTGAGAAGGATCCACCAAGCGGAACTTGAGTTAGAGATGTTACTACTTTTCCATTTACAGACGGACAGACAATCAGACGGACAGACGGACAGACAGCGCCATTCCATAATACGTCCCGTTTTTTCAAACGGGTGATAAAAACTGTTAAAAAAGAACTAGTTTTGGATGACGTGATATATGTTCCATAAACCTTAGATGGAATTTTTAATAATCATCATATATGTTTGGGAATGTAATTTTGTAGAGTTCTGTTTTTTGGTCAGTGGAGAATGTCACGATCATAGCGTTTTTGCATAATTTGCCTTTTTTTATGTTCATCTCATATGTTTTGGAATGTAATTTTGTAGATTTCTGTTTTTTGGTCAGTGGAGATGGTCACGATCATAGCGTCGTTGCATAATTTGCCAGAGACAATATATCCTTAAAGTGATTGATAGTGGTCTAAAGAAGATAAAAAGGGTCTCTCCCTTTATATTACATTGCTCCGACTGGTTTACGAGTATCCAATTTATACTGCTCCTAACATAAGTATTGCTGCCGTGTACTTACGGATGCTACTACTTTTTACTCTTCAGTATTGCTCCTGCATATAATCAAGATAATCATGCATTTTATAATATGTGCTCCCGTTTTAGCGGGAAGTTAGAACATTGAAAGCTGGAGTTTCCTTAATACAGGAAATGGATTTGATTTCTTTTTTGAATCTTTCAATGTAGAAACAGGGGCTCACTACAATGCGACGTCGAGTTTCTCGTCATCTGATAAATTCTTGCAGGCAATAAAGTTTGCAGAAGACAACATTTTGGAGTGAAAGAGTTGAGACAAATGTTAAACGATCTCATTATAAATGTATAGCAAAGGTCAGACATGTATTTGTTCTGCATGCAGATTAGTTAGTTTAAAAGCGTTGCTTATAACAGTGACGAAAAATCTGTCATCTGGCAGACACGTTTTCATTTGCATGTCTTTCAACTTCTACTTATTGGAGAAGTATGGCGATATAATTAGATGCAGAAAACAAATGAATAGTTTATGTTTGTGCAAATACCAGGTAAAGCTTAGCCTGAGCCAATGTTTTATTTATAACCATTCTCTCTAACATTTTAACTCGACCTCTTACAACACTGTATGGTATCCGATGTATACATTGTATCTTTCTTTGCAATCCATCTTACTCTTTCCTTTATTTAAACCACCGTCTATCAACAACCCCGGAAATAGTTACCAGACGAATGCTAACTGATAACGGACACACCGACAGGTTATTAATTCGATATAGTTATATTAAATATTACATATCTAGCACTGCAATGTTTTAAATTACTAGTAGAAAGACCAACAAAAATGATTAAATGGTTTCTGATTAATTCAAATGCACGTATGTAAATCATATTGGGTGCATTATTCTCGGATTGGTACAGCCGAAATAGCAGCGAAGAAGTCAAAACGTATTCGCAATCACTTGTCTAATCCTCCGGCATACGATTTTACACATTCATTGTCATCACACAGCGGACACTCACTTATGCCAGTGTTGATTGCAGAATACGATCTGAATTGGCTTTGAATTTGATAAAAGAAAACAAGGTGTATGTTCGGCGAATAGGTAAATGTGTTATGAAGTCTGTACGGCGAATAGCCTCCGATGTTTACGGCGTATAGTAATATATTTACTGTTATCAATATTGTTTGGCAAATAGATTGCGTGATGTGTGACGTTTTACGGCTAAAATTTATTTCAGTCGTTCCCTAAGGCCAATGCGATGAAAATAAACTGACACCTCATGTCTATCATGAAAATGTCACTGACCTAGAAATAAAATGTAGGTTGTGCAATAGCAACTGAGGAAACTGTAGGAACGAACAATTAACAGAGTATCCAGATCTACTTTTGCGCTACGTTCGGCTTTTACGGATTTGCACATACCAACCATTACAGAAATAATTGTTCCTGAATACCCTCCGTCGATACGGTACTGCTTAGTTTAGCTGATTAAATCAAGATTTTGGGTTGTATGGATTTGTCTTATGACCGATATTTTAGGAATTTGTATAGACTAATACGTTATAATGTCATACGAAAGTATTTCAGGGAAGTAATGTGCTGTTTTAGTGCAATAACAATCAAAACAAACTTGATCAACGGTGAAACTGTAAGGAAGAACAATCTGCATAAGACTGCATGTGTTTGGAGCCTTACAAGTAGCACACCATTCCTCGCAATGAAGAAGTGCGCTTGCAGTGGATCAAATATTTCAACGTCAGCCGCGAAGACTATAAGCCAACTTGTAAAAACAGGGGCGAAGCTAGAGATACGCTCTTACGCAAGAGCGCGTATCATCAGTCTGATAAGTGGAAACAGTATCATGGCCAAAATGGAATAAAGCCCGAAGGCTAATGGGGGTAAAAATGGGGTTAAAAAACGTTCTGTCTTACATGACAAATGTTAGATTTAACCCATTCCCTAATACTGACGCCTATTGACGTCTCTGTAAAAGCCCCCCTCCCACACACACACACAAACACATCGGACCCCTATAGGCACGGTACGTAAACTAGATTTGGATTCAGCTACACTCCTCACTGTCTATCAACAACTCCGGAAATAGCTAGGTAAAAGTACTAAGTGAAGCGAACGTTGATTGACTGTGGATTAGTAAATCGATATATTTATATAGATTATGACATATTCTAGCATTGCAATGTTTGAAACTAGAGGTTTTTGTCACAAAAACGGATGTCTCCCCTCTAATAAAAACAGTATGTAAAGGGAAATCACTAATCAAAGGCCTGAACAGCCATAATTGCTTTCGAGTTTGATAAGGATGTTAAGTGTAAGGGAAGAAGGTGCTGTACATGTTAATCACCATTTGTGATGTCTTGGAATTGTTTAATGTAATACTAAAAATATGACAGACTTTAGCAACAGTCAAACCATAAGCAAAGTGGTTATTAGTGACACTCAGACAGTCCTAGACCTCAACAAGTCAGAAATGCAATGCTGAGTGACAGTGTCCATCTTTCAATTCATATCAAAGCAATATCAAATGTTGTTGTGTATTTCAAAGCACTACCCTCCTTATTAATTACGAATCCTAGAATTTTAACTACTGTTTAGACAATGTAGTATGAAATTTTAGTTAAATTTTGTTCGGGTTTATATACATGTATGCAAACACACACACATTAATCCAAAATCTTGGTTGATTCATAATGATATCAAATGTACAGTAAATTCCTAATAATCCATATGATGTTTTATCCTATCAAAACTCCACCATGAATTCCACTGATCATAAACTTATATGAATCCCAACTTTTATATTCCAATTTATTCTTGAAATTTGGACTGACAGCATTTTGTTATTAACACTCAAGAGTACAGATAAATCATTTTCAAATGAATTCTATAATTGTTCTATCATTACTGGGTCTATTCAAAATAGCCAAACGGAGACTAACCCCTGTAAATATACATGATCAGAGTAGACACTGTTTTACCCCTTTTTAAAATATAACTTAATTTCCATCAGATCAGGATATTGATGGCCAAGAATGATATCATCTCTGGCTATTTCATATCAAATTTGTTGTCAAATGTTCTTTGCTATGACATCTCCCAGGGTTTTTCTTAGATTTTAGGGAAAGGGCATGGCCTTACCGGAGGGGAAAAATAAGCGTGAAATGAATGCTTATGGGGAAAAGGTCAGAAAATATCAACATAACATTTAACATGTTCATATTTTCTCTATCAAGTGACAGTACAATTCAATTAAAAGCATTTCATGCAGTTCTGATAATTTAATGGTCTTTTTCTTGTGTGTTTTGTCTGCAACTGCATAACTCTTGGCTATTACTAAAATTGTAAACACGTCATCGATGAGTTTTCATAAAACCCCATAATAAATCAGAAATCACAGTAAATCTCAACTATTCCATTAACCAAGACAAATATGATCGGACTTTTGGTAGATAAAGATATCATCGGCATTTTTTGTAAATGAAGAAGCCTACATGTATGTCTCGCATTTTTGCGATCACAATGGCATGAATGGAAAGTTCCATCTCGGTTTGTGGAGAAACTAATTAAATCCATTGTAGAGAGTAACACGCATACTAGCCTGGTAACACTGCAAGAGAAGTTGGCATTTCTATCGTGTTTCATCAGTAAAATTACGTTAATAGAAAGAAATTGTTGTGGTACTGCTGGTATGAAAGCGAAAGTACAGACACTGCAATTCATAAACGCTATACGGATTACTCGGATCTCTAGGTTAGACGGATGTATAGAAATGCGGTTAGCGTTTTATCACGTACACGGTGTCGATATAAAAAATCCCTCTCCCTCCCTATCGGCGGAGAGGTAATTGATCAATGAAAAACACAACAGGTTTTCTAGTTGGGAAGTCTTTGCTATCGGCGGAGAGGAAATTTATAATTTACAGACAAGCTATTGCTGCTGTAGAAACGCCAATGTGTTGCGAAAACAATGTTTAACTAAACACCAGGAATGAGGTTCATATACGCGTATATGATAAATGCTGATTTTCAAGCTTGCGCAACTCATATCCGCGGATATGAATTTCATATCTGGTCGGATCCGATGTTTAGTCATACCGATATTCTTTCGCGTTTTTTGGGAGTATATTCAATAAATCAAGCTTTTAAAATGTTGATCTTGTGTAGACTAGAAGTTATCTGACAAAGCGAAGTGTTATTAAATGCATGAAAAGTAAATAAATGAATGAACAATTTACAACAAAACTAGTTTAGAATTGAAGAGAACTATTTTCTCTTGCGCATGTTCACAAGAAATAGTGAACTCTTTGCCGTAAAAACGACCGATCGCTATATTGCATTCTTCGAAAGCATTAAAAATGTTATGGTCTTGATGAATGATACTTCCCCTCATTATGCGTTTTCCACACTACATTTTTCAAGAAGAAAATGATAACAGCTAATAACTCCAAAAATACTGAATCCAGATTTATGGCCCTTGTGCATGACACTTACTTTCATCATGCTCTTTCCAAAAATAAAATGTCATTCAAATAGCATCAGTCGCACAGGAGTTCGGCCAAAAAATGTAACAAAGGGCAATAACTCCAAAAGTATTGAAGCCAGAATTATGGCCCTTGTTCATGACACTTTCTCTCATCATGCTCTTTCCATGTATGAAGTTTCAATACGATGGTAAGAGCCATGTAGGAGTTATCGTCCGGACAAGAAAAAATTAAACAAATGTACAAGGGGCAATAACTCTAAATTTATTGACGCTCGAGTTAAGGATCTTATGCTTGACACTTTCTCTTATCATGATCGTTCCATGTATGAAGTTTCACTCCAATGGCATGTGTCACGTAGGAGTAATCATCCGGACAAAAAATTGTGATTATTTTTACAAAGGGCAATAACTCCAATATTAGTGAGGCCAGAGTTATGGACCTTGTGCATGACACGTCCTCTCATTATGTTCTTTCCATATATGAAGTTTCAATCAACTGGCATCAGGCATATTGAAGTTATTGTCCGGACTAAAAAAAATGATATTTTTACATAGGGCAATAACTCCAATATTAGTGAAGCCAGAGTTATGGACCTTGTGCATGACACTTCCTCTTGGCATGATCGTTCCATGTATGAAGTTTCACTCCAATGGCATGTGTCACGTAGGAGTAATCATCCGGACAAAAAATTGTGATTATTTTTACAAAGGGCAATAACTCCAATATTAGTGAGGCCAGAGTTATGGACCTTGTGCATGACACTTCCTCTCATTATGCTCTTTCCACATATGAAGTTTCAATCAACTGGCATCAGGCATGTTGAAGTTATCGTCCGGACAAAAAGTGTGACGGACAGACGGACGGACGGACAGACAGACAGACAGGCAACTCTCACGAAAACAATATGTCTCCCACATATAAATATGGGAGAGACATAATTACTGGTACATAGATCAGCCTATGATTACATGGTTTCTGATCAATTCAAATTCACGTATGTAAATCATTTTGGGTGTAAATCATTTTGTGCATAATTCTCGGATTAGTACAACCGAGATAGCAGCGAAGAGGTGAAAAACGTGTTCGCAATCGCTTTTCTAATCCTCCGATACGCAATTGCTCACAATTCTTGTTATCACACAGCGAATACACTCTTATGCCAGCGTTCCTTGCACAATACGATCGAAATTGGCTTTGAATTTGATAAAAGAAAAACAAGGTGTGTGTACGGCGAATATGTAAATGTGGTATGAATATTGTACGGCGAATAGCGTCCGATGTGTACGGCGAATAGTAATATAATTTACTGTTATGAAAACTGCTCGGCAAAAATATAGCTTGCGTGGTATGCGGCATTTAACAGCTAATATTTATTTATAGCCGTTCCCCAAGGTCAGTGCGAGGGAAATAAACTAACACATCATGTCTATCATGAAAATGCCATTGATCTAGAATTAAAATGTAGGTTGTGTAATAGCAAATGAGGGAAACTTTTAGAAGGAACAAATGGCAGAGTATCCACATCTACTATTGCGGTTTTGACGGATCTGCACATAACACTGATTACAGAATTAATTGCTCATAAATACTCTCCGTCATTATGGTACTGTTAAGTTTTGCTGATAAATAAATATTTTAGGTTGTATGGATTTGTTTTATGACCGATATTTTAGGAATTTTTATAACATGGTAAGTTATAATGCCATACGAAAGTAGTTCAGAGAAGTAATGTGCAGTTTTTTATTGCAATAACAAACTTTATCAATGGGGCAACGGTAAGGTGAATAAAATCTGCATAAAGACTGTCCGTGTTGGGAGCCTTACAAACCCGTACACCATTTCTCGCAGTGAAGAAGTGCGCTTGCAGTGGATCAAACATTTCAACGTCAGCCGCGAAGACTACAAGCCAACTTCTAAGGGGCGTAGCTAGCGACACGCATTTACGCACGTGTGTAACATCAATCTGATAGGTGAAAACATTAGTATGGCCTAAATGGAACAACACTCGAATGCCAAGTAGGGATATACTTTGATAAACGTTCTGTCTTGCCATGTAAGATTAAACTCACTCCGCCAATTGACGCCTCTGTAAAAGTCACTTTTTGAAACCACTCAATTTTCCCGGGGGAGCAAGCCCCCTGGCCCCTATAGCCACGGTGTTTAAAATTATATTTTGATTCAGCTACGCTCCTTAAAGATGTGTAAGTGAATTTCTAGGTCTGAACATTTTAGTTTTAACTAGAACTGTGAGACAAAGGCTAACGAATACCCCCACCTGTCTGCTTGTCAGAAAACCTATCATCAATCTGAACATATGTACATACAGAAACGTGAAGAGATTTAAAAACAATACAGGCCCCAACCCAATTTATGTAATTAAAATGAAGAATAATTCAGAGAAATGAGGTTTTTGTCAAATCAAAGTTCTAAAGCTAGGTACCTTTTCAGAAAAACATTAAGTTCAAGGACCATAACTCTGACAAAAAAAATATTCAACCAGACCCATATTTGAACTTAAGCTGTATCTCATACAGATTTATTTTTATGTCAAATATGAAGTTAATATCTGCAACCACTTCCAAAGAAAGACCGGAAAATTGAAAATTTAACAAAAAAATAAAGTTCAAGGGCCATAACTCTAGCAAAAATTATTCAAACAGACTGAGATTGGGAATTAAGCTGTAAATTACCTAGAGTTAGCTTTATGCCAAATATAAAGTTAATATCTGCAACCACTTCCAAAAAAGTCTGGAAAATCCCAAATTTGAAGAAAAAAAATAAAGTTCAAGGGCAATAACTCTGGAATTAATTATTCAACCGGACTGAGATTGTAACATAAGCTGTACCTTATCTAGATTTAGCTTTGTACTAAACATAGAGTTGATATCTCAAGTCAGTTCCATAAAAAGTCCAGAAAACCAGAAAACATAGGTACGGGACTAAAAAGGGGAGATAACTCCTGAAGTAGTGGTCCGATCCTAACGGAAAGATGCGGTGCACAGGTTTATATTGTCATATGGCTATATATGAACTTTCAACAAAATTGAAGCAAAACTGTAGAAGAAGAAGGCCGGACAAAATTGTGTCCACGGACGGACAGACGGACGGAGGGACGGACGGACAGACGGACAGCCTGATTCCAGTATACCCCCAAACTTCGTTGTGGGGGGTATAATTACTGTGGCATGCATCCGAGCATTCACGAAATTCGGATACCACACGATATATATGTATGAATGAAGAATTAGTTTATTAATCACTATGTATTTGAAAAGACTGGTGTTTGGTCTAATCAAGAAATTCTGCTACATGTATATTAATTGCATAAACTGACCAAATGACCCAAAATGACACCAGTCTTCGGGCACACAACCTTTAATAGTCAGGGAATAGTAGGGCAGAAAAAGGACACCCCTGCTTAACTCCTTCAATACAACGCTCTCGACTTATCAATCAGCCCTCGTATGCCACAGGCTGTAGCTGACCTCTATCAACACTTGTACAGCATTGCTATGCAATCCGGATTTTATCGTGCCGCAGTAAATTATTTGACTAGGAATCCCGAGGACTCGAGTTCACTCCCCACAACCGATGAGTATATTTTCTCTAGAGAAACCCTGGTTACAGAAATCTTGATTAAATCATTAATGGTTTTCTTCATATAAACCAATTTTTGCGCATTTTGCAAACCGAGTAGATCCAAACCGGATGGCACTTAGGAGCCGTCTTATCAGGATCTGATGTTTGCTTATGACATAACATGTGTAGATTTATAGATTAAATTATTTTGATGGTAAAAAAAAATACCTCACTTGAAAATTTTACATTACAAAAATGATGGCATTCTTCTTGCATAAATATTGAACAGGTAAAGGGTTAAATAATTATTATTAAATTAATTTAGTAGAAAGTGGTTAATACTATGAAAATTAACTGTATATACATACATATATTGAACATAGGAGTCTTAAAAGCAGGTGGTTATTTAATACAAGGCAAAAGTAGTGCAGAAAGCTCATAGGAACTTTCTGTATTAATTATAGTCTATATTACGCTACCACCTGTCTTACAGACCTATAATTGGACCTTTTTGATGGTCGGTTAAGACAGATTCTACTATATTCTTTGCCAGAAACAAATCGCATGCCTTTTCTGTATAGAAACACGCACACATCTAACCCTTTGCAAACACAGTAGAACAAGATTCATTTCTCTGCTCTATTTGCTTTCGGATGGCTCTATTTGCTTTCGGATGGCTGCCATAAAGCCGGAAACGTATTCATGAAAATCAATAAGTAATGCACTTAAGAATAGAACTTCTTACTTCAATGAGCACATTGAACAACTCTAAAGCAATGTTCTTAAATTGTTAAGTAGCCTATTAGGGTAATTTAACTCACGGATCCTTGTTCGACACTGTCAGATTAAGATATCACACCTATTTAAAGCATTTATTTTCGAAAAATGTTGAAGCTATTCGCCGTATAATCGTTTAATATTCTGATATTGTCAAATTATGCAAGAGTTTAAACTCTGAGTGAAGTAATCAAATATTCTTTGACCCGGGAGTGCTTTATCTATGATGGTTAAGATAATGTGAGCTAAAATAACAAAGGATTGTATTACATGGAATGGATCAGTTTTACCACTTTCTTCGCTTCGCCTAATAGCTATTTTCAGTGTTGTTGACAGACAGTGCTCCTGAAAGAACTTCGATGTGGTTAAGAGAATTTCTAGGTCTAAACATTTTGGTTTTAATTACTGTCGCATGCATCCGGGCATTCACGAAATTCGGATACCACAATATATATGCATGAACAACAGATTAGTTTATTAATTACTATGTATTTGAAAAGACTGGTGTTTGGTCTAAACAATAATATAAGTTCTACTATATTAATTGGCATGACAAAATTCCCTGTGTAAACAATTACATGTTTTTGAAACAAAGGTCAATAGTCAATACACCCCATCCACACCCACATACGCGCACGTACCAATCAAGTACCATGTTTACTTGAGGGTGCTAACTCTTCAACATATACTGACCGAATGACACCAGTCTTCGTATACACATCCCTAAATAGTCAGGGAATAGCAGGGCAGAAAAAGGGCATCTCTGCTTAACTCCTTCACTACAAGCCTCACGACTTATCAATCAGTCCTCGTATGTCACAGACTGTAGCTGGCCTGTATCAACACTTGTTCAGCATGGCTTTTATGGTGCCGCAGTAGATTATTCGACTAGGAATCTTGAGGACTCGAGATCGACCCCAACACCCGATGAGTATATTTTCTCAAGAGATACACTGGTTACAAAAATCTTGATATCATTTATGCTTTTCTTCATATTTATAAGCATCTTTTAACGCAATTGCAAACTGAGTACATCAAATTCAGATAGCAGTTAAGAGCCGTCTGATCAGGACCTTCTTTTTGCTTATGCTATTACAGTGTAAATTTATAGACCAAATTCTATTTTGTTGTCAAAACAAAACATCACTTGAAAAATTTACATTACAACAATTTGGCCTATATTCCTAAATATTGAACAGATAAGGAGTTAGATAATTCTTATTAAATATCTTTTTTAGAAAGGGGAGATACTATGACAAGTAACTGTATCTACATACAGTAAAACCAGTCCTAAGCGGACATTCAATTATTGAAAACAGGAGTCTTAAAAGCAAATGGTTTCTTAATACAAGGCAAAAGGAATGCAGAAAGCTACTATAGGAGCTTTCTGCATTAATTGTGGCCTGCATTAAGCTACAACCTGCCTTACAGACCCATAATTGAACCTTTTTGATGGTCGGTTAAGACAGGTTGTCGGTTAAGACAGGTTCTACTATATTCTTTGCCGGAAACAAATACTTTCTATATAGAAACGCACATCTAAGCCTTAACAAACGTAGTAGAACCATATTCATTGGTCTGGTATATTTGCTTACGGAAGGCTGTTATAAAGCTGGAGGCGTATTCATAAAAACCTTAAGTAATACACTTAAGAATAGAATTTCGATTTGAATAAGCACATTGAATCGAAAACTGTAGAAGCTATTCGCCGTACGTTAAAAGTCACCAGAAATGTTATCCGACGTACACCATAACAACAATTCGCCGTACACACCCTTACATATGAATATTCTAATATATTCTGACACAATGTATTGAGAGATACAATTTTTGGTACATGAAATCGAACAACCCTATACTTCGAGTCGGCAGTTAATTCGTGAATATACAAATACAAGTTTCCTTAAATAACATCTGAATATCAAGCGGCGCTGGCTATTCCACGGTACCAGAATTTTACTGGCTGAATATTCTGGTCTTGCCAATTTATGCAACAGTTTAAACAATAAGTGAAGTAATTAAATGTTCATGGACACATGAGTGCCTTTTCTGCGACGGTTAAAGATATGTGAGTTAAAAAGGAGTTTAACACCTGGTATCGATCAGTTTAATCACTTTATTCGCTTCGCCTGGTAGTTAATTCCGGTGTTGTTGATAGAGGGTGTAAACGCCTCTTTGTGTCAGATCATATATCGAGTCAGTCGGCGTCTGACCAGTATCAAGAAAGCTTTGCTAGAGACACATCTTGTTGCATTCTAGCAGCGAATTTGTAACTACCTTTATGCAAACGGTTTGAATGGACTCTTGAGTAACTCGCCGTTCCACCAGAATCCAAACATATTGACACTCCGAGTGCATTTTTGAAGTGAAAATAATAACTTTCATAATTGTAACAGACAACCTGCGATGAGTCGATATGTATCTAGCGTGCGAAGGTTTAATCGAAACCGCTGTTTGCAGACTGAAATTATATAGACTATAAGCTTTTCCACCATTTAAACATTTTTCACGCTTTTCAAACCCAGTTTGTCAAAGCAAAGCATGGCCTATAATAACTTCGAAAATATTGTACTTCTTCTGTACAGTTATTCAAATTAAGCTCAAAATATTTAGACGCGATAGCATAATACCAATATTTGCATACTTCACAACAACAGGTGTTAAGTGCTTGTGTTGCGGCCGTAAAACGTCGCCCCGTACTTCATTCCCAGTGTTGTTATACTTTCTGGTCCTTCAGGATCATTATTTTCGATGTTATTTGTTTTGAAAATTGAATACCTCTTAAGCCGGTGCTAGGGGCGTGAGTAGTGTTGAAATTTTAATTACTGCCACACAAATCTCAATAAAACCGAGTCTGCAATTTTCTCTTTTTGCATTGCTGCTTTTGCTTTAGAAGTATCTCCTACTTTCAGAATTTATATACGGAATGTTCTTGATGACCATAGTGCAATATGTGTATTGACACACAAAGGCAATGTAGTGCACATTTCTTTCCAAAACAGCTTATATGCTTCCTTTTTTCTACAGTCGGAAGCTGCCATCAATCCGTCAATTCCGGAAACGGAGTGTACTTACCTACGCTAAGAAACAAACTCGTAGCCCTGTTATGATCAGCGTAAATGAACGAAAAGGACCAAGACCCCAAACTTGCAGCACCATAACTAACTAGTGATCACACAAAGTGGTCATATGACTATGTAACCATCAGGTAAGGAACGCCCCTGTCGACTAGCATTTGGCAATACATGTAGCAAGACCAACTGCACGACAAGCAGTCTGAGAATATAACATAGAGGTACACATTGAAAACAGGATGCTTTGTAAAAACTAAACCGTAACTAACTATGTATACCTGAACATAATCTCTATGCTCTGATTCTCACAATGGAATTTTTATTCAGTTATACGTTGCAGGGTGTTGCTGAAAGTTATAATATTACTTTTAGCAGAATTAGGACAATGTCATTTAAAGATTACCCGTGGTTTAAACCCTCTAGTAACAACTGCAAATCGTCTTCATTTTCAACGGGTAGAAACAATCTATAGAAGCATACACTACATTAGCACCCTATGCCCAGTGATTTAAAATATACAGCAATATTTATTATGCGTACATTGAAAAGGAGTGCAGATAGAATACTACCTTGTTGTAAACCAATTAAAACTTCAAACATCAACATGCCGATTTGTTTCTGGTATCAGTTAGGCTGCAAATAGAATAAATATGATCCATTGTGCTACGTTATTTTCTGAAGTCATTCAATTCATCTAGAAAGTTACTATTTTCCTGTTTCCATTCGGATAATTTAGCGTTTAAAATATTACATTAAATGGTATACACACCTATACCTCTGTACGAGAGTGGATCTCTGGAATCGGCCGTAGGATATTTTGGTAGCGGGTTAATTGTGCAGAGTAAAACCTGTCTTAAGCGGCCGGCTAAACAGGTCTAAGTATGGGGTTGTTAGGCAGGAGGTAGCTTAATGCAGGTGAAAAGTAAACAAAGCTTCTATGGGAGCTTTCTGAATTACCCTTTACCTAAATTAAGCAACCATATGCGTTTTAAGACGTATATGTTCAATACGCTAATAACTACTTCAGATAGGTTCCACTGTATTTACCCGCACAACAACGCCTCGTTCAAAACATATGTTGTTTCATACCAACCCCAGCATGTGTATTGTATGTTTCTATCTTGGGACGCGTTTGGTCACAAATGTCACGTTCAAAAGTCTTTTATATCTGGGTATCATTATTATACCTCCCACAACGAAGTTTGGGGGGGGGGTATACTGGAATTAGGTTGTCCGTCTGTCCGTCTGTCCGTCCGTGGACACAATTTTGTCTGGCCTTCTTCTTCTACAGTTTTGCTTCAATTTTGTTGAAACTTCATGTGTAGCCATATTACCATATAAACCTGTGCACCGCATATTTCCATTATGAACGGACCACTACTTCAGGAGTTATCTCCCCTTTTTAGTCCCCTATAAATGTTTTCCGGTTTTCTGGACTTTTTATGGAAGTGACTCGAGATATCAACTCTATATTTAGTACAAAGCTAAATCGTGATAGGTTACAGCTTATGTTACAATCTAAGCCAGGTTGAATAATTATTTCCGGAGTTATTTCCCTTGAACTTTAATTTTTTTCTTCAAATTTGGGATTTTCCAGACTTTTTATGCCCCCAAAGCTAGGCTTTGGCGGCATATAGTGATCGCACCGTGCGTGTGTGTGTGTGTGTGTGTGTGTGTGTGTACCTTTTGTCCGGAGTATATTTCCTTTGTCACATCAGCTACGGATACCAAATTTGGTGTGTGAGTTCATCTTGGGATGGGGGAGTGTCGCGTACCATTTTCATGTCACTGTGACCTTGACCTTGACCTTTGACCTTGATTTTACAAAAAGCTTGTCCGGAGCATATCTGATTTACCTTACCAGCTACAGATTCCAAATTTGGTGTGTGAGTTCATCTTGGGATGGCGGAGTGTCGCGTACCATTTCCAGGTCACTGTGACCTTGACCTTGACCTTTGACCTCGATTTTAAAAAAGGTTTATGCCTTAACAGCTACAAAAAGCTTGTCCGGAGTATATCTCCTATACCTTACCAGCTAAGGATTCCAAATTTGGTGTGTGAGTTCATCTTGGGATGGAGGAGTGTCGCGTACCATTTTCAGATCACTGTGACCTTGACCATGACCTTTGACCGATTTTACAAAAAGCTTGTCCGGAGCATATCTCCTTTACCTTACCAGCTACAGATTCCAAATTTGGTGTGTGAGTTCATCTTGGGATGGCGGAGTGTCGCGTACCATTTCCAGGTCACTGTGACCTTGACCTTGACCTTTGACCTCGATTTTAAAAACCGCTTATACCTTACCAGCTACAAAAAGCTTGTCCGGAGTATATCTCCTATTCCTTACCAGCTAAGGATTCCAAATTTGGTGTGTGAGTTCATCTTTGGATGGAGGAGTGTCGCGTACCATTTTCAGATCACTGTGACCTTGACCATGACCTTTGACCAATTTTACAAAAAGCTTGTCCGGAGCATATCTCCTTTACCTTACCAGCTACAGATTCCAAATTTGGTGTGTGTGAGTTCATCTTGGGATGGCGGAGTGTCATGTACCATTTCCAGGTCACTATGACCTTAACCTTGACCTTGACCGATTTTACAAAAAGCTTGTCCAGAGCATATTTCCTATACCTTACCAGATACGGATTCCAAATTTGGTGTGTGAGATCACCTTCAGATGGCGGTGTGTCGCGTACCATTTTCAGGTCACTGTGACCTTGACCTTGACCTTGGACCTCGATTTTACAAAAAAGGTTGTCCAGAGAATATCTCCTATACCTTACCAGCTACGGATTCCAAATTTAATGTGTGAGTTTATCTTGGGATGGCGGTGTGTCGTGTACCATTTTCAGGTCACTGTGACCTTGACCTTTGACCTAGATTTTACACAAAGATTGTCCGAAGCATTTCTCCTATACCTTACCAGCTACGGATTCCAAATTTGGTTTGTGAGTTCATCTTGGGATGGCGGAGAGTCGTGTACCATTTTCAGATCACTGACCTTGACCTTGACCTTTGACCTCAATTTTACAGTCCAGAGCATATCTCCTATACCTTAAACGTTGACAATCAACCCAGGGTCCTTTTTAACGTTGAGAATGACTTAGGGTCCTTTTTAACTAAGTTTTGACCCTTGGCTCTTTTCTTAGCTATCATAATCGTCAAAGGTTCTGTTTCTAATGTTAAGGACTGACTCCTGTGTCATTTTTAACAGCATCAAAATTTCATGTTACACCTGCATTACATTGTATTGTTTTTCCGCCAAAATGCATTTTGGTGTCAAACACTTTCGGGGCATTTGTCACCCATGACGACTCTCTTGTTATTACATAAATTAGGTTGGGGCATGTATTGTTTTTAAATCTCTTCATTTTTCTGTATGTACATATGTTCAGATTGATGATAGGTGTTCTGACAAGCAGACAGGTGTGGAGGGGGGGGGGGTATTCGTTAGCCTTTGGCTTACAGTTCTAGTTGTATTTAGTTACAGAAGCTATCGATTGCGAAGCCTATTAGGCATTTCCAACATATCCCGATGCCGATTTGGATGTCGGGTCTTGAGATAAAACGCTGTTTAACAAGGGGACATCTCAACATAATCAGAGAGCAAGACATTCAGGCCAACAAAATATAATTTTGTTTTTCTCAGAAAAATAAACAAATACAAACACCATGAAATACATTATGCTGATTTTAATGAGACATTAATCATACAAACCGAATTGTGTTAAAATCTGAGGGACCGTTTGTCGTACAAAATAATTGTATAGTTTATTATTTTGCCGAATAATGTCAATCAGACGGTGTCTTCGTGATGGGTGTTCTTGGTCAGAATCGCTGTCCGGCAGATCTGCAGCGATGTCACCTCGACGACCACCTGACATGGGTGCTGGCCCTGGTATATTGGCGACTGCCTGACCTTCTGGTACATCACCTTTTATTATTTTCTTGACAAATTACAAATTACATTCAGTGACACCCGCTTGTGAATGGCGATCGACGTTTGGTTCGTGGTCAGGTCTATCGATGGCAGTGGGGGCCATCGACCGAGCGTCCCACGAGATTTAAAGACCTCATATCGAACCTCAATTATTATACTATTCTGGACAGCGTTGCTTCCATTGTATTCATTCTCAAATTATAGTGGACTTGTCTGGGCAATTGGGTTATATACAGAGTGGATATTTGGGGCACTTGAACGGTGCCCACCAGTATGGCCTAGTGGCTCAGATAGGCTCATAAGACAAATGAATTGGTTGTCTTAGCCGTGACATCTATCCAGCAGGGTCCTGTTTTAACTCCCTATACATCTGCCCAGCTATTAAGAAAGGCAAAAGAATAACGACGTTAATGTCCAAAGCTAAACAGATACATACGGAAGTAAGAATATGTATTGGGCACGGCATTGCAGAACTGAAGGTTTACAAGTGCCTAAGCTCTATCTGTAGGCAAGTCAGACGCCAGTTATCTTACACTGTAAACATGTGTGCCTCTCTTGTTTGTAGACGTAAATGCCTAGAACTACTTTTGTTAGCAGGCATACAATGCATTGAATATAGGGTTATTCTATATGCTGCATTTTGGATTCCTCAACCCTGCCGAATGCTTTTATCATTGGTTCGAATTGTATTTAAAAAACGATTCTAATAAGTGGTAAAATCAGGGGGTTTTGGTAAGAAATGAATGACTGAATTCTATACACATAATTTACTTTCAAATAAATGAAACTGGTGATTTTACGTACGTGTATTATAGATCTAGACATAGGCGTAGAAGCGGGGGCGCCCCAATGTTGAGACAGGGGACCAGTGTACACTCCCTCTCACTAATGCTCAAGCCCAAATATAAAAATGAAAACAAAAATGAAAAAGACACAACAATAAAAGCGAAAGGGATACCGTTTTCACTTCCTATTGTTATTAATTGACTTGTTTTGTACCTGCAATTAATTAAAGCTTTTGATCCCATGTAAACTTTAATAAAATGTATAATAGGTAAATAGTTAAACAGGGAGAGCCACATAGGAAACGATACCGCACCAAACAGCATCAAAGAAACAGTATAGTCACAAGACAAAACATAACAGGACTCGTATCGAATCGAAAAACATAAAACATATAGATATTAAACAACAAAGTTGACCATACGCTGAAAGCAGGAGTACCCCCTTGGAACGGTCAGTAGCCAAAAACGGTTACGGGGAGTGTGAGCGGCTTAAACCTGGTTTATGGGTACCCAACCTCGCCGTTATCCCACTTTCACCAGTCAAAATGTCAATAAAATTCCTCCTCCAGACAACTTCACAACATGAATAACGATGTCTGCCAAGATCAAAAGATTTTAAAATAAACGTAAGAGATAAACAAGCGACGTCATCATTTAAATGACGTCCTAATTTAAATAGTACGGGAAAAATATATGAAACATTTCTACACCGATATTTTAGCCCCATTCTCAACTTCAACGGTAAACAATCGGGCTATTCGTAACTACACGTCTTACTCCGTCAGAGTTCGGAATATAAATAGCTAACCGCAGTTATGTCTATATTACGAACGTTGACGGAATATGACAACTAGTTATGATTGGCGCTACTATTTGTTGTCTTTTTTTTACATGTAATTAAAACCAATGAACAGATGGAATGTAAGAATCCTCTGCTTCAATGTAAGGACATGAATCTAACCGGGAATTCATTCATTTGTTTGAGGTAATGATACTAGTAAAATGGTAACGATACAGCTATTTTCTGGATGGCATGTGACTACAGATTATATCCATATTATGATGCTAGACATTTTATAAATGAACATGTTAAGTAAGCTATTAGTCTTCAATTATTTTTATCAATTCATTTAGGGTTTACCAGTCACACTCCGCAAATAATCAACACGCTTGAGATGCCCCCTTGTTAAACCTATGTAAACGTCGTCATCTGGAGTACACATCGTCATCAGGATAGGTTGGAAATACTTAATATGCCTATGGCACAATTGAATAGACAATAATGAATGTCCATCGAAAGCTTAACAATAGAAAGTGTTCAGGGTAGAATAGTTAGTGTTTAGCTATAGAGTTCACCCAGTATGAAATGCCTCAACTTGTAAGAAGATTTTAAATGACAAACAGTGCATACCCTGAACAGCATGTTCCTCTATGAGCTCGCTGATCAGGGTTAACATTGTTTTCGAATGACAACACATGCGAGTCCTATATCTAATGGGTCATATTTAAGTGATGCTAATACATGGAATACGTTTTAACTATAGGTTCTCAAAAGGAAAATGATATGTAGCAAGAACAATTACAGATACAGACCAAAATACTCTTCGATTGTAAAGAGTGGTCACAGTATATAGTGTTTCGTTGAGGAACAACAGAGTTATTCTTAAATTTACGCATCTTGTCTGGACCCCTTGCAAGAATCACCAACATTGACGTTTCGTCAATGCAATTTGTCTCTAAACATGTGCTTAAAGAGGAAGTCCCTACAATGAACGCATATATTAAACATAAAATAATAAAACTTGGTATTTGGTATGCTCAATCATTATTATGAAGATTGTCAATTTGAACTTATATCGAAAAATGACCCTGTGATATAAAATAAACCGATTTCATCAATACAAAGTATTATCGGCCTTTTCTGATCAAATTTGCCACGTTTTGCCGATGATCCACCGATCCTTCCATTGTCTACGTAACAACTTTTCTCGGAATTGATCGGAGAGACACGAATAGAACAGATACGAAGCTAAAACCTAACCCGAATAAAACTGAAACATCGGGGAATAAAATCGGGATCGTCGATATTAAACACATGGATATTGTGTCATTTTCAACGTGGTTTGGATATACTACTTTTCAGTATATAAACAAATGATTTTTGTATATTTTAGGCATTTTGAAACCCGTCGAATGTAGGGACTTCCCTTTTAACATTATAACAGATAACTACCCATGTGGCAAATATTGACAGTGTGTATGTTTATCAGTTTCTCCTAGACTATTTTTGGAACAACTTCTTTGAATAAATCTACTGGAAAGAAGCATTTACTAGAAAAAAGAAGAGTTTTAGAATTGTATGCCTTCGAAACCAATGAAATTAAGCATTTGCCCCTATGCAAAACTGTTCCATTTATCACAATTATTCCAAAACTGACAGTCGGTAGCTACGCATCCCTCTTTTCCTGCGTGATGACAGGCCGAGGGCAGTAATATATGATGGTATACTTCTAAACTCAGAAACGGGATAAGCTTACCAGACTCGTGCTATTGTTCCCTGTCGTGCTCTTAACGGCTTCCTGTAGTTGCTCTGACTTCAGCAAAGTCATTGAGTACACATTTGACGGACTTTTCATAGTCGTTATGCTATGTTTTAAACATTATCATGTGTTACCGTCTGTGTTGTGGGAAAGTCCGGCGGGAATACCTTTATTTACACTATTTGTTAAGGTAGGGTGAATTTGAGATAAGTGTGAGGTTAGGACGTCCGTAAACCTGTTTCAACCCAAAGTGTTGATAATGGTACTGACTCCCAAAGGCGGTACTCGCTTTGTTTCCCAAACTTTTGCCGGTCTTGTGTCTTTGTATTTGTGCTTTTGTTCATGTTTCGAATGTTAAACTCTAGTACGTGTGTTCATCTCGTGTATGTGTGTGTGTTTGGGTGTGTAGATATGTGTGTGTGTGTGTGTTTGTGTGTGTGTGTGTGTGTTTGTGTGTTTGTGTGTGACATGCTATCTATCGATGTTGTGGTGTAGGTTGCGTCTTGTATGTAGCTCTGCCTGCCTAACTTTACTCATTTTCATTTACAAAGAGGCATAATAGGGCCTCAGAAGTTTTTAATGTGCATTAATTTCCGTGCTGGTCCATTACCTGTTGAATGTCAACAGATGAGCTTTTGTATGGAAAATAAGACCATATTAGTTTTGTGTACTCAAAAACTCACAAGAACGCGAATGGGGTAAGTTCAACTCGACTTTGGTGCCACTGTTACAATTTCATTATATTAAACCACAAACAAAACACTCTGATCGATCGAATAAGCAACTATCTATGCAAAATCTTTGTTGTCCTAGATGCTAGCACCTGCACAATTTAAAGTATACACTGTTACTTCACTAGTACTCGTACTCTGCCGACTGATGACATTCACCAACAATGGTCTCCGTCCACACTCCGTCCATGGACTCCTCCGTCACAAACCACTCCGTTATGCCTGGCGTCCACTAGAGCGCCGAAGCCTTGCCGAAGGGTTGCCGAATAAATTTTGCTCCATTCGGGAACCATTCGGGATCAGCTTTGTATTCGGGGTCATTCTGCATGTATTCCGCAAGTATTCGGGAAGTGGCTTACGAAGCGTTGCGGAACAGACGCCGAAGCGATGCAGAATCATGCCGAAACCTTGAGGATAACCTCCCGAATACTTCCCGAATGGTTTCCGATCGTGCGGAAAGGTTGCGGAACCGTTGCAGAACATGCCGAAGGGATGCCGAATCGTTGCAGAAATAAGGCCGAAGGGTTGCCGAATTGAGAGGCTGGGAATGTAACGATGTCGCATTTTTAAGTTTTGGAATGGAAAAGATGTCTCGTTGGAGTGGAAAAGATGCCCTCACTTATATCTAGACTAGATTCATTCGGATGGAGCGGATGGTTACCTCCGGCTCCCAACACCTAATGGGTAGTGGATCGGAGTACATGGCACCATTATCATGTAATAAAAATTGACAGTTCATTTACGTCCGGATGAACCTTCTTATGCTTGCTATATATTAATACATGTACCATTTTTAAACTGTATCTATTACCTTCTTGTCCTCTCCATGCATGGTGTCGTACTATTTCAATATATGTTACTGGGGATTGCTTAAAAACCTCTCATAATTAATTAAGAAAGATTCATTTTCTATGTCAGTTCTTAACGACTATTACTCATGTTTGTCTTATTTCCATTTCATATCTTAATTTGCATCTAAAGATAGTTCTTAGGCTTCTATAGTATAAGTAGAGATCCACTTACACATATCCATACTATATACACACAGCCTTATACTACAAAATAAGTAAGTGTGTACATGAGAATTAATGTAAATAAATATTGACATTTATCTATTAACAGCTATAGATGTGTTGCAAAATAACAAACTCTATGGACCCTTTTTGGGTGGGTCAAACACGAATCCATTTTTCAAAATCTCCACTGTTTTCAAAAGACAAGTACACTCTTTGCAAATATACTACTTGTAAAGGATACACACACATCTATATATTAATATTAATACAAACTCTGTAGACCCTGTTTGGGTGGGGCTCAAATACACTCTTAGCAAGTACTTGTGAAGAGCACACACAAACGTACGCCCACACATACATCTACATATAAATGATTCCCTCTCATGTGTTTTATTTGGGTTTTGTTAAAACAAAAACATAATTACGAGTATAAGGGATTTATTATATACATGCTATTTTAAGCTATTTATAATAGGTAGCAAAAATGAGATGTGTTATATTTTATAGCTATTCCTGTTCTTTATACATGCATTTTATCCATAGGTAGTTAGTAATGGAATGTATTTTGTTAAGAAGCTATTGTTTGAGTCGATAAATAACTTCTAGCTTATGGTAAATAAGCTGTTTTGTAACATCCGATTATAAGTAAAGTTTCTTGTATATTGTATTTTATATCTCGAAATCCCGTTCTTTTACAGATATAAGTTTTGCTGACATCAGCATCCTCTGAGACTATTCAAGCTCCAGTTTCACGAACATTCTTAAGTAATAACTTAGCTAAGCCTGTTACTTAAAAATACACCAGAGCATAAATTTTCATAAATTAGTGTTTATTTTGTAAAATCAAATTGTAAGACGTTTGTTTAATTGTCATTTAAATAATACATATTGTATTTGATAATAATTGAGGGTAATCTGAATCAAAAACAGTATTTAAGAATGTGTAATAGACTGGATTTAATTAGATAGTTCATGCACAAACTGTTATTTTCTGTTTAAAAATATAACATAATGTCTATAAGGATTTTACTTAGATAAAAATACTTCATATTAAGTATATGATTTGTTCATAATACATTCGGCATGTCTTCCGCGTGGGTTCGGGAACCCTTCCGCGTCTTCGGGAAGCATTCGGGAAGCCTTCGGGAAGCATTCTGCATCGATTCGGCATCATTCTTGAACCGTTCGGGATGGATAGGAGATCCCGAAGCCTTGCAGAATGACCCCGAATCTACCCCGAAGCCACCGCGAAGGGTTCCCGAACGTCCCGAAGGGTTCCAGAAGGGTTCCAGAAGGTCCCGAAGCCTTCCCGAATAAAAGATTCGGCGTCCAAATTTTAAAACTTTTAAAACTTGGATGCCGAATCTTTTTCGATCCCGATCAGTCCCCGAATCACCCAGAATGGTTCCCGAAGGGTTCAAGAATGACGCGGAAGGGTTCCCGAACATCCCGAAGACATGCCGAATCATCCAGAATCTGCGATATCCACATTCGGGAACCCTTCGGGAAGCATTCGGCGTCCTAGTGGACGCCTGGTCTTACACACACCAAACCATAGCTTACTCCACCATAGCTTACTCCACCAAACCTTACTCCACGAGAGCTACTCCACTAACGCTACTCTACCAATGCTACACCACCAAATCTTACTTCACCATAGCCCACTGTGCCTATGAATCAATAAGCTATAACAACGTTCACCCTCCCCAATGGTCCTTGTCCAGGGTGCCGTTCATAATATGCAGCAGTTAAGTATGAAGCTGATATGAAAACATAACCCCAAAATTAAGGCAAAACATCTAAACATATGGCATGTGCTTTTTAGTCTATGTACATGTACCTAGCTAGTGTAGTCGTCTGCTGTACACTGCTGACTGATTGGTGGTCACACACACAGAATATATGGACATATATTTGGTCGGCAAAGCGTAACACAAAGTACCTTTACACTATGCATGAGTTTCCTTTATCAGGTCACTTTATAACTGCACTGGGTTAACACAGGTATATATCTACGGATAAAAACATTGTAATGTGACACAAATAATAAAAGAGAAATAAGGACTTAACAAATGCAAGCAAGTTACTGGTTCAAGTGTTTAAGTGGACAAGCTGTCTCCGCTGGGAAAACTGTCTCGTATATTCTTGTTTATTATGTCTCCCCCATATTTATATGGGGGAGACATATTGTTTTCGTGAGAGTTGTCTGTCTGTCCGTCTGTCTGTCCGTCTGTCTGTCTGTCTGTCCGTCTATCCGTCTGATTTTTTTGTCTGGACGATAACTTCAATATGTCTGATGCCAGTTGATTGAAACTTCATATATGGAAAGAGCAGAATGAGAGGAAGTGTCATGCACAAGGTCCATAACTCTGGCTTCACTAATAAAGGAGTTATTGCCCCTTGTAAAAACAACACTTTTTTGTCCGTACGGTAACTCCTATATGGCTCATGCCATTGGATTGAACCTTCATATATGGAAAGATTATGACAAGAGAAAGTGTCATACACACGGTCCATAACTCTGGCTTCACTAATAATGGAGTTATTGTCCTTGTAACATTTTCACAAATTTTTGTCCGGACGATAACTCCTATATGGCCCATGCCGTTGGATTGAAACTTCATACATGGAAAGATCATGATAAGAGGTAGTGCCATGCTTAAGGTCCATAACTCTTGTTTCACTACTATTGGAGTTATTGCCCTTTGTAAAAAAATCACATTTTTTGTCAGGATGATAACTCCTATATGGCACATGCCATTGGAGTGAAACTTCATACATGGAAAGATTATGATAAGAGAAAGTGTCATGCATAAGGTCCTTAACTCTGGCTTCAGTAAATTGAGAGTTATTGCCCCTTGTAAATTTGTTTAACACTTTCTTGTCCGGATGATAACTCCTTGTTCTTGCCCTTGTATTGAAACTTCATACATGGAAAGAGCATGATGAGAGAAAGTGTCATGAACAAGGGCCATAACTCTGGCTTCAATACTTTTGGAGTTATTGCCCTTTGTTACATTTTTGTCCGATCAATAACTCCTGTTCGACTGGTGCTATTGGAATGACATTTCATTCATCGAAAGAACATGATTAAAGTAAGTGTTGTGCACAAGGGCCATAACTGTGGTGTCAATATATTTGGAGTTATTAGCTGCTATCATTTTCTTCTTGAAAAAGGTGGTGTGGAAAGCGCATAATGAGGGGAAGTATCAATCATCAAGTCCATAACAGTTTTAGTGATTTCCCTTTACATATTGTGTTTTATTAGAGGGGAGACATTCGTTTTAGTGACAGAAACCTCTAGTTCTCCTCTGATGTCAGCCTTTAATGATACCAACCTGTCTTCACACGCGGCTTGTCAGACGCAGTATGAGTTTTTATTCTTTAAGCGTAACCATCACGTGACAATCGCGTTACAATAGTTGATTTTCATTCAGTGGATGATGTGTCCAACTAGAGACTCTCGTGACATATCCTGTCCATTTCTTTGAAATGAAACATTTTCATACGCCCACCTGATAAAGGTGGTCGTATATTGTCGTGGCCCTGTCCGTCCGTTCGTTCGTTTGTTTGTTCGTTCGATCGATCGTTCGTTCGTTCATTCGTTCGTTCGTCCGTCAACATTTTGTTTGTCTGCTGTTTTCTGGGAAAACTATTTGAGAGATATTAATGAAACTTCACACAAATGTTTAATGCATCAAGATCTGAAGCTGAGTCGATTCTGAGTTTGTCGTTGCGGAGGTATGGCCCTTTTACTTAAAAAATAATGCAAATACATGCAAATAGTTTGTCTGTTGTTTTCTGGGAAAACTGTTTGACAGATATTAATGAAACTTCACACAAATATTTAATGCATCAAGATCTGGAGCTGAGTTGATTCTGAGGTTCATTTGATTTTTCATTTCAGAGTTATGGCCCTTGTCCTTATAAAAATATGCAAATAGTTTGTCCGTTGTTTTCTTGGAAAACTATTATAGAGATAGTAATGAAACTTCACACAAATGTTTAATGCATAAGATCTGAAGCTGAGTCGATTCTGAGGTTCATTTGATTTTTCGTTTCGGAGTTATGGCCCTTTTACTTAAAAAAAATGCGAATACATGCAAATAGTTTGTCCGCTGTTTTCTGGGAAAACTATTTGAGAGATATTAATGAAACTTCACACAAATGTTTAATGCATCAAGATTTGAAGCTTAGTTGATTCTGAGGTTCATTTCATTTTTCATTTCAGAGGCATGGCCCTTGTCCTTAAATAATATGCAAATAGTTTGTCCGCTGTTTTCTGGGAAAACTATTTGAGAGATATTAGTGAAACTTCACACAAATATTTAATGCATCAAGATCTGAAACTGAATTTATTCTGAGGATCATTTGATTTTGCGTTTCAGAGTAATGGCCCTTGTCCTAAAGAAATAATGCAAATAGTTTGTCCGCTGTTTTCTGGAAAAACTATTTGAGAGATATTAATGAAACTTCACACAAATGTTTGATGCATCAAGATCTGAAGCTGAGTCGATTCTGAGGTTCATTTGATTTGTCGTTTCGGAGTTATTGCCCTTTTACTTATTTTTTTTTTACATATATATGCAAATAGTTTGTCCGCTGTTTTCTGGCAAAACTGTTTGACAGATATTAATGAAGCTTCATACACATGTTTAATGCAATAAGACCTGAAGCTAAATCAATTATGAGGATCATTTTATTTGTTGTTTCGGAGTTATGGTCTTTGCACTTAAAAAAAATAATGCAAATCCATGCAAATATGAGGATGGCCATAACTTTTTCAAAATTTTGAAATGATATTTACTTCAGTTTTTTATATGGTTAAACCTTTATGTGAATTTTCACATATATTGCGGGGGTTTTGATATGTCATTTTATTCTAAAGTTATGGTCCTTGAAATTCGTGTGTTCGTTGCTTTGTTAGACGGTCAACTTTAAGTTTGTCTGTTATTTTCTGTGGAAAATGGGAAAACTATTAAAATGATATAAATGAAACTTAACACAAATGTTTTAAGCAATACAATTTGAAGCTGAGTATATTTTGAGGTTCATTCAGTTTGTCTTTACAGAGTTATGGCCGTTGCACTTTACAAAATCTGCGAAAATGAGGATTAGCTGTAACTTTTTTATTTAATGTTATGTAAAACGAACACATATTTAAGTGAAGTAGCTGTATCCACCTATCGCTAGTGCACTCGATGATTGAGCTGCAAACAGAGTAATTATAGAAAAGTAATAAAGGGTATGACAAAAGTGAGACGTCCTCCTCCCGTTTTCGGATTTGGGAGGTCGCCTTCATAGAGTACTTAATCTTTCTTGTGGGCGTACATGCAAAGAGGCCAGCGTCGGGCAAAAAGATGCGCTTAAATATAATGTGATAAAGTTTCATCCATAACAAAAGTTTCATCCATGACAGAAACTGTAGAATCAGATCTATATAACCACATAGGCAAGAAGAACAAGTAGGAGGCATCTGATCTGGGTTCATTCTATCGGGTTTTCACTGTAATTGCTTTACATTATTAATATAATTATACAACACGTGTAATGTTTAATAGCGTTGCATTAACAAGCGTTCACTGTTGATAATAAACCACTTAGTCACAATATATGTTAACGAACTAACGCATAACAGCCATAGAAATAGTATACATGTATAACACATATTCGAACACAACCTTTATTTAATCTGCGACAGTATTTGTAATATGGTTCATTTATGTATTTTACTTGATGCCAACTAGTTTTGCATGGGTACATTACTCTACGCGTAACATATTTGTAAAGCAGCATGTTCCCTTTTATTTTTAATTAATTTCTATGTTGTTTTTAAAAGACGGCTTGTAGGCTCTCAAGGCTTAAGATTTACCATTCATATCTTGGCAGGCTCTGCATATGTGACAGACGGTTCCTGTTGTATTATTTAGAATAGGCTTATTCAGCATTACTCTTCATCCCCACGTAACATGTTTACTTAACAATTGAAATGGTTGAATAACCCATCAGCGTTTAACTACGGAGACAGGTCAGTGTGAAAAAACATTTTGAATGAGAACGGTCCAGACCCTGATCATATAATTCATTTTTGATCCCTCTGATCTATGTAAACACTATTTGAAAATGCCAGTACATGTATGTATAGATTTCAAAGGGTTAATGCATGGTATATAAACCAGGTCTAAATCGATCAATGCCATTTGGCATCTACCATTCAGAACTAAAGAATCATACTTCGATTTTGCTATTTATTTACATTTTGTGTAGTTCTCTTACTGGTATGGATGCGTTGTATCTTCTACTGCTACTGATTATGACCAGAGTAACGTTCGTATTTCTACAGATATGTCGTGAGCTTAAAGTGCATGCAGTTGTGCATCAAAACAGAACGCTGAAGTTCTTTCCTGGTCAACACGTATCATGTATACCCGACCTGTCGCTTGAACAGTGTGCGTTGGAATGTCTCTTGTTAAAGGCATGTAAGTCCTTCAGCCATGCTCAGATAAAACATGCACGGAGGACACTTATGAATTGCGAATTAAGTAAAATGCATCTGAACGCTGAAGATTATTCACGGTATTTGGAAATCGAATCTGGCTACGTGTACGTTGATATACAGGACTGGCCAAAGGTGGGTAGCCTCAACTATTGTTTCGGTGTCCTATCTACTAAAATATTATTCGATTTTTTCCCCGCAACTCGCACTTAAATATGATCATTATACCCCAACAAAGTTTGTGGGGGTATATAGGAGTCAACTTGTCAGTCGGTTGATTGGTTGGTCGATCAGTCGATCGGTCTGTTGACACTTGACATGATGCTTTATCATACTGAGGACATGTGCATACAAGTTTAAATTTTCACCTCAGTGATTTCCGTACAGAGTTATGCCCCTTTGTTTAAAATGTTTGTGCTAAATGGTCTGTTTCTTGACTTATTTCTTACGGTTTCTCAGCGACTGCTGACTGTAATCCTACGAAACTTGACATAACACTTTGCAGGTGTTAAGTGCTTGTGTGGCGGCCGTAAAACGTCGCCCCGTACTTCATTCTCAGTGTTGTTATACCTTCTGATCCTTCGAGATCATGAATTTCAGTACTTCTTGTTCTGAAAATTGAATACCGCTTAAGCCGGTGCTAGGGGCGTGAGCAGTGTTGCACTTTCAATTACTGCTCATGAACAGACTCAATAAAACCGAGTCTGCAATTTTCTCTTTTTGTGTTGCAATTTTTGCTTTCGGGGGATCACCACCCTTCAGAATTTATCATGCAAAGGAAATGTGAATCCAATAATAGTTTTTATAGTTTATTCATTTCTTACAGATTTATGCCCCTTTGAAATTTGGTCTGTCGGTCAGTCTGTTGACTTTTTTCCGCGCGGTTTCTTGGCAACTGCTCGCTGGAATCCAATTAATAATGACATGATGCCTTGTCATAGAGAGAACGTGTATCCAATTATAGTTTTCAAGCTGATTTAATTTTTTCCAAAGTTACGCTTCTTTTTCCAAAAGTTTTGTGTTGGTCTGTCTATTGATTTTTATTCTGCAGGGTTTCTAAGTAACCGCTGACTGGAATCCAATGAAACGTGACATGATGCTTTATCATAAGGATATATACATCCTATAATAGCTTACCAGTTGATTGATTTTCTTACAAGGCTATTCCCCTTATTAAAAAGTATTGTGTTGGTCTGTCTGTTGATTTTTATTCCACACGGTTTCTCAGCGGCTGCTGACTTGAATCATATGAAAATTGACATTATACTTTATGATGAATAGGAGTTGCCAGTTCAGAAAAAAGTAGTTTTACAGGTTATCTGTTTGCTTTCACAGTTATGCCCTTTGAATTTTGGTATGTTGGTCAGTCTTTTTACTTTTTTCGCGCTGATTCTCAGCAACTGCTTACTGGATTCCAATGAAACTTGACATGATGCTTTGTCATAAAAAGGACACATTCAGTTTGTTTTCCAGATGATTTGTTTTCTTACATATTTATGTCCTCTCTTTCTGTTGACTCGTAATCCACGCTGTTTCTAAGTAAACGCTGACTGGAATCCAATGACACTTGACATGATGCTTTGTCATAAAAAGGACATGCCAATCCAATTATAAATTTTTAGTGTATCTTTTTCCTTACATAGTTATGCCCCTTCAAATTGTACATAGCTTTTTTATTTGACATTCACGTCTGTGGGGGTATTTATCACCTTCCGTGATAATTCTATGTTAATTTGATGTTGCTATGATTATAATAAGCATAGTACTGAACGTCCCTCACTTGTAACAGCATGTGAAAGAAAGGTTTAGCGACAGAATCAAGTTCCTGTTGATAAGGCACCGGATACTGTCATTATCATTTCACGATTATATTGTATCGATGTCTTGAAGTAGGAAATTATTAATACTAAATTTGGAAAAAAGTAAAACAGGGACATCCAGATACGAAATGATACCGCACTAAACACTATCAAGCAGGACACGGCACAGTCACAAGACAAAACCCAATAGGACGCATATTAAGACGTGAAACATTGTAGCTTACCAGACTCATGTATTACGTTTTCCCTGTCGTGCCCTAAACGGCTTCCCTGCATGTGCTTTGACTTCAGCAAAGTCATTGAGTACATATTTGACGGATTGTCACAGTTAATTTGCCATGTTTTACAAGTTGTCATGTGTTCACTGTCTTCCATGTTGCGGGTAAGTCCAGCGGTGATACCTTTACACTATTTGTAAAGCTAGGGTGACTTTGAGAGAAGTGTGAGAGAAGACGTCCGTAAACCGGTTTAAATCTCCAGTGGTGTTTTTCTACTGACCATACCATGCCGGTACTCTCTTTGTCACCCTTCCTTTTGTTTGCATTGCGTCTTTGTGCTTGTGGTTTTGTTCATGTATGGAGTGTTTGTCTCTAGGTCTTGTGTGTTTGTTGGTGTTTTCTGTATTCATCTCGTGTGTGAGTGCGTTTGGGTGGATGGTTGTGTATGGGTGTGTGTTTGTGTGTCATGTTATCTATTGGTGTTTTGGTAGTGTTGCGTGTGTTGTATGTGACTTTGCCTGCTTGACTTTACTACTTTCCCATTGAACATTAAGTATATCAAATAACAAATTCTGAAGGGTGGTGAACCCCTGAAAGCAAAAATTGCAATACTAAAAGAGAAAATTGCAGACTCGGTTTTATTGAGTCTGTTCATGAGCAGTAATTGAACGTGTAACACTGCTCACGCCCCCTAGCACCGGCTTAAGCGGTATTCAATTTTCAGAACAAGAAGTACTGAAATTCATGATCTCGAAGGATCAGAAGGTATAACAACACTGAGAATGAAGTACGGGGCGACGTTTTACGGCCGCCACACAAGCACTTAACACCTGCTGTTGTGAAGATTATAAATTCTGAAGGGTGGTGATCATAAAAGTTGACCATCAAAATGACCATACGGTGAAATCATACATTTCAATTACTACTAACGAAAATACATGGTGTTATCCAGAGAGTATCGTCCGGAAATTCTTAAGTTATATTTTGAAAGAAAATCTGTAATTTATGTAATAAGAAGTATGCAAAAGATGTATCCAAGTGAAAAACCAATCAAGAGAATGCAAGTGAACAGAATTATACAGAAGTTTGAAACAACTGGTTCAGTACTGGACCAAATATGCAACTACCATGTAAGATAAATAGGGGGGGGGGTCCGCTATCGCCTCACCCCCATTCATTCTACAGACCGCTATATTTCCTTAGTTGGTCAGAGACAAACCGAATAACTAATATTAACCCCAGTGACATTTGTCATTGACCGTTCTAAGGCGATACTTCTATTTTCCTCTTCTTGTTTGTTTGTTATGTCTTTGTGTGTCTTTTTGTGCCTTTTATATGCATGTACATTTACCGTTTTCGTCGTGGTGCTGTTCGGGCGGTTGTGTGTTGTCTATGCGGTTTTGTCTGCATGAATCATTCATGTAGGCCTTCTTTTGTCTTCTGTTACAATTTTCGCTTTTTCTATTTTTAGTTGAATTTGATGAATAAAATTGTAACAGTAGCAACCATTTTGGATCCTGATGAGATGCCGAGTTACTCGTCATCTCAGTTGACCGAAACTGTTTGCATAAGTAATAACAGATGCGACTTTTGCAGCGAACGAGTTAAAATTCTTATATGTGAATGGAAAAGTAGTAAAGTCAAGCAGGCAAAGCCACATACAAGACGCAACCACCACCAAAACACCGATAGACAGCATGACACACACACACACACACACACACACAACATCACACCCAAACGCACACTCACACACGAAATGAACACAGAAAACACCGAAAGACACACAAGAACCAGAGACAAACGTTCCACACATGAACAAAACCACAAGCACAAAGCAAACAAAAGGAAGGGTGACAAAGAGAGTACCGCCTTGGCACGGTCAGTAGCAAAAACACCACTGGGGGTTTAAACCGGTTTACGGACGTCCTAACCTCACACTTCTCTCAAAGTCACCCTAGCTTTACAAATAGTGTAAATAAAGGTATAACCTATAGTGTATGACCTATAACCTATAAAATATATTTTTATAGGTTATAGATCATACACTATAGGCTATAAATAGGTTGCCATATTTTACCACCTCGACCTAGAGTTATATTTCGTTATTTGACGAAAAATATTTCTAATTTTCATTCAAATTATGTTCTTGTTCCTGCTGATAAGGCATCAAATAATGTAATCATTATTTGAAGATTGTATTTTGTTGATGTTTTAAAGAAGGAGCTAACTGATTCAAAAACTTATATAACAGTTCAAACACCTGAAAAAGATAGTCTCGGAACATGTAAAAATGTGCAATAATTTTAAGTCTGGTCCTAACATAAAACAACATAAACTTTCTACTTTGTACTGGATTACGAAACTACATAAAAACCATTATAAGGCGCGTTTTATTTCCAACTCTAGCTGTTGTACCACTACTAAATTATCTAAACTTTTGACGTCCTGTTTTACTACGATCAACGAACATGTAAAACGCTACTGTGATAAAATATATGAAAATTCTACAATTAATGTTTTTTGGTCCATAAAAAATTCAAATGATGGTTTAACGAAACTTGAAAATGAACACTATAACATTTTTTACTGAGCTTTTATGATTTCTCTACACTCTATACTACTCTACCTCGCCATCTTATAAAGGATAAACTGATTATATTAATAGAAAAAAACCTTTGCCAGACAAAACAAAATGTTCATTGCTTATAATGTTCAAGGTTCATTCTTTTCGAATTAAGAAGTTGAACATTACACAATGTGGACTTGCCTTGATGTTTGTAGATTTCTTACCTTTCCTTTAGATAATATATTTGTGCGTTATGGGGGTACCATATATCGTCAAGTTGTTGGTATACCCATGGGTACAAATTGTGCCCCTCTTGTTGCAGATTTGTTTTTGTATTTCTATGAGAGGTATTTTATGCTTAGCTTTAAACATGATACACAGACCGATATTGTTAATACTTTTAATAAAACTTCAAGGTATTTAGACGATATTTTGAATTTAGATAATCCTTATTTTGAAACTATGAGTTCTGCAATTTACCCAAAAGAACTGTCTTTAAACAAAGTCAATCAAATCGTCATTGAGAGAAGTGTGAGGTTAGGATGTCCGTAAACTGGTTTAAACCCCCAGTGGTGTTTTTGCTACTGACCGTGCCAAGGCGGTACTTTCTTTGTCACCCTTCCTTTTGTTTGCCTTGCCTCTTTGTACGTGTGATTTTGTTCATGTGTGGAATGTTTGTCTCTGGTTCTTGTGTGTCGTTTGATGTTTTCTGTGTTCATCTCGTGTGTGAGTGTGCGTTTGGGTGTGTGGTTGTGTGTGTATGTGTGTCATGCTGTCTATCGTTGTTTTGGTGGTGGTTGCGTCTTGTATGTGGCTTTGCTTGCTTGACTTTACTACTTTTCCATTGATATGAATATGTACCTTTTATTACGTTACAGGAAGTTGCAGGTACATGCGCCCATAGACCTTGTGCAGAAAACCAGCGCTGCGTTCAAATAAAGCCCCACAGATGTATCACCATCGGTAAGATAATATCTATATGTCGGTTTCATATATAAACGGAACAACAACACTGTGAGATATGTCTAATCGAAATAGCTAACGTGATTATGTAGTGACATATTACAGAAGAGGCGAAATATATGGTATACTCTGGTATAACCTACGAGGTTAGTGTGATCATCCCCCGAGGTTATAAACGTTTTTCCCTGAGCCTGAGTCTGAGATCATTCTCAAGCATCTGATTCGTCAGATTCAGAGCTTGTCCAGAATCTGACCAATCAGAAGCTTGATAATGATCTAAGATTCAAACGCAGAAGCATACCATTCAGGCATCACTTTTTTATGATATGCCTTGATACAAACGATAAAATCTATTGATACATGTACTTATACTAGATTGTTCGATTTTCAAGTCCTGTTCAGGGATATGGATCAACACTGTCCGTGCCGCTGATTCTTGGACACAATCATAAATGGGTTAACAATATATAAACACTTCATGTAATATTTTGAAAACAGGACCACGGTTTGAAAGTTCACTGATGCGCTTCGGTAAAATAATTGCAGGTTGTTTGTTTCACTCGGATGTCTGTTGTTATATTTCGGCAATGTATGTAGCAACACGTCATTGTCTATTTACATCAGAAAGTAAGCTTGTAACTTTTAAAAAGGTCTAAGAAAAAGTCATTAAAGAAAATGATCGAATTTCGGGTTGAATTTGAGTCGAAATTCTAAGTAGGCCGCAGTCCTGGGTTAACCCATTTACCTCATTAATAAAAGTGTTTAGAAATAATGGCAAATGAATATTAGATTTTGTTATAATGGGCTATGGACACATGATGTTTTAGCCACGAAAGCAAACAGATAGGATCCGGTTTAGACGGCTCCTTCAGGTTCTATTCTGATTAAGAACGCGCCAAAAAGTGTGTATATTAGGTAAATAAAATGTGTCTTTTTTGTTTTATCGTTTATGTGGATTATCCCCGTAATTGGTGTTGAAGGTCGGGATCCTTCTCAACACCTCACATATACATATAATTGTTATATAGTATATAAAATTCCAACATAACTGACAAAACAAGATGTGCGTGTGAAACACTAAGCCTCCGACTTTATTTCTGAAGGATAGCCTTGACCTTTAATCCGTGGACCTGGGAGTTAAACGCCGCACATCGTCTTTGTGTGGTAAACATTTGTGCCAGGTTATTTTGAAATCAATTCACAGATGAAAATAATTAAAAAAGGGACACGGAAGTAGCGACTGACAGATGGACGAACAGACGGATGGAAGGACGGACAGACGGACGAACAGACGGTCGGACGTAAGAACGGACAATGCGATTAATATATGCCCGCCGTTTGGGAGGGGGATAAAAACTACGAAAGAAATTCTAATATAAATCATTGGAAATTAAAGAAACGTTTATTGAGTGTTCAAGATAATTAAGTTGTTAGCTACAGTTATTTTTATTTGTTTTTTAAGTTATAAGATGTATTACTTTATCCCAGTCGTTTTTAAATTTCTTTGTATTTTGCCAAAGCTACGTTCTTTGCAATATTGTATTTAACCCTTCGCTTGCTGAATTTTAAAACGCATTTCATTTCTCCTTCTTTACCCATGCCCTGTTGTATAATTACATATATCTTCACTGTATACAAGTATTTCGCTGTGCAATCGCTGCTGTGGAGTGCACTGGTTGCACAATCAACTTGTAAATAGTGCAGACCCTGATGAGACAGCTCCTGTAGGAGCTGTCTCATCTGGGTCTTCACTATTTACAGGTAGGTATATTGACGCGATTAGCAAGCGAAGGGTTAAAAGCGATATACAACTGAAGGCCCTGTGTTACAAATTCGACCAAGTCAGAGAAACGGGTCTCTCTACCAGACTCACGTATAGAGTGTGCAAAATATGCCCACCTCGGCCTCAGATCCATGGGAAGACGTCTTGCAATTCGTCTCAATTTGTATTTGTTATCAACCTCAGATACAAAATCTAGCTGAGATAGTGTCATGTGACATATTTTTATATCTAAAGTTAAGTCAGATAGTTCTTAAACATCGGAAGCCTTAATTTGAGGACCATTTGACAGCTTATCAATATAGGTTCTCGCAATAACATGCGGCTTGCCCTAGCGTGAATGTAGTATTTGTCTAGCTCTTTTGTAACCCTCATTTTGGTCTAACAATGCACATTCTTCAATGCTTCTCCCTTGCAATAGTGTATTATATACCTTAATCTAAGACTGTTGTCACTGGCCTTAGCTTCAGAATTTGTCTAAAAGTTTTAACAAACTTGCAATAATCAAGTGCGGACCCTCTAAATGTCAATAACTTGGGCAGGTTATTATAAACCCTACTAGCATAATGTTCGCCAAATTATGAAGCGCTTCATCACTTGTACAAGCCCCTGAATTTAAGAAAATAAAGAGTCAATTTCACTATTTTTGTTGCAAGGGTTACCAGCTGCATTCTGTGTCCGACTGCCCATGGTCACGGTAACGTCTGCGGCGGGAGTAGTTTGGCACCGGGCCGAAACACCGCGCGCATCACAATCAGTAGTGCCGGTGTTACGGGAATTATTCTTACCTGCGGATGCTGAAGATCGTCGACCACGTACACTGTCAACATATATCCGCTTCATCAGAATCATCGTCTGTGATCACCACATACTCTTTCCGCACTGAATCTCATTTTCCGTCGAACTCGTCCTCCCATACTGACTCCTCTATCTTCGCCTCTTCTATCTCAATCTACTGCGTAAGAAACTATCGTTTATTCTTAATTTCCCTTTGCTGATTCTCAAGAGCACGCTGTTCCCGTTCTAGTCTCTATTTCTGTTGTAAGACTCGCATACGATTTTCTGCTACGAGCCGTTTCGCCTTAACACGTCAAAGTAGCGCTTGAGAAGAGATTGAACACCTAAAAGTAGTAACAGCGATTGTGTCCTCCTGATATGTTTGTATTTCCCCATTCCACTTGCGATATCGTTCGGAGGATTTCTTAAAGTTATGCTTGTAACTTGCGAAACGTGTCTGTAAGTTTTCTGCTTCTTCCGAGTCGATACATAGTTCTTTGCGCTGTGTGTGAACTATTTTAAATTGCTCAAATTTACCACTTACCCTTTAGAATAACACCTGCACTGAGTCTATATTTTCCTCAGAAATCATCTCATTTTCAAGAGTTTTGTACAGTTTTGTTAACTGTGCTATACACGAACTGCGCGATCTTTTTGCTGTTGCGAAATCCATGTCTTATGTCTTCTCTTCCAACTTTGAACAAGTCGAGATTTGTAAGGGGTTCTGGGTATCAAGAGGAGACGAGTAAAAGTGATATTTCTTCTGTGTCCTTCGGGATCATTAGTTTTCATGTTATTAGTTTTGAAAGTTGAAAAGGCGGTGCTAGGGGGCGTGAGTAGTGTTGCACTTTTAATTACTACTCATGAACAGACTCAATAAAACCGAGTCTGCAATTTTCTCATTTTGCATTTCTACTTTTGCTTTCGAAGGCTCGCCCATTTTCAGAATATATTTCTATTTATTGGATGACACACGGTTCTTTTCAACCAAAGAATAACCATAAATATAAAAGTACAAAACTATCATAAATACTTCAACATCGAACTGAGTATCTGTAATAAAGCAGTTTGGATCCATATTTGACATACAATTAAATCAAGTAATTATTGTCCTGTTTTATTAGCCTGTCAAATTTCACGCTTGCTGAACACGTCATATATAGCTTCGGTTGATATCGATCGTTTCCGCTAATAAACGCTTTCTTACTTGGCTCATTCGAGTACTTGTACATTTATTGTGAATTTCGTGAAAAGCGTTTGAAACATAGGTTTACCCAAGCTAAATATATCCTTTCAGTGACGTAGGAATAATCACATTTGACAGGTCAATAAAACAGGACAATACAAACCTTTTAGAACACGACATTCAATGCATGGTACAGTAATTCTTAGGTCAACAGTAATAATACATATTTATGATAATATACATTTATATGTTTAGAATGCACACTGAATTTATTCAATTAACAGTAAATAAATACAATTTACCAGTAGAGTTAGAGTAGTTAAAAGCAGGCGTAATTTGATGATATGCATGTTTACAATTAATTAATTAGGAATACAAGTAGGATCATTTATATTACTGACTATACGTCCTCGCTTTAATCAGATCCCTTATGACCTGTTTTGAAACATCTTTCCACCCGTAAATAAGCAAACAAAAAAGTGTATACATCGATGATGTCATTGAGACGGTGTTACGTGTTTTCCACTGGCTGGCCAACTGAGATTCCGGAATTCGCTTCAAAAGAACAAATAATTAAAGAGACTTCCAGTATATCAATCTATTTAAATATACATTTAACTTAATGTTAGAGGTGAGAAGGGTAATATAACGTACAATGCAACTATAGGTCTAACTCATATATATATACCGATTCACTAAAATGTTCTGCCACACAGGCTACTATTAAGTGTCAATCCACTAAGGTTTACTTACGCCACATAGGCAATGTCTAGCCACTAAGGGGAACGTGTCCACTAAAAAAAAGCCACATAGGCATTGTCAAAGGTATTTATATTCACTAAGAATATAGTCTAAGCCACTTAGGCAATGCAACACTCACTGAGAGGTTAAAAGTAACACTGTCATTAAAGTGAATCTCCAGCACACAGCTATTAAAACATCAGCATATACCTACTGAACACATTCTCCTCTACTCTTTACTATGTATAGTCACCATCTGTACGTTACTGACAACACTAAATATAACCTCACATTTATATTATACGAATTTACACTATAGAAACAGCTCTAAAATAAGACATAAAACAGTCCCATGTGTCTACTACATGTGCGTCGCTAATGCTCAACTACATGAATTGCAGTTCTCACTAGAACAAGTTCTGCTACTTGTACAAGCAAACGAGTCCGTCCCTATAAACAAACGAGCTATATATACATGTCTCTGCACACTGTTACACATTCGTAAAAGGATAAAATGATGCCTGCTACATCACTCCATAATTGCTGACACTTGACACACAGCATGGACGACTCGGTATCCAAGACACCATCACGTAGACCCTTCCAACGCTTAAATTTACGGTCAGCGAAGATACGTTTGGTCTTATGATAAGGGCAGAAAAGGGAATTCGTCTGTGGCAACGAGCCTCTACTACTGTCAATATATCTAGATGAAGCCCCCGACTGAAAACATCTCTCTGTGGCAGGTATGGGACGTGACAAAGTATAGTTCAACGTCCAGTTCTCAAACAATCAATTTCTTAGACTACCATCTCAACGGTACGACTGCCTGTATGTATCTGACAACGAGTACATATAACAATAGCCAATGAAGTGCAAAACCAGTCACACGTAAATAACATTGCATCGCTTTCCAATAGATTCTAACAAATCAAAGTACTGAGGTTCTGGAATGTGACAATGTTCTGACTAAAATGGAAATATATATACAAATTCTTGACATACTACATTGAAAAGGTACATTTTAATAAAAATGCTATTGTTTACAATGTCTACATCGGTTGAATAACGACACATGTACGATTTTCATTTATCGGAAGAAAATGTTTTACAAAATGTGGAATACATATTATCCGACAACTTTACTTTTTGTAGGAAGTAGTTTGTTCCCCAAAGATGTGGTGTAAAATTCAATTGCATATAGGAGTCATATGAATTTGACAACGGTATTCTGAAAATCCGTTTCAAACATATTGTAATGTGACACAAACCACCTAGGAAAATAATGCAGGAGAAATAAGGACTTAACAAATGCAAGCAAGTTACTGGTTCAATGTTTCCAACGTTTATTGGTTTAAGTGGACAAGGTGTCTTGTGTGGTCTTGTTTATTCTCCTCTGATATCAATTATGACGACAGGGTGGATTTAATGAATCCACCCTGTCGTCATACACGGGTTGTCCGTCGCCATGTGAGTTTATATTCTTTAAGCTGATGTTCTACATAAATTAATTTAAATAGTTTTTCTTTCGCTAACCTTATTCCACGATATATTAAATGGTTGATTTGTAGGCCATATGTTTGGTTCAGTTCGTCAAGGCTAACTATAGAGTTTCGAGAATTCAAAATAACCCCAATACAATTTAATCACTGCACTGTACCATGCTTTTAAAAATACACTATTCTGTTCAATTAAACTATGTTAATTGTAAAACAAAGGGTATTGTTTAATTTTATCTTTTTCAATTTCCTGACACTTGATAAGGTTTGAAATGCTTTAAAAGTATCTGACCAGAACATAGTTTTGCATGTTGGAGAATGAGCTTAAAAATGTGTACTCCAGAATGGAAAACTTAATTTATATCTACAGTGGACTTTATTATGTCTGCTCAGCCTCCAGTTTTAAAATTTAAACGTTCTATCCATGTAGTCTTTCGAGCATTTATAAATGCACTGACGTTTATTATTCGAAGCCCGCAATAAGTATATTCTTGTATAGTAATGGATCTTTTGATCGTGTCTCTCCCATTCCAAATAAAATAATACAGTATACTGTTTAGTCGTTTCAACATTTGATCAGAGGGTTTGGAAGAGCTAAACAAGTTGCTTAAGTTTTGCTATCACGAGATTCTTAACAAACACAACTTTGCCTATCGGTGTACGTTTTCGCCTTCTCCGGTGTTTTATTGTATTCTCAAATGCCATTATTTTGCGTAGAATTTTAAGCATATCATGTATTCCAGGTCTACGTGGAAGGATATTCCTAACATATGAAATAGGGCTGATTTCATGCTTATTCCCATTTGGATGTAATAGTTTCATAGTGTCTGAACTATACTTTGTCTTACCAATGAATACATGTTTTGGTCAAAATTGATATTTAATCCGGAGAAGATGGAAAAGCTAGCAATGCATCAAGAGTAGCATTTAAGGACTCGTCTGATCCATCAAGGATACAAATTGTGTCGCCAGCAAACTTGGATAGTTTGTGTTCTATCTGATTAATATTTATGCTTTTTATGTTACCATTTGATCTTATGTTGAATACGTCTTGAAAACTGTTAAATTTCAGCGTATAGATAGAAAACATATTAATAGCAATACCTCTTTTTTTGAACTGCAACAACTTAAGAAAACCTCTGTACCCGATTCCTAGTAAATTGTTTTGTACATATACAGGGTAAAATGCTTATCTTGGAGACAATAAATATGGTGGTTTATTTTTTTATATGCCCACCTAATAAGATGGTCGTATATTGGCGTGTCCCTGTCCGTCTGTCCTTTCATTCGTTAGTTCGTTCGTACGTCAACATTTTGTTTGTCCGCTGTTTTCTCGGAAAACTATTTGACGGATATTAATGAAAATTTACATACATCTTTAATGCATCATGATCAGAAGCTGTGTCGATTTTGAGGTTCACTTGATGTGTTATTTTGGAGTTACGGCCCATGCACTAAAAATAATGCATAGATATGCAAATTTGAGGATGGCAGTAATATTGTAATTTAAAATGATATTTACTTCAGGTTTTGTATATGATATAACCTTCGAGATCATGAATTTCAGTACTTCTTGTTCTGAAAATTGAATACCGCTTAAACCGGTGCTAGGGGGCGTGAGCAGTGTTGCACTTTCAATTACTGCTCATGAACAGACTCAATAAAACTGAGTCTGCAATTTGCTCTTTTTTTGTTGCAATTTTTGCTTTCGGGGGATCACCTCCCTTCAGAAGTTTTAATATGGCTTTTCACATATATTGTGGTTTTTTATGTCATTTTATTTTAAAATTATGGCCCTTGAACTTTGTGTACATTTGCTGTTTCCTTGTGTTGCTGTTCGGGTGGCTGTTTGTTTATGTGGCGTTTCCTGCATGACTCATTCTTGTTCTTATGTGAATTCGTTGCTTTGTTCGTCTGCCAACTTTTGGTTTGTCTGTTGTTGTCTGGGAAAACTATTCACATGATACAAATGAAACTTCACAAAATGTTTTATGCAACAAAATCTGAAGCTGAGTTTAGTTTGAGATTCATTCAGTTTGTCTTTACGGAGTTATGGTCCTTGCACTTTATGAAAATCTGCAAATATGAAGATTAGCCATAACTGTTTTATTCAAAAAGATATTCACTTCAATTGTTTTTAAAATAATATCACCTTCGGGCGACTGTTTGTTCTGTATGTGGTGTTTCCTGCATGACTCATTTTTGTACTTTTAATATGGAAATCAAGATATGAAGCACAGATTGAAAAATGTTTAAAAGGCATATTGAATCAGAGAAAGTTTGCAAGTGGGCGTATTATGTACCGTATGCGGTACTCTTGTTTCAATTTATTTTTATTTGGTGTGGATTAATCTACAGTTCATGGAAGCAATTTTAAATGAAAAAGTAGTAAGGTCAAGCAGGCAAAGCACGCAAGCACGCACACACACTAACGAAATGAACACAGAAAACACCAACAAACACACAAGAGACAAACATTCCAAACATGAACTAAATAACAAGTACAAATACACAAGACTTTCAAACGTAAGGGTGACAAAGAAATTACCGCCTTGGAACGGTCAGTAGCAAAGTCACCACTGGGGAGTTAAACCGGTTTACGGAGTCCTTACCTCACACTTATCTCAAAAGACACCCTAGCTTAAAAATAGTGTAAATAAATGTATCCCCGCCGGACTTCTCACAGTATAGAAGACGGTAAACATATGACAAATATGTTAAACCTAGCATAACAACTGTGATAAATCCGTCAAATATGTACTCGGTGACTTTGCTGAAGTCCAAGCAACTGCAGGGAAGTCGTTAAGGGCACAACATGGAAAAGGTAATACATGAGTCTGGTAAACTCATCCCGATTCGGAGTTTAAGAGTATATCATCATAGAGTACTACCACCAGCCTGTCGAGGGAAGAATAGCTCCAACTGTAAAGGGGTCAATAACCAAACATGCAGTACGATGTTATATAATATGATCTTAACCTCTCTTCTTAAAGGTTTTAATGCGTTTTATAAACAAATCATGAAAATGGATATGACCCCTAAGTTTGTAGAAAACATCACCATCAAATTCTGAGTTCGAACTGCTTTGATGCAGTAACGTCCGTAGATTGCAACTATATTTACTAATAAGTGGTTAATTTCGATAATAACATTTAGAAAACGTTTTCCGAAGTTTGGGATATCTCTTACCTTTCTTAAGAAAATTATCAGGTATATTCTGAAAATGGGTGATCCCTCGAAAGCAAAAGTAAAAATGCAAAATGAGAATATTGCAGACTCGGTTTTATTGAGACTGTTCATGAGTAGTAATTAAAACTGCAACACTACTCACGCCCCCTAGCACCGGCTGAAGTAGTATTCAATTTTCAAAACAAAGAACATCAGAACTAATGATCCCGAAGGACCAGAAAATATAACATCACTGATAATGAAGTATGGGGCGACTTTTTACAGCCGCCACACAAGCACTTAACACATGCTGTTGTGAAGTACATATATTCTGAAAATGGGTGATCCCTCGAAAGCAAAGTAAAAATGCAAAATGAGAAAATAACTACTTTACGACTGTTAAAATATTCTAGCTTGAGAAATATAAACATCATAAGATGTAGAACTGGGTACATCTCCATCTATAATTATACCTCAATTATAAGGATAATTAACAATTTTAAAATTTGAATCGTCCCTTTTATCGTGTATTTTGGAAGAAACTTTATCATTTGTGATGTAAAGATTCAAATAAAAAATGAAGCCATAATGTCAGATTGATTCGCTTTCTTTAAAGACAGTTCTTTTTTGGTAAATTGAAGAAATCATTGTTTCAAAATGAGGAGTATCCAAAATCAAAATATCGTATAAATACCTTGAAGTTTTATTAAAAGCATTAACAATATCGGCGTGTATCAGGTTTAAAGCTAAGCATAAAATTCCTCTCATAGCAATACAAAAACTAATCTGCAACAAGAGGGGCACAATTTGTATCCATGGTTATTCCAACAACTTGACGATATATGGTATCTCCATAACACACAAATATATTATCTAAAAGAAAGGTAAGAGATCTACAAACATCAAGACAAGTCCACATTGTGTAATGTTCAACTTCTGAATTCGAAAAGAATGACCGTTGAGCAGTGCAAGCAAGAACATTTTATTTAAAGGCTTTATTCCTTAAATTGCAACATTGAACAAAACCAGTATTTATTCAAGTTAAAAAACAAACAAAACTGGCATATTGAGAAATATAACACACGAATATACATATGAAGCGCAGAAACAATAAATACAATTTAACATCCCAAAAGCTGTATCAATAACATTGTCAGTGAATATTTGAGTTGAGCGTCGAAGAAACCAATAATATAACTTTTGTCTACGAGGTCAAAACACGTTAAAGGTCAAGTAAAACCATGCGGTTCCTTCCGGTTAGTGCTTTCATCTCTATTTTATTTATACAATTACTGGGTAGACAATAATGTGGTATTCTGTTTAGTGGTTGCTTTGTTTCCATATCTTATTGGTCGACAGGTGAGAATGGGACCCTTTTGGTCATTATTTATACTTTATATACTTGCATTGATTTGGTAGACAATTATGTGGTTCCTATATGTTGAATGCTGTATCATTATTAATCTTATCTAAATATATATATTAAATATAGTTTGTGTGGTATAATAATAATAAAAATTAAAATATTAGTATTACTTTATTACAAACTACTGTATAACAAGTAGTTGTACACTTCTCAGTTGTATCTGTCTTGTTAAAATATCACATGGACTATTATATGTTAATAAACGTCACTGAGACAACACTTGTTGAAATCTACTATTTGACCAGTGACAAATGAATATGGGTTAATATACACGTTTTACAGATTTAGGTCTACGTTTCCTGATTTCGATACTGTTTATGAATCACAGTTAAAGTGCCTGCTAGGCTGGTTGTTCAAGATCGGAAAAGTTGGCTACTAGTAGCTGGCTACTAGTAACTGGCTACTTGTAGTAAGAAAACGTGGCTACTAGTAACTGGCTACTAGTAGTAGGAAAAGTTGGTTACTAGTAGCCAGCTACTAGTAACTGGCTACTTATAATAGAAAAACTTGGCTACTAGTAACTGGCTACTAGTAGTTGGAAAGGTTGGTTACTAATAACTGGCTACTACTAGTAGGAAACAAGTAGCTGGGTAGATCTAGTCATATTCAAGCCAACTCAAATGTATTTGGAATTTCTACAAGAGGAGAGTGTCTGCTTTCTAAAGATACCGTCGTTACTTTGCTAACTTCATGTAGCTAGTCAGCTACTCATACCTTTAACATGTCGATGTGATATTTTGAGCACAATCTGCTGAAACGAAACAAGTAGCTAGGTAGTTTTATTCAAGCAAACGCAAATGTATGTAGAATTTCGACAAGAGAAATGTGTCTTCTTTCCAAAAAACCGTGGTTAACTTAATTACTTCATGTGGTAAGTCAGCTACTCATACCTTTTGAATGTTGGTATAATATTTTCAACACTATTTATTCTGAAATGAAACAAGTAGCTTGGTAGTTTTATTCAAGCAAACTAAAATATATAGAATTTCTACAAGAGGAGAATGTCTGCTGTCTTAAGATACCGTAGTTATATTAATTACTTCATGTAGCTAGTCAGCTACTCATACCTTTTGAATGTTGGTATAATATTTTCAACACTATATTCTGAAACGAAACAAGTAGCTGGGTAGTTATATTCAAGCAAACTCAAATGTATATAAAATTTCGACAAGAGGAGAGTGTCTGCTGTCTAAAGATACCGTAGTTATCTTAATTAATTCATGTAGCTAGTCAGCTACTCATACCTTTTGAATGTTGGTATAATATTTTCAATACTATATTCTGAAACGAAACAAGTAGCTGGGTAATTATATTCAAGCAAACTCAAATATATATAGAATTTCTACAAGAGGAGAGTGTCTGCTGTCTAACGATAGCGAAGTTATCTTAATTACTTCATGTAGCTAGTCAGCTACTCATACTTTTTGAATGTTGGTATAATATTTTCAACACTATATTCTGAAACGAAACAAGTAGCTGGGTAGTTATATTCAAGCAAACTCAAATGTATATCGAATTTCGACAAGAGGAGAGTGTCTGCTGTCTAAAGATACCGTAGTTATCTTAATTACTTCATGTAGCTAGTCAGCTACTCATACATTTTGAACGTTGGTATAATATTTTCAACACTATATTCTTAAACGAAACAAGTAGCTGGGTAGTTATATTCAAGCAAACTCAAATGTATATAGAATTTCGACAAGAGGAGAGTGTCTGCTGTCTAAAGATACCGCAGTTATCTTAATTACTTCATGTAGCTAGTCAGCTACTCATACCTTTTGAATGTTGGTATAATATTTTCAACACTATATTCTGAAACGAAACATGTAGCTGGGTAGCTATATTCAAGCAAACTCAAATGCAGATAGAATTTCTATAAGAGGAGAGTATCTGCTGTCTAATGATACCGAATTTATGTTAATTACTTCATGTAGCTAGTCAGCTACTCATACCTTTTGAATGATGGTATAATATTTTCAACACTATATTCTGAAACGAAACAAGTAGCTGGGTAGTTATATTCAAGTAAACTCAAAAGTAAATAGAATTTCTACAAGAGAAGAGTGTCTGCTGTCTAAAGATACCGTAGTTATCTTAATTACTTCATGTAGCTAGTCAGCTACTCATACCTTTTGAATGTTGGTATAATATTTTCAACACTATATTCTGAAACGAAACAAGTAGCTGGGTAGTTATATTCAAGCAAACTCAAATGTATATAGAATTTCGACAAGAGGAGAGTGTCTGCTGTCTAAAGATACCGTAGTTATCTTAATTACTTCATGTAGCTAGTCAGCTACTCATACCTTTTGAATGTTGGCATAATATTTTCAACACTATATTCTGAAACGAAACAAATAGCTGGGTAGTTATATTCAAGCAAACTCAAATGTATATAAAATTTCGACAAGAGGAGAGTGTCTGCTGTCTAAAGATACCGTAGTTATCTTAATTACTTCATGTAGCTAGTCAGCTACTCATACCTTTTGAATGTTGGTATAATATTTTCAATACCTTATTCTGAAACGAAACAAGTAGCTGGGTAATTATATTCAAGCAAACTCAAATATATATAGAATTTCTACAAGAGGAGAGTGTCTGCTGTCTAACGATAGCGAAGTTATCTTAATTACTTCATGTAGCTAGTCAGCTACTCATACCTTTTGAATGATGGTATAATATTTTCAACACTATATTCTGAAACGAAACAAGTAGCTGGGTAGTTATATTCAAGCAAACTCGAATGTATATAGAATTTCGACAAGAGGAGAGTGTTTGCTGTCTAAAGATACCGTAGTTATCTAAATTACTTCATGTAGCTAGTCAGCTACTCATACCTTTTGAATGTTGGTATAATATTTTCAACACTATATTCTGAAACGAAACAAGTAGCTGGGTAGTTATATTCAAGTAAACTCAAAAGTAAATAGAATTTCTACAAGAGAAGAGTGTCTGCTGTCTAAAGATACCGTAGTTATCTTAATTACTTCATGTAGCTAGTCAGCTACTCATACCTTTTGAATGTTGGTATAATATTTTCAACACTATATTCTGAAACGAAACAAGTAGCTGGGTAGTTATATTCAAGCAAACTCAAATGTATATAGAATTTCGACAAGAGGAGAGTGTCTGCTGTCTAAAGATACCGTAGTTATCTTAATTACTGCATGTAGCTAGTCAGCTACTCATACCTTTTGAATGTTGGCATAATATTTTCAACACTATATTCTGAAACGAAACAAGTAGCTGGGTAGTTATATTCAAGCAAACTCAAATGTATATAGAATTTCGACAAGAGGAGAGTGTCTGCTGTCTAAAGATACCGTAGTTTTCTTAATTACTTCATGTAGCTAGTCAGCTACTCATACATTTTGAACGTTGGTATAAAAGTACAAAAATGAGTCATGCAGGAAATACCACATACAGAACAAACACTCGCCCGAACAGCAACACAAGGAAACAGCAAATGTACATGGGTAGAAAAAACAACAAGAGACGCACAAAGACAAAACAAACATTCAATAGGAGGAAGATGGAAGTACCGCCTTGGAACGGTCAGTGACAAAAGTCACCGGGGGTTTAAACCGGTTTATGGGCGCCCAACCTCACCCTTATTCCATCCCCATCCTAAAAGACAAACAGTGTAAATAAACGTATCCCCTCTCCGACTAATCTACAACAACCGCGACAGCAAATACAGTGGTAAAGTGCATGTATAACAAAAAAACATTTAATTGAACATACTGTATCCACCAACCTTGTATCTTTAGACAGCAGACACTCTTCTCCTCTTGTAGAAATTCTATATACATTTGAGTTTGCTTGAATATAACTACCCAGCTACTTGTTTCGTTTCAAAGTATAGTGTTGAAAATATTATACAAACATTCAAAAAGTATGAGTAGCTGACTAGCTACATGAAGTAATTAAGATAACTACGGTATCTTTAGACAGCAGACACTCTCCTCTTGTAGAAATTATATTTACATTTGGGTTTGCTTGAATATAACTACCCAGCTACTTGTTTCGTTTCAGAATATAGTGTTGAAAATATTATACCAACATTCAAAAGGTATGAGTAGCTGACTAGCTACATGAAGTAATTAAGATAACTACGGTATCTTTAGACAGCAGACACTCTCCTATTGTCGAAATTCTATATACATTTGAGTTTGCTTGAATATAACTACCCAGCTACTTGTTTCGTTTCAGAATATAGTTTTGAAATATTATACCAACATTCAAAAGGTATGAGTAGCTGATTAGCTTCATAAAGTAATTAAGATAACTACGGTATCTTTAGACAGCAGACACTCTCCTCTTGTCGAAATTCTATATACATTTGAGTTTGTTTGAATATAACTACCCAGCTACTTGTTTCGTTTCAGAATATAGTGTTGAAAATATTACACCAACATTCAAAAGGTATGAGTAGCTGACTAGCTACATGAAGTAATTAAGATAACTACGGTATCTTTAGACAGCAGACACTCTCCTCTTGTCGAAATTCTATATACATTTGAGTTTGCTTGAATATAACTACCCAGCTACTTGTTTCGTTTCAGAATATAGTGTTGAAAATATTATACCAACATTCAAAAGGTATGAGTAGCTGACTAGCTACATGAAGTAAATAAGATAACTACGGTATCTTTAGACAGCAGACACTCTCCTCTTGTCGAAATTCTATATACATTTGAGTTTGTTTGAATATAACTACCCAGCTACTTGTTTCGTTTCAGAATATAGTGTTGAAAATATTATACCAACATTCAAAAGGTATGAGTAGCTGACTAGCTACATGAAATAATTAAGATAATTACGGTATCTTTAGACAGCAGACACTCTCCTCTTGTATAAATTCTATATACATTTGAATTTGCTTGAATATAACTACCCAGCTTCTTGTTTTCGTTTCAGAATATAGTGTTGAAAATATTATACCAACATTCAAAAGGTATGAGTAGCTGACTAGCTACATGAAGTAATTAAGATAACTACGGTATCTTTAGACAGCATACACTCTCCTCTTGTAGAAATTCTATATACATTTTAGTTTGCTTGAATATAACTACCAAGCTACTTGTTTCATTTCAGAATAAATAGTGTTGAAAATATTATACCAACATTCAAAAGGTATGAGTAGCTGACTAACTACATGAAGTAATTAAGTTAACTACGGTTTTTTGGAACGAAGACACATTCTCTTGTCGAAATTCTACATACATTTGCGTTTGCTTGAATGAAACTACCTAGCTACTTGTTTCGTTTCAGCAGATTGTGCTCAAAACATCACATCGACATGTTAAAGGTATGAGTAGCTGACTAGCTACATGAAGTTAGCAAAGTAACGACGGTATCTTTAGAAAGCAGACACTCTCCTCTTGTAGAAATTCCAAATATATTTGAGTTGGCTTGAATATGACTAGATCTACCCAGCTACTTGTTTCCTACTAGTTGTAGCCAGTTATTAGTAACCAACCTTTCCAACTACTAGTAGCCAGTTACTAGTAGCCAAGTTTTTCTATTATAAGTAGCCAGTTACTAGTAGCTGGCTACTAGTAACCAACTTTTCCTACTACTAGTAGCCAGTTACTAGTAGCCAAGTTTTCCTACTACAGGTAGCCAGTTACTAGTAGCCAGCTACTAGTAGCCAACTTTTCCGATCTGGTTGTTCAACAGTTGCCAGCAGTCTATGTAGAACATGCAGAACATGTCATTTTGCGGATAATAATTGTCTGATTCCAGTCATTCACTTTTGCACCAATGCCTTGAAAAATAGAATGAACTAATTGTATACATACATCGGCATTCTGATAATTGAATCAAGAAGACTCAGTAATGCCATTAATAACATATACACGTTCGCTATTTATACAAGTTGATATATGCTAGTAATATGCCATAAGACCTTACACGTGAGACACCATATAACAGAAGATAGACAGGAGATACCCCACGACATTTCACAAAGCCCTACTCGGCCACACGCACGCACACACACTCACACATGTACACGCGTACGCACGCACACACGCAAGCAAATACATACTCAATCTTCACGAAGAACAGTTCCTTGCCTACTTATTATCGCAAACGCATATGACCCCGAGGTTATAACACGTTTTTGCATGAGTCTGAGGTTATTTTCAAGTATCTGGCCGATCATATATATGAGAATAACATTGAACCATGGTCGTACTGTGTCGCAATTGTCGTAAGACCAAAACTCGAATAATAAAAATCATCGAATACACAAGGTAAGATAGGGAACCATAAATTACACAAAATTAAGATAATGCATACCGTCATAAAACGTTTTATTGAAAATAATAACATTGGTTGCGCTAGATGTAGGGAACTGCAATACGGAATTGGATTAACCCTTCGCTTGCTGTTCACGTCAAAATAGTGGAGACCCAGATGAGACAGCTTCTGCAGGAGCTGTCTCATCAGGGTCTGCACAATTGATTGTGCTACCAGTGCACTCCACAGCAGTGATTGCACAGAGAAATAATTGTAGACAGTGATGACATATGTTATTATACAACAGGACATGGGTAAAGAAGAAGAAATGTATTTTACAATTCAGCAAGCCAATAGTTAAATAGGGTGTATGACACTGTGATACAGAACGTTTCACACAGCGTCAAAATGATGGATATAAAGGAGTTGCAAAACACCGAGTCAGAAGCCTAAAACAAGAATCCAATACGGAAACAAGAGTGTGTTTGTCCAACGACCTTTGGCCCGGAAGGATGACCTTGACCCTTGACCCATGGACCAGGGCGTTAAACGTGACATCGTCTTTGTGTGGTAAACATTTGTGCCAGGTTATTTTGAAATCCATTCACAGATAAAAAGTTATAGAATGGACACGAAATTTAGGACAGACAGACTGATGGAAAGACAGACGGACGTTCTAACGGATTGAGTGTATGTGGCTATTCTTTTGTTCAAAATAGTCACACAAACTGAAAATAAGCCACATAAAACGGATGAGAACAAAAGATATTTTGTTCTCTTGTAATTATTTAGTCACATAAACAGGAATTGTTAGTGCGGACAGACGTACGGACGGATGGAAGGACGGACAACGCGATTACTGTATGCCCGCCGTTGGGGGCATAAAAATTTAAGTCTGAATTTTGCTTGTTTTTCATGAAATTCATTTGCAGGTATCATAATACCCGTAATTAGCCTGCAATCGCTCGCCGTTTACTGCATGCTTTTAAGGCATGCCCATTAAATCTGAGACAGTTTTTTCAAAGTTTCCATGAATGCATACATTTACGTCATGAGAATTGTTAAAACAATTGAATTTAATACGGAACGCTCGTTTCTGCAGACAGCAAAACAGCCCCCACCTCTGTGACATCATTTGGATTGCAATACGATTTTGCAAGACGTTTTTCCCAGTCAGTCAATATGTCATAAAACGTAAACATTCCTAAATCATTATTATTGCTTCTTTAGATCATGCTGTATATCAACATATGATATTGCAAAGCATTGTATACTTGTTGTAGTCAATATGTATTTTTTGAGTGTAAAACGCCTACTTTACTTGATCTTAAAACTGTATAAAAATGTGTTATGTTAAATGAAAGAATAGCAGGAAAACAGGAAATCCACACACAAGACCCAACAATTACGAAATATCAATAGCAAAAAATTGTGCCACTCACACATGGGCGCGCACATACACGTGCGCGTTCACACACACGCACGCACGCACGCTCGCACACACACTAGGTACTTTAATAAATACTGGGATCACCCTGTTCGGCCGTCGGTCGGTCGGTCAGTTGGTCGGTCGGTCGGGCGGTTGGTCGGTCTGTCCTTCTGCATTTGAACAAGGATAGTTGGTGTCGAAAACACCTCCTTCAGTTTTTATACGCCCTTTTGAAAAAAGGGGGTATATTGCTTTGCACATGTCGGTCGGTCTGTAGATTGATGGTTTGCGAATGATAACTAATAAACGACTTGGCATAGAATCTTCAAACTTGCTGTGGTGGTTGGTCATGACAACTAGATGACCACTATTGTTTTTAGGTCACTAGGTCAAAGGTCAAGGCCACCATGACTTTAACTGGTGAAACAATTTCCGATCAATAATTGCCAAAGGGTTTGGCTTAAGATCTTCAAACTTGATGGGGTCGTTGTTCATAACGACTAGATGACCTCTCTTGTTTTTGAAGTCACTAGGTCAAAGGTGAAGGTCACCATGACCTTAACTGGTTAAATGGTTTCCGATCAATAACTGATCAAGGGTTTGGTCTAAAATGATCAAATTTGCTGTAGTAGTTTGTCATAACCACTGGATGACCCCTATTATTTTTGAGGTCACTAGGTCAAAGGTCAAGATCACCATGCCCTTAACTGGTAAAATGTTTTTCGATCAATAACTGCTCAATGGTTTGGGTTAGGATCTTCAAACTTGTTTAGGTGGTTAGCCACGACAACTAGATGACCCCTGTTGTTTTTAGGTCACTAGGTCAAAGGTCAAGGTCACCATGACCGTAACTGTTAAAATGGTTTTCGATCAATAACTGCTCAAGGGTTTGGCTTAGGATCTTCAAACTTGCTGTTGTGGTTGGTCGTGACCACTAGATGACGCCTATATTGTGGTTGGTCATGACCACTAGATGGCCCCTATTGTTTTTATGTCACTAGGTCAAAGGCCAAGGTCACCACGACCCTAATTGATGAAATGGTTTCCGATTAATAAGTTAATAACTGCTCAATGGTTTGGTTCGGGATCTTCAAACTTGCTGTTGTGGTTGGTCGTGACCACTAGATGACCCCTATTATTGTTGAGGTCACTAGGTCAAAGGTCAAGGTCACCATGACCTAAACTTGTTTTCAGATTAATAAATGATCAGTGGTTTAGCTTAGGATCTTCAAAATTGCCATGTTGATTAGTAATGACCACTAGATGACCTCTATAGTTGAAGTCACTAGATCAAAGGTCAGGGGGTCTATGGGTCTAGATGTTTTATAACTCTTGTTAAGTTACTGAGTTTTATTTTGTATACATAATAATCACGAATGGGATATGTGCCACACGTAATTTTTGTGTGCTTAGCGCTTGGCATAGCAGAATTATATTTCCTTGAACTTTGAGTATTTTTTGTCATTTTGGCATGAAACATGGGAAGATGGTGTCGCGAACTCCTCCTTCATTTTGACAGTTATTTATTTTATATTTGGTATACATTATAGCCTTAAAAAGTATAATATTATGTGACACCATTTCCATGTGTTGAGACTTGTGTCATTTTGGCATAAACCATAGGGTAGTTGGTGTCGCGAACTTCTCCTTCAATTTTAAAGTTATTGAATTTATAGTTGGTATACATAATAACCACGAATGATAGATGTGCAAGACATACTTTTCATGTGCTTAGCGCTGGGAATTGCAGAATTATCTCCCCTTGAACTTTGAGCATTTTTGTCATTTTGGCATGAAACATGGGGAGTTGATCTCGCAAACCCCCTCCCCCTTCGATTTAAAAGTAAATGAATTGATACTTGCCATACTTAATAACCATGAATAGTAGATATGCTAGATGCAGTTTTCATATGTTCAGTTGCAGGCATGACAGAATTATCTCCCCTTGAACTTTGAGTAGTTTGTGTTTTGGTCTTGTTATAGTGGGTGGTTTGTGTCACAAACTTAGTTTTTGCACTTAAAGCTGCCATGCGAGGTATTCATCACCTTTAATGGTTTTAAATTAAGTGTACATTAGATAAAGCTTAAAAAAGTAAGGTATTATTATACAATGGAACTTGAATAAAAACATCATTAAAAGAAACATCTGATTAATGCTGTACATATTTAAAACAGAATACTCTTTTGTCAGCTTTCTGTACTGTTTTCGTGCTTTGTTAAGCAACCCCCTATAATTACATGTAGATTTCAAAGGATAGTCGCTTAAATGAGTCTTATTGTATATTTGTGATGTACATGATTTATTAATGAAGTATTATAATGGTTCATTTTCTTTGTCTCAGATTGTGGCACACCCCCTGCCGGTGGCACGAACACAATTGTTGATTTCACAAACACGGCACTCGGATCCCACGCCTTGTATATGTGCCGCGATCGCAACAAGCAAATGATAGGATCGTCGACAACTGCATATTCGTTTGGGTGTCCTGGTGGATCTACCAAACTGTGTAATTCCGATTCCCATTGGGTTGGTTTTAACCATGCGTGTCCCTAGACTTCAGGAAAAACGATGAATTGAAAACATTACATAACCTGAACAATAAAACCGGGTCTGCACTTTTTCTTTTTTGCATAGCTGCTTTTGGTTTCGATAGATCTTCTACTTTCAGAACATAGAAAGAAGAGTTTCCATAGCTACAACTTAAAATATAATGAAAACATTCTCATGTCCTTGAAATGTAAAATAAAATATTAATTGACGTATATTCACGAACGCATGAGCATGCTAATCATTCCTTTTTAATGACTCTAACTTTGATTATAAAAGTAAACTTCATATTTATCTACATACTATATTTGACTCTACATTTTTATCTCAGTTAATATTCCAAGGGGGAAAACCTGGCGTGAAACTATTTGATTGCTTTTATTGTCAGCTGCAACTTACGAAAAGGATTGAGGGAATGGATATAGTAAACCGTATATGTGTAGCCAATGCATACTAACATCGGGGAAAATGAATGGACTATTTGTGTTGCATTAAAATGGTTTGTTCGAGCTTTAGAATAACACATATTAACGTGTGTACAGTTTCGGCGTAGGTGTAAAAGGATATATAGCCTATGCAGAAATTGTTTGATACACAAGAGAATAAAATTGAATCGGTTGTTTTGTGTTTCTGTAGGGGTCAAAATTGCGTAAATTCAAACCAGATGACCGTGGGTTTAAACTTTATAACGGTCATTGTGTATTGAGGAAAATGTGTATATCAGGCTTGACTGAGGGCTAGTTGCATCATGTATACTTTGCGATGTGTAAATTTGTCACTCAATTGCCAACCTTCACTAGTGCAGGTATGTTGTTATCAATCAGGCAGTTGACTACTACCCCGAATAACCCACAATGTAATGGTATTTTTGAGATATTAACTCCTTCGCCGCCAATGTCGCTTCTGTCAATACATATGAAAAGGGTTTGGATCCAGATGAGACGCCGAGTAACTCTGCGTCTCACCAGGATCCAAATTATTTGTTACTGTTACCATTTTATGAAACAAAAATAAAGAAAAAATGAAAACTGACAAGTGTAGCAGACGGTGAAGTTTGCAGACGACAAAAGCGAAAGAGTGAAAGGGACGATCAATAACATGCGACAACTTTTCTGTTTCACTAAATACATTGTACAAAAAGATTTGTCGTGAGTAACCAAGATACTTCTGGGGCAGATTTATTTCTGCTTATACTCTGCATACAGAGAAACCTCACTAGCAAGATAAGGCTTACCTTTTGAACTTTTGTTTGGTTGAACTGTCAGCGGTCCTCTTGAAAGCTGTGAGGTCAACATAAATTAAAACAGATAAGGATAAAAACTACGTATGGATATGTATTAGATCTCAAAATCAAATTAGAAGAAAAATTAGAATTTGCAAGGAAGGAGTTAGAAGAGACCATCTGTAGGTATAGTAAGTACGCCAATGTTAGTAAGAAGGTGAATCCGTTTAAAGTACTATGTTGGTACTCTTGCCAACAGGTGCATATAAGTTGCTAATGCATATCCAAGAACCATGGGAAATCACACGGAAGTTAAACAACTTCGATTACAAGGTCAACATAAAATATAAGGCAATACATCACCACGCCAACATACTTAGAAAGTATGCAGTGCGTTTGGATCAGACAGATTGGGGTAGGTTAGAAGTAGCAGAAAAAAAGACACGAGCATGAAATAGCTGGAATGTTAGAGACGAATTGATTAGATAATGTAAGTAAGACAGGCGTTAAGCATATAAATGATAAAGAGCTTAAAACAGAAATAAATGTATTAGTCATGTCATGCAGGAAAACATCACATACAAGACACTAAAAGTACATGTATGAGTCATGCACGAAACACCATATACAAAAAACACACAGCCGCCCTGAAACAGCCCCATGATGAAAACAGTAAATGTACATGCATATAAAGACGCAAAGAGCCGCACAAGGGACATAACAAACAAATAGTGGCACGTGTCACTGGGGGTTTACACCGGTTTAAGGGGCGCCCAACCTCACACTTATTCCATTCCCACCCTACAAGACAAACACAAGTCGCCCGGACAAACACTATGGACAAAAACAGAACTGTAAATATATATGCTATCAAAAGACAAACAGAGACGCACATAATAAACAAGCAATAGGTTGTAGATGGAAGTTACCGCCTTGGAACGGTCGTTGATAAGTGTCACCGGGGGAATTAAAACCAGCTTAGGGCACTAAAACCTCGCGTTTTATTCCATCCCCTTCCAAAATGGACAAACAGGGAAAATAAATGTCTCTCCTAATCGACTAAGCTACACACACCGCAATGCAAATGCAGTGGTAAATTGCATGCAAAATGAAAAACATTTTTAAGTGAAATAAGGTGGATATCTAGTGCACTCAATGATTGAGCTTCAATCAGAGTAACTGTAGAAAAGTAATAAAGGGTACAAACAAAACGAGATACAAGGAGTTGGTGTATTCCGTCTGTTACCGAAATTTAGAGTATATGTACTAAGTTGTTTCTGTCGGCGTACATGAAAAGAATACAGTGTGATTGG